>JAEVFF010000496.1:0-214545 GCA_018901945.1 Pugionium dolabratum
TTTTAGGAACATTGGTATGAAACAACATGGATCTTGCTACTTCCATTAAGTGTCGGTTCTTTCTTTCAGCAACTCCATTTTGTTGTGGTGTGTGTGGACAGCTAGTTTGATGTAGTATTCCATGTTTGTTTAGATGAGCTTTGAATCTTTGACTTGTGTATTCCCCTCCATTATCTGATCTTAACACTTGATCTTGGCATTGAATTGATTAGTAACATAATTATGAAAGTTTATAAATGCCTCATAAACCCTATCTTTAGATGGAAGTAATGTAACCCATGTATATTTCGATTTCTCATCTATAAAAGTCACAAAGTATTTATTCCTATCTCTAGACATGTAAGGTGAGGTCCAAACATCGGAATGTACTAAATCAAAGCAATGCTCATAAATTGTAGACGATTTAAGGAAAACAACACGACAATGTTTGCCAAGGATACAAGCCTCACAAACTGAGTGATCATAAGCGACATTAGGAATTATTAAGCTTAAAGCACGAGCATGAGGATGTCCTAATTTAGCATGCCATAAGACATCTTTATTAGCAAAAACACAGGATTTGAAAGCTAAGGAATCCAAATTGCTTGGAGGGTCTTCAAGAACATAGAGCTCATCTTGAGTTACACCACCTCCAAGTATCTTACAACTCTTAATATCCTGAAAGTAAACATTGTTAGGCCCAAATGTAACATTGCAATTGAGGTCTTTAGTAGCCTTTTTGATAGAAACTAGATTAGACTTAAATTTAGTTACAAAGAATGCATTAGTTTCTTTGTCAAATAGTCTTAATTTTCCGGTTCCTTCAATTGGAATACCCTTACCATCAGCTATAGTTACTTGTTCTAGACATGGTTCAATGTTCTTTAACAACCTAGCATTGCTAATCATATGGTGAGAAGCACCTGAATCCACTACCAACTTATGATCTAGTTTATCAAGCGATTTATGGGAGTAGAGTGTGATACTGGAGAGTTTTGAGGCATAGGCCTTGATGAGATCCTCCAAGTCACTCTTCTTAACATACTCCATGGATACATTCATAGCTAGCTCCCCTCCTTGGTTGGATGAACTTGCCGGTTTAGTCGCAACCATTTGAGAGATGTTAGCCTTTGAATCCTTGAACCGGTTTGGCTTGAGATGAGGATGAAGTATCCAGCACTTGTCCTTGATGTGGCCATTCCTCTTACAATGCTCACACATCACACTCTTCCTATCATCTTGCTTAAACACGCTTTTGTTGGCCATGACTAGTTCTCCTTTACCACCAAACAAACCAATGTTGCCTTGCTCCCTTTGAATCCGTGAGCACACCTCTTCGAAATCAGGGAGTTTTGGCTCTCTCAGGATGGACTTAATCACATCCTTAAAGGCTGGATTTAGGTTGAGAAAGAGCCCAAATATCTTGTCTTGTTCCTTCCTTTCATTAAGCACCTTTGGATCCATAGAACTTGGTCTCAACATGTCAAGCTCGGACCATGTTGACTGGAACTTGCCCAGAAATTTTGTGAACTCCATATCCTCTTGGTGTAGATCATTGAGAGCCTTCTTAACCTCATACACACGGCTGAGGTTTGAAACATCCCCCATACACCCTCTTGAGAGTGTCCCAAAGAGACTTGGCAGTTTCACAATGTGAATAAGCTTCAAGAATGGATGGGTCCAATGAATTTTGGAGGTATCCAAGGACTGATTGATCTTCTTGGAACCACCTAGCTTCTTCTTTTCTTTTTGCCTCATCCTTCTTCTCCTTTGGATCATCTATAGATGGAGTATTATCCTCCAAGATGTGATTCCAAAGTCCTTTGCCACAAATGGCTGTCTTGATGGTTTTTGACCATAATGTGTAGTTCAAGCCTTTAAGAACTACTGCTATCACCGTAGGTTTCAGGCTGGAACTAATTTGAACTGTATCCTCCATTGTTAGGCTTTGAAGAGCTCAAAGGAAGCAGCTTTTATGGTTGAATGAAACCGTGAGTTTTTAGTCTAAAGACTGAGAGATTTTTTGACAGAATTTTAGATTAGAAACTGAGAGATTTGAGTAGAAAAGATAAGAGAATGATCTTATGCTCTGATACCATGTAAGAATATTGAGATTATAGAGGAGAAATGTGAAGAATTCAATCTGAAAACTCAAAGAGAAGTATGAGAAATGACTTAGACTTATGGAGAAGAATCTCCTAAGAGTATATAATACATTGAGTCTTTACAGCCCTTTTATAGAGGATTTACAATGTGAACACAAAAGAAAACGAATTCAAGCTTGTGGATGAGTTTGAATAGAGGAGGAGCCTGTCAACAACCAATGAGAAGAGAGGAGACAGCATGGGCATGACTGTTTGGTGTGGTTGCCAAGACAGACTGTGTGCAGCAGGCATGACTGTTTGGTGTGGTTACCAAGACTGTGTGCAGCAGGCATGACTGTTTGGTGTGGTTACCAAGACTGTGTGCAGCATGGGCATGTCCTTTTCACCTTGATTCTTCTCCCAAGGTAGCTATTTAACCATTTCAACCATGTGGTTAATAATAACCCATCTTTTTTCATTTCCCTTGTTATTCAAACTGAATTTTCGTGCTCACACTTGCCTTGTAGGTCAAGATAGATCTTATTTGATTTTCCTATGTCAATAACAACACTTCTTTAAAGATCATTAGTAGCACCTTTTCTTTAGAATCAAGAGATTTTAAAACTGTGGCTTGTGTTACATAAAAGTTAGTTTTATTTAGCTTTTCTCCTTTAGACATAGTTTGTTGCATCTCATGCACTTCCTATGGAGTGAAAGGTGCTAAGCTATGTTTCTTATTATTGTGCATGAAGGTATAGTGATTGGTGCGTCCATTGTGTAATGCTTCTTTGTCGAATTGCCATGGACAACCTAGAAGTAGATGTCCAGGTTACATAGACACCACATCACACACAACTTGATCTGCATACTTGCCTATGCTAAATGGTATGGTGACTTTTTCTACGATTTTTAGCTCAGTTTCATCGTTCAGCCATTTGAGCTTGTATGGTCGAGTATGCTTTGTCTTTTGTAACCCTAGCTTATCAACCAAATACTTACTGGCTACGTTAGTACAAGAACCACCATATATGATTAAGCTACATACCTTAGAGTATATTGTGCATCGAGAATGGAAAATATTTTCTCTTTATATAGTTTTGGTTCAAAAAGAGCACTGAGGGATCTACTTGTAACTAGAAGCTCTCCGGTATTAGTATAGTCCACAACTTCCTCCTCAGAGTTTTCTGGTTCATACTCCTCTTCATCTTGCGACTCATATTCGTCATTTGATTTAAGGATCATAACTCTCTGGTTTGGACATTCTCTTGCATAGTAGCCTTTTCCCTGACATTTAAAACAGGTTATGTCACAAGATCTTTGAGTTGGAGTTTTACCTTGCTCTGGTTTATTGTTATTAGACGTTTCAGCAATGGATTTCTTGATTCTGGATTCTATGTCGATGGTCTTTCCTTTGTCCAGAGCCTTCTGTGATTGTTGATTCAAGGTAGACTTACTACAATTTACTGAGATAGTCTTCCTTTTTATGTGCTGCTCGGCCTGAACCGCAAGATGCAACAACTCATCCAGATCATGATAGGTTTGTCTCTCCACTTTTCTATCAATTCGATCTTGCAGACCATCTAGGAATTGAGCCATCAAAGTTTCTTCTTAATCTTCGGTCTCCAACCTGTTTCTAAGCATTTCAAACTCATCAAAGTATTCTTCAACAGATTTAGAACCTTGAGTTAGTTTACTAAATTTCTTCTGCAACTCTCTGTAGTAGTATGCAGGGACATATCTCCTCCTTAGTTGGAACCTCATGTCTTCCCAAGTAGTGATCTGACCATGTCTATGTCTTCTTCTTTCAGACACATCTCAGTCCCACCAAGCTAGAGCGCTTTCAGTGAATTGAGCAGCTACTAGAGACACTTTTTTCTGATTTGAGTAGTTGTAATACTCAAATATGTATTCCATACGCCTTTCCCAGACAAGGTAGGTATCTGGATTAACCTTTCCAGCAAAGGTTGGTGCCGTGAGCTTTACGTCTCTGTTTCCATGCCAAGATTCTTCTACTTTATCTCTGTCACGTTGATATTGTCTTCTTGGTCTATGATTATGATCAAGTTATGATGGAAAATCATCTTCTAAGTCAGGTATTTCATCCTCGTGATTCACACGTTAGGCATTCGCATTTCTGATAGGATTTCTGCGAATTGGTGGTGGTTGTTCTATTCTTGTCATGCGATCTCCTAGGTTCTAAATTTGAATCTGAATAGCAGCAAGCATCTGAGCAACATTCACATCTACTGGTTCTCCCATAGTCATACAATCTGTCTCACACTAAACAAACAGATCAAGTGCAAAAGAAGTCGAATACACACAATAAAAAACAACTTAAAATGGACATAACTAGTTGCAGAAGCAAAGGAAGTTGAATAGACACAATCAAAACAACTGAAAATCGACAAATCTAGTTGCAACAGCAAAAGAATTCAAATAGACACAATCAAAAACAACTAAAAATTGACAGATCTAGTTGTAGCAGCAAGGAAGTCGAATAGACACAATCAACACAACTGAAAATCGACAGATCTAGTTGCAACAATACAAGCTATCAACAACTAATGATGTTACTAGCTTCTAACACACAAAAACAACATATTGGGGTTTGATTTTTCTGGGTTTTATAAAGAGATGCAGTTTGACAGTAAGTTAACAAAGAAATGACAGAGTAAAAAAAAGAAAATGGAGGTAGATAAACCTGAAAAGGAGCAATTAAGCTTTGATACCAGATGATGCAGGAACAAGAGGACTTGTTCGAGCAAGGGGAACTGCTGTAGAGGCTCTAGCTGGCTGTACAACACTTTTCTATAAACTCAGGAGTGATGGGTTGATGGTGACTCTTTAGTTGGCTATAGAGCACTTTTTGGATGATCTAAGTGAGGATTGAGTAGAGAGGTGGATCGAGAGACGCCACACATATTATGGAAGGTCTGTGATAAGTCTAGAGCACTCAAGTTTCAAAGATTCTCACAAAAGAAGGTTGGAAGCGTCAACTCCTTTCAAAGGAAGAAAAACGAGGTTTTTATTTCATAAAACTTAAGTGATTACATGTTTAAAAGGGACTTTATATACTAGTCCAGCAGCAGGTGCCTTCTAGGGCTGAAAATACATTATAATGAAAAGACTAAAGCAAAAATAACAACAAGACATTAGGAGTTAATGACATATAAAAGACTCTTAAACTTAACAGTCATATTCCTGTAAAAACAAGCAAATAAAATTGTTAATTCAAACATAAGAATTTTAAATACGCACCTAGGTCTCTTGTAGCTCCTTATAATGTCTTCTTAAATTTTTTTAGCAATGATGAACAAGGTTGTATCTCTGAAGCCTTGGAAGGAGTGAAATTGTTGTAGTCTTTAGTTGTTCATAGTCTCTTTCTTGTAATTCTTTAGTAAGTTTAGCTTCATGGAATCCTCCATCTTCTATGATTGTTATGAGACTCTCGACAGATTTGTTGAACATCTTACTAAGGTTTCTTGTACCTGATTTCTTTCTTGTAGCTTGTCTCATAATAGGTATATTAATGGGCTCTTCATCAGCTTCTAGTGAGCTAGTATTGATGTCCTCATCTTTTAATTTCTATAAATATTTTTGATACGTAGTTTTATTTTCTGTGTAATTTTGGAATATATAGTTATGTTAGTTTAATTTTTTCTCCAAAAATTTTTCAATAAAATGTTTTAAAAATCTTTAATATGATAATTGAGAAATATTTTAGAAAATAATATTATTTTGATGTGTTATTTACAACTCTATCTTGTTGATGTGTCATTTTTTATAATCTTTCAAAAAAAATTTAAACAAATTTTAATTTATTTACTAGATAAATTACTATATATGTCATTCAATAACTATTAATAAGCATATTGTAGTAAATCTTACAAATCTTTCACCGTTTTACCTACTACTAATCAATATATAAATTATGATATTCTTGGCAATAATACCAACATTCTCGTTTAAATTTATTTATAACTTAGTTTAATTGAAAAATGATCAAACTATATTTATACACTTTTATATTTACCTATAATATACTTTAATATCTACACCAAAATATTTATTTATCTTATTAATGGTTTTAGTTAAACACTTACATTTCGTTTAAATTTTAACTAAGTTTCAAAATATTTTTTAAATTTTTTAAAGTCTCAAATCTTCAAATTTTTCACATAGAAAACAATTTTAACTCATATAACTATATTTTAGATTATACATAATATAATCATAGTTTATTATTTTATCATAGTACCTTTTTTCAATTTTCAAACAATATTTCAATATATAAAATAACTACATATAGAATTTTATAAAATTTTATTCAATAAAATATAATAAATAATTTTACTCCGTACATGACACAGATTAAAATATAATTGTATTGTAATTTCAGTATATTTTTATTTATGTCAGTTTTATATTTCAACTTATTGAGAGATATGCTTTCCAAACAAATAGGTTAATATTGTATTTGCATAAATATTTTTAATAGTATGAAAACATATTGTTTTGTGTTTGCAGTTTATAATGCAAGGTTTTGTAGTGAACCGTGTGAAAACAACTAAGTTAAAAATTATTTGTATTATTAAATCATCTTTGAAATTATATTTTCAAACCAAATTCATATTGTCTTTTTGTTTACAATTTTAAAATTGCATTAGCTAATGTTGCCATTATAAAAAGATTTATTCTCTTCTCTAGAATTCTATTTCGTAAATGTTTTAGTAGCACATTTCATGGACAATCTCCTTTTTCAATTTTGTGTTTGACAAGATTTTCACATTTATAGATCTAGACTACAACAAAAGTATGTTTAACAATGTAAATTTTTTTGAATGCAAATATAATCATTTTGTTTACAAAACAGATTATTTGAGAAATGTGCTATGACAATGTTAGTACAAAACATACTTTTACAGAAGTATCTTTTGAAGATAAAAATGGTTATTTAAATGCAGTTTTAATCATTTTGTTTGTAAAAAAAAAGCATTCTATGAAATATATTTCAAAAATGTAATATAAAGAAGAGTTTATCAAAATTCTCTTTTGAAAATGCAAAATTTCATCAATTATAATTATAAGCTTTTGTTTACAAAACATATTATTAGCAAAATCTATTAATTCATTTAAATACAAATTAGACTTTTTGTATTGTGTGCTTTGAATAATGAGATTTGTCAAATAAAATTACAATATTTTTGTTTATAGAGCATATTATCGGAAAAATCTTTTTAATAGATATAAAGTAAACTTCTAAAAAAATGTGAAAATAAAAACAATTGATCGATTGCAATTTATACTTTTTAAGAAAACTAGGTGTTAGCCCGCGCTTACCGCGCGGATTATGTTTTTTTATTATTCTTGTTTGGTCGGTGAAACATATATCATTTTTATGATCGATAACTTTATAGAATTTTTTACTGATATTGACAGTAAATTTTTTACCTTGTAAATTGAGCTAGCCTTCAAAATATGTTTCAACCGAAAAATTCTGTTTACCAAAATGAATTTTTATACTGTGTTGGATTGTAAAATTTTCTATCAGGTAGGTAGTGTTTTAAAAAATAGAATAATATATTAGAAAAACTATAATATATTTTAAAATAAAACAGAAAATACATTGGAAATATTCGTAAGAACACATATTTCGTTTGATGAGAAAAAAACTGATTTTAGAAATTATTTATTATATAACTAAAATATAATATTTGTAAGTAATCAAAACAGAAATTAAACAAAAGGTAAATACTATGTGTCATATATCCATTTTGTATATAGTAGAATAAAAATATAATAATGTAGATTAAAAAATAAAATGAGAAAATATAAAGAAAAAATTGAGGTAAAAAGAAAAGTATTTCAAAGTTTATTAAACATACCTCCTTGTGAGGAGTAGCATTTCCAAACATATGACTGTGTTGCTTTTGTTAAAATTTTTGGCTTCCCAAAATTGAAAAAATATGACCCATTTTTTTCTTTGCAAAATCTTCATCAAAGTCGTCGAAGAAGATGAAAATATGAGGGTGAGAAGTAGGAGTAAAAAACTTTTTTGATGTAATGATTTGTTTTTAGGGATTGTGTGCAAGATTTGTGATTAACAATATGATAGTTGGTGTTTTATAATGTTGGTAACAGAAGATCATTATTATGAGGATACTAACCAATAATAAATGAGGTAGTGATGTGAATGAAACTATTATTAAATTTTAACTTTTTAAATGAGTGTAAGTCTAATCGACTAAAATTACTTCAAGATTTAATAATTTGAAGGTTTAGAAGGTGAATAAATAATTATAATGTTGGTAATTAAATGTCATTATTATGATGGCAGTGATCAATCATATGTGAGTTAGTGGGAGAAAAGAAACGATTATTAATTTTTTAATTATTTAGATGAGTGTAAATCTAATCGAAAATATGTTGAAGTTTTAATAATTTGAAAGAAAAACTGCTGAATAGATCATTATAATTGTTGAATAGATAATTAAAAAATATCAATTTCTCATTTGCTTGCGTTTCTCTTATTTTTCCGTTCTCATTTGTTTGCGTTTCTTTTATTTCTCGTCTTCCATAATTGACGGCTTATGTGTGTTCATATTAGACTCATTTGTTAACTATTGATATTTTTTCGGGAGAGTTAACTATTGGATTTAGATTATCTATTTTTTAACCACCGGATAGTATATATTGAAGTATATTGATGGTTGATAAATACAACTTAATGATGGTAACCGGTTACTTTTGAAATTCCTTTAGTAATAAATTTACTTTTCCATTAAACACATATTTTTTATCTTGTTTTAATAATTCCACGTGTCATCATGGTAGAATAATTTTTTTTTGCTTAAGTGGATAACTTTAGAAGTTTCAATTAGCTACTTTTATTTAGGAAGATTGCATTAATTATGAGATGATTAGAGAATGCAATGAATATACTAAGTAAATTTCTAAAACAAATTTAGGATAAAATGTATGTACGTTTATCTTTTTATATATATATATATATATATTTTTTGTAGATAATGGTTCAAATATGTAAATCTATTCAAAACTACCAAAAATATGTAAAACTATTTAAAAACCAAGTATGTTCAAAAACCACAAAACTATGCAAACCATTAATATGTGCAAATACATTCACAAACTATCTAAAATCTCAAAACTATAAATAAAATAGAAACTGTAAATCCATCAAAAGTTGCAAAACCAAAAATATGCAAAGTTTTACAGTGACATACCTTCGATAGCGACAAACTGGTTCAACAACAATAAAGATGACATAAGATAAGTTGACACTTAACAGTGAAAGGTTCAAGTGCATTGGATGTAGTGGTTTGTAAAGAACTTATATCTACAAAAAAAAGTTAGTCGAGACAAAAAAAAAAATTAGTGTTGTTCGTTTGGTAGACGCAAGCAGTTGTGACTACGGTTGTGGTTAACACTACGGTTGCGGTGCGGTTGTGGTTGCGGTAGATGTTGTTCATTTGTTTATCGCCGACGGTTGCGGTTGAGGTTGATCGTAGATTTTTAGTCGCAGCGCTATAACGCACGAAAAATTGTGATGTATGATATATCGACTGACCACTGTGTCTGTCGCACGTAGTTACGACAGTTAAACGAACAATAATCTACCGGAGCCGCAGCCGCAGGAACCTGCGGCTGACAAACGAATATGGCTATTATGAAAGATGAATTGAGAATACTGAGATAAAGAACATAGAGAACATCATCATATGATTCTGATGAGAGGTAGTAGCGAAAGGTGAGGCGGTGTTGGATAGAGAATAAGAGAAGGAAGAATCCTCCACCATTTTTAAGCTAACAATTTAAGTGCTGAACGGTGAGAGGTGAGGCTGTGTTGAATGACCTAGTTTGCTAAAAACCTACATCTACAAAAATGAATAGCCAAGAGAAAAGGGAGAAGATGAGAGTTGAAGTGAGACTATCTCGATAGAGAATGATAGTGGCTAGGTCTCGATATTTGGATATTTGGTTCAATTTTGTTCGGTTATTTTTAATTTCGGTTGTTTCAGTTGGAGAGATTAAAGATGTATACGGTTATTCTATATTTTGGGTCGGTTTTAGTTTGGTTATACTTCAGTTTGGTCAAGTTTGGTCATTAAATTTAAAACCAAAAATAATTTGGTTAACAAAAAATAACCGAAATAACAAAAAATAACTGAAAACCAAAAATAATCGAAATAACCAAAAATAACCGAAAAATAACAAAAAAACAAAAATAACCAAAAATCACCGACAATAACCGAATCCGAAAAATAACCAAAAATAACCAAATAATAACGAAAATAACCAAAATAACCAAAAATAACCAAAAATAACCAAAAATCACCGATAATAACCAAATCTAAAAAATAACCAAAAAATAATCAAAATCTACGTGAAAAAATAACCGGATTGGAGCAAGCTAAACCTCATACTTTTACACAAATTCACGATTCTAATATTCTATACTAAAAATGTGAAAAAAAAATATTTTATATGAACTTTGTAAACACAAATGTGCAATCAAATACATAACTTAAAAATTGAATGAATAAAAAATTACTAATCTATGCTTTGATGTTATCTCATAATATCTAAACCATAATTAAAATCTAAAATCTAACCGCAACATGAATTTAATATAAAAAGTGAATCTTATAATATACAACAACAAAGATTATTTGTTTCTAAAAATATAATATCTATCTATAGATATGAATATGGCATGCTATTTATGGAATTATGGAGTTTCATCTATTAATATGTGTAGGCCTGTCAAGCGGGTCGGACCCGCCCCGCATGACCCGCCCCGCGGCGGGTTGGTGATTTTTTTTCATAATTTTTTTTACCCGCAAAACCCGCGAATCATTTTTTTTTAACCCGCACCCGCCCCGCATTAATCAAGCGGGTTTGCGGGTGACCCGCGACCCGCTTTGTTTTCAAATTTTTGAACAATATGTGTTGAAACTGCAGAGTACATGAAACAGATATCAGCCCCTAACCCCGAAACAATATACCAAATAAACACAAAGAAGAAAATTCGCACTCAATACGGATTTTAAAAGAAAAAAGTTTCCGGAAAACTAAAACCCAGCTAGAAACACTCACCGAAACGGTAGAAAAGTTGTGAACTTGCGAGACTAGGCAAGCTAAACGAGTGAACTAAAGTGAAGAGCGCCGGAAATGGTTGGAGAGCGCCGGATCTAACTGGAGGTCGGCGGAGATTTTCTGGAAAAAATGTGTGCGGCTGTGGCTGAACTAAAGTGAAAAGTGAAGGAAGAAATTAGGTTATTTTTCTTTTATACTATTGGTTTGGTTAAATTTGGTTTGGTTAAATTTGGTTTGGTTAAATTTGGTTTGGTATTAAATTGGTTTAGTATTAAATTGATATTGGTTTATGATTTAATTGGTTTAAATTTTTGGTTAATTAGTTTGACCCAAAAATTGCGGGTACCCGCTAACCCGCCAAAAAAAAAACCAAACCCGCACCCGCCCCGCTAAATTAAAGGTTCGACCCGCACCCGCCCCGCATATATTTTTTTTTCTTTTCCTCGACCCGCCCCCGCCCCGCAGCGGGTCAAACGGGGCGGGACCCGCGGGTTATGAATATGGCATGCTATTTATGGAATTATGGAGTTTCATCTATTAAGATGTGGGAGATCTTTTTGCAGAATAGCAGTTGGACTTGAAAAAATATATCAATTTTGGTTTGTGGCCTTACTAGGCATCTAACATTGACTACAACTTCACCGAGCTTAATGGATTACGTTTTAGCCCAAAAACTATCAGATGGAAAGATTTTTTTTGTCAATACTCAAAACTGCATTTATTTATGTCATTAATTTATTTATGTCATTAATATATTTATGTCATTAATTTATTTATGTCATTAATTTATTTATGTCATTAATTTATTTATGTCATTAATTTATTTATGACATTAATATATTTATGTCATTAATTTATTTATGTATCTTATATTGCCTATTAAATTTTGAATTTTGTTTATCTAATCTTATGTATGTCTAATAGTTTTAGGAGCGGGAATAATAAATGGGTCAGTTAGTTCTATCTCCATCAATCCTAAAAGAAGTGGAGTTCTATTCCATCCTTGTTATTAGGTTATTGAACCGTTTTGTTGTGAAACAAGTAAAAAAATATAGTTTTATAAGCATTTTATTGTATTTCTTCATTTTATAAAATTTGTTTTTATTGAATAAAATTGCAAATATGAAAACTCATTTTGTCAAATTTGTAGTGTATATGACATTTTAATATGTTTCATTTAGTTTTCTTTATTATTTAGTTTTACATGAACAATTGACAAAAATAGCATTATTTTATATTTTCATTCTAAATATAGTATTATTAGTTTAAATTTTTAAAAATAACACAAATTTAAATCAATTTAAAATTTTTTTTACTAAAGAAAAATTAAAACCTAAATTAGAAAAAGAACTCAAATATAATATTTTAATTATATTTATAATTTATTTATGGTAAATATGTATTTTTATAAAATAATTTGTGCTATTTTTAAAATTTTGAATTCAGAATGCTAAATTTTGAATAAAAATTTTAAAAAATAATATTTTATGGTATTACTCTTATTTTTTATTCTGATAAAAAACTTTATCTATAAGTAATATTAGCTATTTTATAAAGAGCAATTGACTAAAATAGCACTATTTCAAGTTTTTTTTCCAAATATAGCATTAATCATTTAAATTTCTAAAAATAACATAAATTTAATACTAAAATAATTAAAAAAAATTTCTTAATGAAAAAAATTTAAAGCCTAAATTGGAAAAAGTGAACCCAAACATTATATTTTAATTTTATACATAGTTTATTTAAGATAAATAATTATTTTTACATAATAATTTGTGCTATTTTTAGAATTTTAGTTTTAGTGTGATAAATTTAGAAGATAAACTTAAAATGGTATTATTTTAAGGTATTATTCTTTTATAAATCATGGTAATTCTGTATTTTGCTATCTATTTGGTTATGTTTAAATTATTGTTTAAAATAAATAAAAGTAAATTATTTTTAATAAATGTTTTGTTTAAAATAGAAACTATTCATTTTGAAAAAAATCTGCACTATATAAAACAAAGAGTAATACCCTAAAATAACATTTTTAAAGTTTTTCTTCCAAATCTAGCATCATAAAATTAAATTCCGAAAATAGCATAAATATTTATGTGAAAATACTTATTATTCTAAATAAATTATACATAAACTTAAAGTATTGTATTTGGGTTCATTATTTCCAATTTAGAATTTAATTTTTTTTATTAAAATATAGTTTTAATGTATTTTAATCTTTAATTTATGCTATTATTAGAAATTTAAACTAATGATGCTATTTTTAGAACAAAAACTTAGAAAGGTGTTATTTTAGACATTTGTCCTAGGATAAAATCACTAATGGTTTTAGAAAAATGAAGAAATGAACAATTTGGACATCAAATTGATTTTAAAGAAATGAAAGAAAAGCGCATGATGAAAGAGTCGAGGAGGAGGTGCATGTTAACTAATGAGGCGTAAGTTAAATCCTGTCTTTGCCCTCTCTCTTAGAGAAAAAAAAAATTGATCAACCTAGATAAATTAGCAGAGCTGAAATTGAAGAAAAAACCGCCATAGCAATGATGAAGCAGAGCTCATCGGAGGCAGTGTCATCTTCTTCATCAGCCGCAGATCTATCTCATCCCTCCGTTTATTCTTCATCTTCTTCTTCGGAGAAGCCCCTCTCCTCGTCTTCGATTTCCCCGGCGGAAGACCTTCAGGTTGGATCGTCGAGAGATGGAAGCGGAGGGGCGCAGGAGATCGTAGCCGTCGATCGACCAGGAGAGTACACAGCCATGTGCCGATGGACGGTAGAGAACTTTACACGTGTAAAAGCTAAGGCACTGTGGAGCAAGTACTTCGATGTCGGAGGCTACGATTGCCGTCTCTTGGTTTACCCTAGAGGTGACTCTCAGGCTCTTCCTGGTTACATCAGCATCTACCTTCAGATCATGGACCCTCGTGGGACAACCTCGTCCCGTTGGGATTGCTTCGCTAGCTACCGTCTCTCAATCGTCAACCATGTCGATGATTCCCTCACAATCCATAAGGATTCTTGGCATAGATTCTCCAGTAAGAAAAAATCACACGGATGGTGCGATTTCACACTTAACTCAAGTATTTTGGATCCTAAGATGGGTTTTTTGTTTAACAACGATTCCTTGCTTATTACCGCTGATATCTTGATTCTCAATGAGTCTGTGAGCTTTAGCCGTGATAATAACAGCGATTCGCAATCCTTGTACAAGGAAAATTCCATAGCTGGGCCAATGCCGGATGTGTTGAGTGGAAAGTTCACTTGGAAGGTAAATAATTTTAGCTTGTTTAAGGAAATGATAAAGACACAGAAGATAATGAGCCCCGTTTTCCCAGCTGGGGAGTGTAATTTGAGGATTAGTGTGTACCAGAGTGTGGTTAATTCGCAAGAATACATATCCATGTGTCTGGAGAGTAAAGAGACCGAGAAGACTGTAGTTTCAGACAGGAGCTGTTGGTGTTTGTTTAGGATGTCAGCTTTGAATCAGAAGCTTGGGTGCACTCACATGCATAGAGATTCGTATGGGAGGTTTGCTGCTGATAATAAGAGCGGGGACAATACGAGCTTGGGCTGGAACGATTACATGAAGATGGCTGACTTTGTGAACCCAGAAGCAGGGTTTTTACTGGATGACACAGCTATATTTAGCACATCGTTTCATGTTATCAAAGAGTTCAGTAGCTTTACTAAGAATGGAGGGTTGATTGGGGGAAGGAACGGGAGTGGAACAAGGAAATCAGATGGACACATGGGAAAATTCACTTGGAGAATTGAAAATTTCACAAGATTAAAGGATCTTCTGAAGAAGAGGAAGATAACAGGTCTTTGCATCAAAAGTAAAAGGTTTCAAATTGGGAACCGGGATTGTCGACTTATTGTTTATCCCCGAGGTATATAAGGGCATTACATTTCTCATTGAGGTTATAATGGTATTGTATTGTCGACTTATTGTGTAAATGCAGCATTTTATGCTATGTTGTTTTATATGGTAGACTTGCAAAAATTCTCTCTTTCCTTCCTCTTGCGCTCTCTGATTGCTGTATTTGTAGAGTTCAATGTCTGAACTGATGGTCTTACTCTTAATGGCATCAGGGCAGTCCCAGCCACCATGCCATCTTTCAGTATTTCTTGAAGTGACAGATTCACGAAGCTCTAATGATTGGAGCTGTTTTGTTAGCCACCGATTATCAGTTGTGAACCAGAGATTGGAGGAGAAGTCGGTGACAAAGGAATCTCAAAATCGTTACTCGAAAGCTGCAAAGGATTGGGGTTGGCGTGAATTTGTGACACTTACTAGTTTGTTTGATCAAGACTCTGGATTTCTTGTTCAAGACACTGTTGTATTCTCCGCTGAGGTTCTTATTTTGAAGGAGACATCTGTAGTGAAAGACTATGTGGAGGCAGAATCAGCTAATCCAGTTTCACAGATTGATAACAGCGTGAAAAGAAGTTCATTTACTTGGAAAGTGGAGAATTTCTTGGCATTCAAGGAAATAATGGAAACACGAAAGATATTTAGCAAGTTCTTTCAGGCTGGTGGATGCGAACTCCGGATTGGTGAGCGGTTTGATTTCTTATTTTCTTTATCTCCTATCTTCGATTATTGATGTTTAGATTCCAATATTTTCATGTGTGCTTTGTATAATTCAGGTGTATACGAGTCTTTTGACACCATATGCATATACTTAGAGAGTGATCAATCTGCGGGTACAGATGTAGACAATAATTTTTGGGTTAAGTACAAGATGGGTATTCTTAACCAGAAAAATCCGACCAAAAGCGTGTGGAAGGAGTCATCTATATGCACCAAGACATGGAATAATTCCGTCCTACAGTTTATGAAGGTGTCTGACATGTTGGAGGCTGATGCTGGGTTTCTTGTGCGTGACACTGTTGTTTTTGTGTGTGAAATATTGGATTGTTGTCCGTGGTTTGAGTTTTCAGACTTAGAGGTTAGTTTACGCTCCATTTATTCTTTAAACAATATAAAACTGCATTGTAAAGGTCTTCCTTTCTTTTATGAACACTTGGAGATCTGTTGGTGTTATTAATCTTACATTGGATTCTCTATTTTGTCCATTATTTCCAGGTATTGGCTTCAGATGATGACCAAGATGCCTTAACCACTGATCCTGATGAAATTATTGATTCTGAGGAAAGTGAGGGCATAAGCGGAGACGAGGAAGACACATTCCAAGATTTTCTTTCCCAAGCTGGATTCCATCTCACGTTTGGGGATAATCCTTCACAGCCACAAGTTACTCTTCGAGAGAAGCTTCTCATGGATGCGGGTGCAATTGCTGGATTTCTTACTGGATTGCGTGTTTATCTTGATGATCCTACTAAAGTAAAGCGTTTACTTCTTCCAACTAAAATTTCTTGTAGTGATAGAAGCAAGCTAACAAAGAGTGATGAATCTTCACCCAGCCTGATGAATTTGCTGATGGGTGTTAAAGTTCTACAGCAAGCAATTATTGATTTACTTCTAGATATAATGGTTGAGTGTTGCCAACCTTCAGAGGAAGGCTCTCATTCTGAGCCTTCTTTATTGGACCCAAAGACAGATGGCTGCGAGGCTGAAACTTCATTGGAGTCAACAAGGGAAAGTGGAGCAGCAGAACCTTCACAACATCTTGTTGACGAGAAGTTTAAGTCTGATACAGATGCTACTCTTAGTACCTCAGCTGTACAAAGCTCTGAGACGAATGGGATCGATAGGCGTGATGAAGATCTTGCAATAGAGCCTATTTCTCCCCCTGAAACATATGCTGGGCAGTCTTCTGATGCTTCAGTCCAATCAAAGGTGGGGCTCTCATACTGCTGAAAGCTATCTAGAACCTTTTTTTTTGCTCCATTGTTTTTCTGATACTGTAAAAATTTTGGTCTTCAGACAAAGTGGCCAGAACAATCTGAGGAGCTATTGGGACTGATTGTTAACTCACTTAAAACCCTTGATTCGGCTGTTCCACAAGGTTGTCCAGAGCCTAGACGACGACCACATTCTGCTCAAAAGATTGCTCTTGTTTTAGACAGAGCGCCCAAACATTTGCAACCAGATTTAGTTAGTCTGGTTCCCAAACTGGTTGAGCATTCAGAGCACCCACTGGCTGCATATGCACTTATTGAGCGGCTTCAAAAGCCTGAAGCTGAACCAGCATTGCGTGAACCAGTAAGTAGTCTCCATATAGCCTTTCCTTCCCTTGTTTGAATCTTTTCTTGTGTGTTGGAGGCATAGAATGCCTAAGAATGTGTCAGTTCATTTCCACCATCTGATGTTTAAACATCTCCACCATCTGATGTTTTCTTATGGCACAGGTGTACAATGCTCTTAGCCAATTGGAATGTGACAGTGAAGTGTGGAAGAACATTCTACTTCAGTCATTTGAGCTTCTGAGTGACTCAAATGAGGAAAATCTTGTGGCAACTATTCATTTCATATTTAAAACTGCCTCCCAGTGCCAACACCTACCTGAAGCCGTAAGCATTTTGTGTCTTAGTTTTGCTTCTTATGTTCAATTAAATATTTTCTTAATCTTGGCTAACCTAAAATTTTCCTTATACAGGTAAGGTCAGTACGTGAGCGGCTTAAAAGTCTGGGTGCTGATGTGTCTCTTTGTGTCCTTGACTATTTGAGTAAAACTGTACACAGTTGGGCTGATATTGCCGAAATGATACTTAGGGACATTAATCGTGACGACAGTTTAGGTGGCAATTTTGCGACACTACCCTGCAGGCCTTTTCTGGTTGGTGAAAACGAGACGGCCTCCGAAATGGATGAACATGAATTCTATGCAAATAGGCAATTTTTTGATGTCTACATTCTGCTAGAAATGTTATCCATATCGTGCCTAGCTGTAGAGGCGTCTCAAACGCTTGAAAGAGCTGTTGCGCGTGGAGCCATTGTTGCTCAGTCTGTTGCCATGGTCCTTGAAAAACGACGTGTTCAGTGCCCAGATTTGAGTGCTACAAGTGGGGGTGCTTCTTTTAGGCATGAAGATCCTGTATTAGAGGGAGAAGCCAGTGAGCAACCAGTTGCTGGAGGGACTGAGTTCAGGACAATCCTGAATCTTGCTGAGACATTAGCTCATTCTAAAGATCTTCAAGTGAGGGGATTTGTGAAAATGCTGTACACAATATTATTCAAATGGTTTCCAGATCAGCCCTTTAGAGTTCAAATACTGAGGAGACTCGTGGATAAATTCACCAGCCCTACAAGTAGCAGCCATGATTTAGACCTGGAGCTGGAGATTCTTGCTATTCTGATTTTTCAGGAGCAAGAGGTTGCGAGACCCGTTTTAGCCATGCTGAAAAAGGTTGTGGAACATGCAAATATTGACAGGGCTGCTCTGTGGCACCAACTTCGTGCAAACAAGGAAGAGCTTGTCCGGTTGAAGGAAGAAAAGAAGATGCAGATTCAAACTATGACAAAGGAAAAATCTGTCATTGCACAAAAATTAAGTGAATCTGAGGCTGCTAACATTCGTCTTAAGGTATGTGTTTATTTCATTTTGCCTGCTGCAAGAGTTGTTACCTTACCTGGAGGTTTTTGCGTTCTGTGATCATACAGCCTACTAATACTGTGTATCAAATGGCAGACTGAAATGAAAGTTGAGATGGACCGGTTTGCTCGGGAAAAGAAGGACCTGGTAGAACAGTTTCGGGATGTGGAGAGTCAGCTGGAATGGATCCGATCAGAACGTCAAGACGAGATAGCTAAGCTTTCTTCTGAGAAGAAAACTCTTCTGGATCGCCTTCACGAGGCAGAGACACAACTTTCTTTGCTAAATACCCGAAAGCGTGATGAACTTAAGGTACAGACTTGAAATTAGAAGTGGAGCTTGTGCTTGCATAAATCAACAATGGTCTCTGATCTTTATTTTTCTGCATTCTTGCCTTGTCTCCTTTGTTCTCTTCTATGTGTCCGGATTGTATTGTTCACTTAACAAGTGATATGGTTTTCTTTGCGAATAATACAGAAGGTAGGGAAAGAGAAAACTGCTCTAAACGAGAAGCTTAAGGTAACAGAGGCAGCCCGGAAGAGATTTGAAGAAGAACTAAAGCGGTATGCTACAGAGAATGTAACCCGAGAAGAATTCCGAAAATCACTTGAGGATGAAATCAGGCGACTGACACAGACAGTAGGGCAAACAAAAGAAGAGAAACGAGAGAAAGAAGATCAGATTGCTCGGTGTGAGGCTTACATTGATGGAATGGAATCCAAACTGCAAGCTTGCCAGGTTTGAAACGTAATTTTGTTTTCGTCTGTTTAGAGCTCATGAAACTCCTGTTATTGAGATCTTTTTTTGTTCCAACAGCAATACATCCACACACTAGAATCTTCACTTCGAGAAGAGATTTCAAGACATGCGCCGCTATATGGTGCCAATTTAGAGTCTCTATCGATGAAGGAACTAGACACAATAGCTCGGATCCATGAGGAAGGACTAAGACAGATCCGTGCCCTTCAACAACGCAAGGGAAATGTTTTACCACATGGTCTCCCACACGGTCACATACTTTACCCAACTACACCACCTCAGCTTCCTCCAATGCCAATCGGTTTGCCTCCTCAGCTTCTTCCGAATGGTTCAGGGATTCACTCAAACGGACATGTCAATGGTTCGGTCAGGCCTTGGTTTAGCCACCACACCTAAGAAAGTTTCATCTTTTTTCATAGGAAGACTACAACAAAAGAATGGCCTCTTGAGATTGTTTTAAAAGAGGTAATTCAATCAACATCATCAATGTTTGCTTAATTTTCAATATATATTTATTTTTGTCTGAGATTTTCTGGGGGGGCTTTTTCGGCATCTAAAACCATTGGGAATATGAAAGTAGAAGATGAATAAAAATTAGAGGGATACATATGCACAAATTTCATTGTGAAAGAAAATTGTTGTAAAAGCTGTTATTCGCCAATGGAACACTAACAGTTTCATGAGTTGCCATATGCCTTCTTCCTTTTTTATGTCTCTCTCTGAAGATATCTTTGGTGGGATTGAAATTAGTGGCAATGATCTCTTTTGTTTTTCTTCTTCTCAAAAACACTTTCTTAGTATGCATTTACAGTGAAGCTTGTTGAATTTGACAAAATGAAAAATGTCTTTCAACTTATATAGTTTTATTCATTACGATTTGGTGAAATATTGTGGTTGGTATTCAAGTTTTTGATAAAACGTATTTATTACCAAAACAATATGAAGACTTCTGTAACAACAACAAAAAAGCAGTGAAGATTATAGAAACAAACTTACGTAAGTTTTAAGTAAGAAGTTTTTATAACTTTTTGTATTATTAAGAAACTTTTGTATGTTTTCAAAATACTATGGTATGTAGGATGTAAAAATTTAATGATACTATCCCTAATAACAAAGTAACTTTACCCTTACGTGTTAATAACAAAAATATCATGCTGACGTGTCAACACCACAACGAGTTTCAGCTTAAATATATAAAAGGGTTTAACTTACTAGAATAATTACAATACATACCACTAATATTAATTTGGTTAGAGAATAAATATAACTTATTCAACTAACCAAAAAATACTGTTACATTTGTAAAAACAATAATTTTATTTCTTTAATTTTTTTATATGTTAGTTTATAAATAATTTCAAATAAATATAAATAGATTTAAGTTACTATCATAATCCCTAATACATTATTTGAGAAATATTTTAATAAAATAATTTTACTCTGACGTGTTATTAACAGAAATGTCACTAAAGTAAATTTTAAATAAATATATAAATAAGTTTAACTTATTAGAATAATTACAAATATATCATTGTTATTAATTTGGTTATATAATTAATATATTTTATTAAACTGACAAAAAAATATTAAATTCATAATAAAAATTATTTTTCTTTTTTTAGTTTGTATATATAAAAATTAATGTTAAAATTAATTTTAAATAAAAGTTAAAATTATATAAATATTTAATTTATATTTACTAATAAAATATAATTTACCAATATTTTTTCCCACGCATGGCGTGGGTATGAATCTAGTTAGAATAATATTACAAAATAAATAAATAATATAAACATAATCTTTATTTTAACTATTTTTTATATGTATTCTACACGCTCCATCGAGATAGAGGGAATTTGTTCATTCCAATGTTGGATATAAGTTCTTAAAAACATTGTCGAAGAAGAATCTTTGTTAGGGCATCTGCTAGTTGATCTTCAGTAGAGACGTGAGAAACCTGCACCGCTCATGTTTGTATCTTGTTGCGGATAAAATGGTAATCAAGAGCGACAAGTTTCATGCGGGAATAAAATATTGGATTGACACATAAGTAAGTTGTTCTAACATTTTCATAGTACATAATCGGTGAGGAAGGAAAAGGAATACCGAACTCTCTAAGTAAGGAGCAAACTCACTTCAATTTCGAAGCTATGTTTGCTATTGCCCGATATTCAACTTCGGTATACGAGCGTGCAACACCACTTTGCTTCTTGGCAGACATGATATCGGTGTAGTCCCCATATAAATTATATATGCGTTAGTGGAGACCTAATCTTCTAGATCGCTGACCCAATCATCATCAGAGAATGCGTGCAGTGAAAACAGAGAGTGGCGATGAAAGAAAATTTCATGAGAGGATATGCATGCTAAATACCTAAGTACTCGTTTTGCTGCTTACTAATGATCTTCCGTTGGTTTGTGCATAAATTGTGATAACTTGTTCACCGCATAAACAATATCGGGTCGAGCAAAAACAAGGTATTGTAAACTACTGATAACCATACGATAATTAGTCGGATCATGTATCAATGTACCTGAATTAAGAGTAAGTTTTGGTTGTGTGGCCATCGGAGTAGATACTGATTTGGCATAAAACATATTGGTTTTCGCGAGAAGATCTTGGATATATTTTCTTTGCATGAGAAGAAGACCTTTCTCCGTGCGTGTTACTTCAATGCCCAAGAAGTAACTAAGATTACCAAGATCTTTGAGAGAAAACCGAGTAGCCAAATTTTAAATCAAATGATTGACTAAGTGTAGCGTGCTTCCTGTAACAACAATATCGTCCACGTACACTAAGACATAACCCGATCAGCTCCTTTGATATAGAGAAACAAAGATGTATCCGCAGTGGAGTTTTGTAATCCAGCATTAATAAGTGTTCGTTTTAGTTCCTCATACCATGCGCGGGACGCTTGTTTTAAACTATATAACGCCTTCTTTAGGCGACATACATGAGTGAGCCGATCGTTTTCTATAAAATCAGATGTTTGTTTGACATAGACTTCATCTTGTAACGTTACTTGTAGAAGGCGTTGTTCACATCTAATCGACGAATAGGCCAATTCAACCGACCGACATGATCTAGGACTAGGCGAACTGTTGTGAACTTGATAACCGGACTAAATGTTTCAACGTAATCAAGTCCATACTGTTTATTGAATCCACGTGCAACAAGTATTGCTTTGTACCTATCAAGAGAATCGTTAGCATGATACTTTAATGTAAAAATCCATTTTGTATCAATGATATTTTGATGAGGCGATGAAGGCACCAAATCAAAAATATCATTTCGTGTAACAGTTGTAAACTCCTCAGACAGGGCACTACACCACTTAGGATCTCACATGGCTTGGTTTACCATGGTTGAGATTTTTGGTTTGGTAGAGACAGCGAGGATACATTTTTTGTTTGGTTTTTGGATGTTATTTTTCGCTCGGGTTCTCATAGGATGGAGATTGAGTGGGATATTTTGGTTTTAGGGTTCAATTTCAGTTTGTGAAAACTGGGATGGAGCACTCGTGGATGAAGAGGTTGTTGAGGTTATGTTGAGTTCGGCTGGGAGTATTGCGGTTGTTGGATTTTCTTTTAAGGAAGGAGTTGTATTTGCTGGTTGTGAGTGAGTTTGATAGTTTGGTAAGAGAGATTGTTGGTTGGCCAGTATTTGTGTCTCCTAACATCATATCGGTGAAATGTCTTTCAGAGTTTATCTAGTATCCATGAGTAGAACTACCCGGGACAAACAAGCTCTCTATTGTTAGAGATGGGGTAATTGGCGGCGATAAACGCTGGTGAAGATCAAGGCACGACGGAGGCTGGCAACGAAGCATGTACGAATGACCTTATAGGTATTGGAGTGGGTGTAACATCAATGGATAGGAGGCTTCGGGTTGAACACAAACTACCGGAATGTAAGGAGTTGAGCAAAAGGGATAAGCATTTTCTACAAACTGAACATGGCGAGAGGAGTATAATCGCTTCGTTGCCGGATCAATGCATAAATAATCACTTTGTGTCAAAGAGTAGCCCACAAAGACACGGCACAAAATGATTATCTAGCTTATTAGAGGTATATGGTCAAAATCAAGGAAAGCAGAAACAACCAAAGACTTTTAGTTTGAGATAATCTGGTTGTTGGTGAAAGAGTTTTGCGTAAGTAGACATGTTATTGATCACCAGTGTTGGCATCCGGTTGATCAAATGCACGGCCGTTGCAAAAGCATATGGCCAATAGTTTTTCGGGACAACAATTTGGTTTAGCAAGGTTAAGGCAGTTTCTACAATATGGCGGTGTTTTTTTCCGAGATGCTATTATGCTCAGGGGTATAGGGTGGAGAGGTTAGGTGGAAATGCCATGGAAAATAAGAAAGGGTTGTAAACCAATAAATTCTCCACCATTATCCGAATAAAGTGTTTAGATTTTGGTTTGGAATCTATTTTCTACGAATTCTTTGAAGGCTATGAATGTATCTCGTACTTGTGATTTTTGTTTAAGTGGATAAAACCAAATATATCGAGTGTACTGATCTACAAAAATTAAATAATATTTGTAGTGATCGAAAGACATGATAGGGAGGACCAAACATCCGAATATAGGCATTGAAGAGGTTGTTTTGTTGTAATTGTGTTTGTAGAAAAAGGAAATTTATGAATTTTATTTATAATGCAATCCGAGCAATGAGATAGAGTTTGAATAGAATCTGAAACAAGCAATGAAAAATGAGAGACAATAGTTTCTAAAACTAAAACAGAGGGATGACAAAGGCGAGAGTGCCAAGAGGACTGAATTGTTTTTGGTGTTGGTGAAGCATAGACGGTGATTGGATTGAAGGATGGAATCGACCACTCGTAAAGCTGGTTTTTAGTTTTGCCTTGGAGTAATGACGCCCCCGTGCTGAGATCGTTCACCTGAAAGTGTGCCGGAAAGAATTCCACATACACTTTATTAGTATTGCATAAACGATAAATGGAAACAAGGTTTTTCTTGGGACATGTAAAACATCACATAAGGCAAGCGATTTAGAAGGCATAGTGAGTAAGGTAGAACCACTATGTGAGATCATAAGTCCGGTTCCATCGGTAATAGTCATCTCTTCACTGCCATTGTAAGGCTGATCAAGGGACAAGGTATTGAGATCGGTTGTCAAGTGATGTGTAGCACCACTATCAACGATCCAATTACTTATGTTATAAGATGGAACTGAGGCTAGATGAGTACGAGGCTGCATGCCAAAGAGCAGATCGAGTGCTGTTGGAGTTGCCGAATAGATTGAATTGAGAGCATCTTTGGGCACTATGGTCGTGATGCCACAAAGCTGGCATCATCATTGATATCCACGAGTTGCACGGTGATCAGGCCTCGGCGAGAAACTTTGTTGTTGTTGCCATGTTTGTGAACTCTTGTTGTTTTTTTGATAATAGAAATTGGATCTATTTGGTGGTTTGTAGTTGTTGTTCCGATTGCCATTGTAGTTGGCGATGTTGGCGGATATTGGCTGAGCTGAGGACATAATAGCAATAGTTTGAAGTTTAACATCGTGATTCAAGAGACGCTCGAGAAGCTCGGTAAGAGATGGAGGAGGATCACATCTTTCCATTTGGTCGACAATGGTTTTGTATTTATCAGGAAGGCATTCAAGGATGAAGTGGATTTGGTCTTCATGATCCAATGGCTTGCCTCAAAGTGCGATTTGATCAAAACGCATAGTGAAGCCTTGGAAATAATTGTTATTGGATTTTTCTCTTTTTGTCCAATTTTTTCAGTTAGTGCTTCAATTGTTTGAAGTGAGCTCGACTTTCTTAGCATATGTAGATGTGAGATTCAAATATCAGCAGTAGTAGTATCAGTGGAGAGTAGAGGTTGAATAGATGGCGAAATGACACAAAAAAAAACAGAGAAGATCAAACGGTTTTGTCGTTTTCACACGAGAAAAACGGGATTGGTAATACCGTATCATTGGTTGTAATAGTTGGAGTTGGTATGAAATCAGAACCATCAAGGTATCCGGCTAAATCATAGCCATCAAGTAGAGCATGAACTTGTTTACTACACATGAAAATATTTGCTTGATTAACATTACAAGAAAACAGCGTATTTCCGACGGCCACATCCGTCAGAAACACGTCGGTAAAACCGATTCTCGACTACGTTCCGACGAAAATAGTCCGTCGGGACTATTTCGTTGGAAATTCATTTCCGTCGGGAAGTTATCGGGAATTTCCGATGGATTAGCGATTAATTACACCGTCGGAATATGCCGACTGATTTGCGATGACACCGGTCCGTCGGAAAGTACCGACGGATATTCGATGGTCTGCATCCATCGATAATTACCGACGAATTATCGAGGGCGTTTTCCGATGAATTTTGCCGTCGAGAATATTGTCCGATGATATTTCCCGACAGTTTATAACCGTCGGGATATAGCAACACATTTCCGACGGCTTTGTCCGTCGGGAATTTTCGACGACCTAATCCGTCGGAAAAACCAAATAATTGAAAAATAAAAAATTATTTTTTAATATTTATATTTTAAAAATATTTAATTAAAAATAATTAAATATTTTTAAAATATAAATATTAAAAAATTAAATTAATAAATTAAATTAATAAATTTTTATTTTAAAATTTAAATTAATATTTTTAAAAATAATCATACAATTAATAAAAATAATATTATAAATATGAATATTATTAAACATTTATTTTAAATTACAAATTACAAAGGAGGAGCAGGAGGAGAAGGAGGAGAAAAAAAGTCATCAGGCAATTTATTTTTTATTATTTCTACAAAGTTTTTGAAATTATTCATCTCTATTTTCATGGACGCCATTTTTTTTTAGCTGCTCATTTTCCTCGTTTCTAACTGCAGATGTTGCGCATCCAACTGGAATACGGGAGACAATGATTTTCCATTTGACATTACATGTAGTTCCTTCCAGGAACAAATATCCGGCAAATCCAATCTAGTTTTCAAATTATATTTTGTTTTTCCTTGCACATTTAGAACAGTATTCATTATGTTGTCAAAAATATTCTTCTCAATGTGCATAACATCTAGATTATGACGCAACAAATGGTCCTTCCAATATATTAAATCCCAAAAAATACTCTTCTTGTGCCAATTATGGTATTCGCCACAACCATCAACATGGTAATGTCCGTTACCTCCACAAGAAGTCGTTCTCTCAGCACCAAAATCTCTAAGTTGAGTCAACATATAATTTTCATCAAGAATAGGAGGTGGAGCATCAAAAATATTTTTGTTTTTCCTAAACAATGTCGTGCTCCGGCGATATGGATGATCTTGTGGTAGAAATCGACGATGACAATCGAACCAACTAGTCTTTCGTCCGTGTTTCAGTTGGAACGCATCAGTATTATCTTGACAATATGAGCATGCTAATCTTCCATGCGTCGACCATCCTGATAACATACCATATGCTGGAAAATCACTTATCGTCCACATAAGTACAGCTCGCATCAAGAAGTTCTGTTGGTTGGAAACATCGAATGCTTCGACACCATTTTCCCATAATATTTTTAACTCATGAATTAGTGGCTACAAGAAAATATCAAACGATCGCTTAGGATGCTCTGGGCCGGGGACGAGAATTGTTAGAAATAAAAACTCTCGTTTCATGTACAAAGAATGAGGCAAATTATAAGGTGTAACGATAACTGGCCACAACGAGTATTGCCTCCCATGCTTCTCTAGAGGGTTGAATCCATCTGTAGATAACCCGAGGTATACGTTTCTAGGCTCATATGCAAAACTAGGATAAACCTGTTGAAAATGTTTCCATGCTTCTGCATCCGAGGGATGCACAATTTCTCCATTCGAATTATGTTCTGCATGTCATCTCATAGGTTTTGTCGTGTGTTCAGATTGATATAACTTCTTTAACCTCTCTGTTAATGGCAAATACCACATCCGTTTATGTAGAATAGGTACTATACCGCTTGTCTCTTGAAATCGAGGTTTGGGACAAAATCGGCACTTCATGCGGTTTTCATCATTTCTCCAATAGATCACGCAGTTGTCAATACATATATCGATCATCTGATATGGCAATCCAAGACCAGATACAAGTTTTTGAACCTCGTAATATGAAGCAGGTGCAATATTATCTTCAGGTAATATATCTCTAACAAAATCAACTATCGCATTCACACAATCTTCAGGCAAGTTGAAATCCATCTTTATCATCATCAACCTGCTTGCAGCAGATAAAGGCGATAATCCATCTCTACATCCTTTATACAAAGGCTGCTTGGATGCATCTAACATATCAAAAAATTTCCGGGCTTCCAAATTAGGTTCCTCTATTCTGCTAATATCTTCAATGTACGATTCTCTTTGTTCACGAAATGCATCATTCACCATCTGAACAGTACCTCCATTTATATCAACTTCTGATGTCGGTTCCTCTACCCTAACATTAGTATTATCTATCCTTTTTGAAGTACTACCATAATATTACATCGTTGCATCAGTTTCTCCATGTGAATACCAAATTTTGTAACCCGGCATAAATCCATTCCTATACAAATGATTACGTACTTCTCTAACAGAGATTAATCTATGATTTCGATATTTAATACACGGATAATACATTTTACCGTATTTTGATGTCATGCTATTCTTTGATGCAAATGCCATGAACTCTTCATCACCTTGCGCAAATTCATCAGTCAATTCCCCCGTGGTTGAATCATATCGAAGTTTATCCATCCACGATCGAAAATACTTATAAGCACCCGAAGAACACATTTTCTTAAAATTTTTGGTTCTGTTGAAATTGTGAAAAATCATAGCCTATTTATAGTGAAAATTAGATATTATCACGAATTTTTAACAGATTATTAAGAATTTTTAACAGATAATTACGAATTTTAAACAGATTATTCTTCGGAATATTCTCTGTTTCCGAAGGAATTCTGACGGTTTCTGACAACAACCGGATATTCACATATTTTGAATAGATTTTATCTTCATAAACCGATGGATTTCCGACAGTTTCCGACCACCGACGGATAAACACAAAATTTTAACAGTGTGCGTAAATTTCCGACGAATTGCCGACGGTATCCGACAATGGTCGGATATTTCCGATGGTTTTCTGACGACATCTGCCGACGGATTCCCGACGGAATCTAAAACACAGAATCTGTCGGGACATCGTCGGAATATTACCGAGGCTTGAGATACGTCGGTAACGTTCCGACGATTTCAAGAGGATATCCCGACGATTACGCTTTCGTCGAAAATGCAACGGTTTACCGTCAATTTTTACCATCGATTTACCGACGATCTTGCCAGCATCGGAAATTACCGACGGATCTCCGACGGTTTTAGTTTCCTCGGCTATCCATCGCATATCCGTCGTAAATTCATCGGAAATGTCCGATGGTTTTTTTCCGTCGGAAATGCTGTCGGAAATGTTAATATTTTTTTGTAGTGTAAGCTTTGTGATGTTTGTTATATTGACATTGATAATTGTTTGAGATTCAAAGATATTGATGTTCTCGTTTTGCTTTGTTGGCGTTGTAGACATCTTCACGAAAGAGAGAACAAAAAATAAAATCAAAGAAACCGGTAGAAGAACAAAAAAAAGTCAAATAAGAAAGGAGAAGCTGGTGGGTGGAAACACAGTGGGTGGCTGCCAAATTTTTTTTCCTTTATAGATTAGGGTGTAAAATTTTAATAATATTATTAGAATAATACTACTATATATATAGAAATTACAATGGATAAAATAATTAAACAATAAATATAATATTTATTTTAACTATTCAATTTATTCTACATGTAGCCTATATATATTCTATATAGTACACAATATATAGAGATTACAATGTAGCCTATATATACTCTACATGGTACGTTTGTTATAGTACAAAGGGTTCTCCAACGTTTTCACAAAATTGAACAAAAAAATTTGTAAGTTTTGGTGACATAAATATGTTTAGAATCAATGGATCATGGAAAGAAAACAATAGTGTTGTTCGTTTGGTCACTGCATGCAGTTACGGTTGCGGCTGCGGTTAATTTTGCGACTGTGGATACGGCAGATGTTGTTCATTTATCTGCCGTCGGCGGTTGCGGTTGCGGTTGATCGTAGATTTTTAGTCGCACCGCTGTTTTAATCAGCGGTCGAAAAAATTGCGATGCAGAACATAGCGTTTGACTGCTTCGTCTGCTGCGGCAGCTAAACGAACAATAATCTACCGCTGCCGCTGCCTCAAGATCCTGCGGCTGACAAACGAACATGACCAATATCACATAGAGAATGAGATGGATTTTACAATTTCAAAACCAAATAATAAATCTTGGAATGTCACTTTTCTATTACCATTTCTTCGGGTATTTTGGTATTTGAGTATAATCACGGATTTTTAAAAGTTGATTAGAATATAAACAAAAAAAAATATTTATAAATAATTACTATTATACTTTAATGAAATAAATTAATATAAATACGTTGATTTATATAGAATTAGAAAATCATATTTTCTAAACTAATATGTAAATAATATATTAATGATAATCTTTCTAATTTAAAATATTAATGTATATATATTTTTTTAAATAAAGTTTTAGAATATTTTTGTTTATTTCTATAGTTCGACCGTTCAATATGGATCGATTTTTCCGTTCCTTCAATATGGCATAGATTTTTCGGTGAAAATTTATAATCGTCATTATTATATTATTTTTATTTTTGATTTAGTTCACATAAAATAAAATTGAAAAAAATTAATAGAAAATATAAATATGAAGTGTTGGGCTGTTGTACCGACGATTAGATCATAAAAATAGAAATATTAGTTAAAAGAGGTTTTTTTAAGATGAGAAACTAGACTCATTGATAATTACCCTTCGGTAATTACTTAAATAACTGTAACAAATATATTTCTAATATCTAATACATGCAAGTCTGAGAATTTTGATTTGATAGGAATAAACGTCGTATACTTCTACAAGTCTGCTTTGGTAACAAAAACAGTTTATTCCGACTAAAACAGATTTTTCTAAGATAAATGCTTTAATGAGAAAATTTAGTATATGTACAATGATTTAATGATAATGGTCCAAATCTGTATTGTTTGTGGATAGTGGATTATGACAGAGATTTGAAATTTTTCGGTGGATAATATAAGAGAAGGTAAAATGTTTGTAATTAATAATGAGGATTTCGTTGTTAATGAAGATGAGAATAAAGTTTACTCGGACGGTGAGGATTACATTCTTTACGGTAAAGTGAAAGATGAAGAAATTTAGTTTTAGTGTTGAATATTTCAGAAAATTAAGTTGCGAGCAAGGAGAAAGTACAAATTCTACCAAGAAGTCTGCAAAGAAGCCTGACGAAAAGTCTGCAAAGAAGCCTGCCGAAAAGTCTGTAAAGAAGCCTGCCGAAAAGTTTGCAAAGAAGCATGCCGAGAAGTTTGCAAAGAAGTCTGCGAGATTTATACAACAAAGTTTGCCGATATAAGTAGGGGAAGTATGTATTTTCTGAAACATGGAACAAATCATTTCAATTAATTAGAAGGCACAATGTCACCGATGGTGTGTTACAAAAACATCCAACACTATCCTGCACCGTAATTATAACATATACATTGATTACAACAACATCCAACACAACCTGTTAACTTAGTATTTTGATGGAATTGTTAACACATATTTTTAGATTTTGCAGATCATAGATTTATTGTTTTTCATTCAGTTTTTGCTCTTTATTGTTATTAAGAAGTATGCATTAAGTACTTAAATATGCACTTAAATATGTGTTAACAATTGTTAGGGAACGATTACCCTGTCCGAGCAATTGGTCGAGACGCGGGAATGGTTACTCGGGCAGTTATCCGAGAGTTCTATAAGTAGAACCCGCACCCTCTCATTCACTCCTTTTCGCGCGAGAGAACTCAGAAAGGTAAAGAAATTGTGAGCGAAATCCCAAGTGGGAAAGAAGGTGCCGAGTCTGTGCGACCATGGTCGAGTCTGTACGAGCCGTGGTCGAGTCTGTACGAGCTGTGGTCGAGTTTGTACGAGCCGTGATCCAGTCTGTACGAGCCATGGTCGAGTCTTTGTGACTGTGATCGAGTTTGGGCGAGCTGTTCGGGAAATTTCAGCGCAAGAGGTGTCAAGTTACCTTATTTCCGAGAAATCTAAGGTGAGTGCGTGACTGTGGCATAAGTTAGGGTCGTTTCTTACTCTAATTGATAGTGTGTTGCCTGATTGATCGTGTGCTTGTCATGATCGTTCTGTTGGCTGTCTGTGAATTCGACTTACCCGACTCGATGGTCTAGATCGGGCATGCGCTTGGGGCTGTGATGCTCGCCAAGGCTTACCGATTGCGGGAGGACTGATCGATAGGCGCGGGTGAATTGCGCGTGATAGTTTTGTTGTCTGATAAGTACTTAGACTGTGATTCGATGTGCGGATCGATTTCTGATTTATGGCCTAGTGAGACGGGATGACCGCTCTCACTAAGCAATTCAGTTGATTATGCCTCCATTTTTGGACGCATGTTTTGAGATTAACCATGGTGTTGGTCGAGATGTCTGATCTAGCCGCGAGACTAAGGCAAAGAGGAAGGGATGGTAGGGTTGGTTGATCGAACTAGTAAATTATAATAGCTTATTAGCAAGATTGTACTAGATTCGATTTATTAATACAAGTTTCTGTTTAACTCAACCCTTGCTCATGCTAAATGGACTAACCGAACCTCAAACGCGAAAAAATTTAAGTAAAATCGTAAGTCTAACTCGGGTAAGTATGGAAATCTGGGTTAAGGCTTTACAAGTACAATTGAACGTTTGCTAATAAGCTATTACAATTTACTATTAAAATAGAATTCTCGGAGAAGTCTGCTTTGATGAGAAAAACAGTTTATTCCGTCTAAATCAGATTTCTCGAAGTCTGCTTTGATAACAAAAAAGTATGCAAAGATTGAAACGTAATTGATATTTTGATATTATCTTTTAGACAAAATGAGTGTTTAGTAATTTCTCTACGCTCATAGGTTAGTTTTGCAAAAATGTTTTCATAGGAGTTAAACTTGAATTTACAGTCAAATTTTAGGTCATTTTTACCAATTCCCCCAAAAATTTTTGATTAGGATGAGATTTTAAATTATTTTATTATTAAATCTGTGATATTTTTAAAATTTTAAATAATTAATTTTATATTAGAAACAAAAATTTAAAATAATGTTATTTTAGATAATTATCCATGTTTATATCTTTGTATTAAAAGACATACGTAATTAACGTTGTTCTTAGTTCATTTAACAAAGTAATATTCATAGGATAAAGAAGGAACAATAAACTGTTTCAATCAAAAGAGAAAATAAGAAATTCACAGAACTAAACAATTAATTGATGTTGCAAATCGTGAGGAGAGACAAGATCATGCTCACTTTCCTTTTCTTTTCTTTTTGAAAAAAAAATCTCTACCAATCATTTATTTTATTTTCCTAAGATAATTTTGGATTTTAAATACATATTTGAGTTGAGGATTTGAACGAAACCCAAAATTTGTTGAATGTTGTTATAAAAAGACCTGTATTTTTATTCAAATGAATCAACATATAAACAAAGGATATCATAGGATACCATGAAAAAGTTTAGTTTGCCATATTTCTTATTAAAATGAATCACATAGTTAAATATTTGAATGATATCGGATATTCAACGATTTCGAATACAAAAAAAAGGAATGAGTTCAAACTATCTAAATAATTAGAGTAATATTTTAAAATAATATTTTTTTAAAAGTTTTTGTTTCATATTTAGCATACTCTTAATATTAAAACAGAAGTGATTTTGAAAATAATGATAACATGTCATTAGAAAAAATAACATGGTTAAAAACAATTATTACATGACGTTTAGTTAAATGTGACATGCCAATTTAAACATAAAATTATTTCTAAAAAATAATTTAATCAAATGACAAATGATAATTTTCAACATAAATTTATTTTCAAAAATAATATAATCAAACATAATATGATAATTTTAAATATAAATTTATTTCCAAAAAAATAAATTAAATCATATATATTGAACTAAAAATGAATTTATAAAAAATGTTTACATATCATTACAAAAAGTTATATTACTAAAAAAATTAATATGACTAATAATTATTATCGCTTATACATTAAAACAGAAGTGAGTTCTAAAAAAATATTTATATGTCATTAAAAATTAATATAGCAAAAAACATTATTACTTATTATCCTCTATACATTAAAAGAGAAGTGAGTTTTAAAAACAAATACTTACATATCATTAAAAAAGATGACATAACAAAAACAATAATGACATAAAATTTAATCAATAAAATGGTAATTTTAAACATAAATTATCTATTAAAAATTAAATAAATCATATATATTAAATTAGATATAAGTTTAGAAAAATATTTAATACCATATATGTTTTCAATTTTATGGTTTTATATAAGTTTTATACATTTATAGTTGTTTCAAGTAATTAATTTCGTTTGAAAAATTACGATAAATAATTTATATTTTTCAATCATGATTATTACTTTTACATGTCTATTGAATTATTTATATTTTAATCAACATCCAACTATATAGTTGGTAATTTTAAAAATTAATATTTAAAGATAAAACTTAATTTTACAAAAAAACAATAGTCATACATATACAAAAAAATGGTTAATAATGTGTATTATATATAAGTTCATAATTTTTAATATATAATCGTACCAAAATATAGTTTAGATATAATTTTATTTTAAACTAAAAACATAAGCATATTAGAAATTGAAAAATATACAATTTTTATAGTTTTAAATACGTAAAACACAAATAAAATCCATCCTATATAATAAATATGTAATATAATAGATTAAAAGAAAAGTGAATTCTAAAAAAATATTTACAAATCATTAAAAAAAAGATGACATAGCTAAAAAAAATTACAGAATAATGTTTAGTCAAGTATGACATGATAATTTTAAACATAAATTTATTTTAAAAACATAAATAAATCATATATATTAAATTAGAAGTGAGTTTAGAAGAAATATTTAATAACATGTATGTTTTTAATATTAGATTTTTATTTAGATTTTATTGACTAATAATTGTTTCAAATAATTAATTTGTTTTGACAAATTACTATGAATAATTCATATTTTTCCAATCTTGGTTATTACTTTTACATATCGATTGAGTTGTTCATATTTTAATCAACATTCAATTATTAAAAAATTAATATTTAAAGATAAACTTTATTTTCTCAAAAATAGCCAAAAACATATAAAAATAATGGTTAAAAAGTGTATTATATACAAATCCATATTGTTTAATATACAATCGTAGCAAATATAGTTTATTTTATTATTTGATTCTAAACTAAAAATATAAACATATTAAAAATTAAAATATATAATTTTAGTAGTTTTAAATACATAAAACTCATTGTATATAATACATATGTAATATAATACATATAACATTTTAAAAAAATATAATAATGATATAAGTTTATAATATGTTATATCTACGCAAGGCGTGGGCTATAACATATTTAGCACATATTATTTTCTAAAATACATATTTAGTATAAATAAATTATACATAAACTTAAAAAATTATATTTGGGTTAATTTTTTCTAATTTAGAATTTAAGTTTTTTCATTAACAATAAATTTTAATATATTTTAATATTAAGAGGATTCGTGATATTTTTAAAAATTTAAATTAATGATATTATTTTTAGAATAAAAACTTAAAAGTTGTTATTTTAGTCAATTGTCCATATAATTATATATTTCAAAATATTATTTACACTTTGATTTGAAATAACCAAATTCAAAACTACAATTACTAACTCGAGATTTAAAGATTTTGTAAATTCATGGAGATATTAACTAGTAATATTTTTTAATCTAAAACTTTCTATTAAATGATGTTGTTTGGGTTAACAACAAGAGATTAGAAGTAATTAGTAGCTTGTGGTGATCGAGATCGTTCGTGTATGTGTGGTTGTTATCGATTTTCTTATGCACTTTTTGGATGGCTTTCTCTCTTATTTGTAAGGGAATCCCTTAGTTTTGCTTATCCTCATGGGTATTAGAAACACAATTCATAAACCCTAATCATGTAGGATTACAAATCTTTATCATTTTGGGTTCACTTTTGTCAAATACACAAATTTATTCGAGTAAACCTATTTCTATCTTTATTTTTTGGGTCTTGTTTTAGCTACATAAAATAGATTTTTCTTTCGTAAATTACACAAACTTTATAAACTATTCTAATTACAAAATTTTCATCGATGTTTACACATTAGATAACTATTAAATCTTGTTTTAATTCAAAAATCTCGTTGTAATTTGAATTTATTTTGAAGTTAAAATAGATTTTTGAATTAAACTAAGGTTTACTAACAATTTATCATGTAAACATTAACAAAATTTTTATAATTGAAATCATTTATAAAGTTTATATAGTTTACGAAAAAAACACTTTTAATATAATTAAAAGAAAACTCTAAAAATACGTATAAAAATATATTTATTTATATAAATTCGTATAATTGACAGAAATAAACCTTATTATTTTCGGCTAAGTTAATCGTTTCAATGCGTCTTTCCATGATCAATGTTTAGCCGCACCATATGTTCTCGCAGCTTGCATATCTTGAAACCCACATTTTATGCAATTTGCGTTGAAGCTTACGTCTTGGGTTGTGTTAAGCTTTACGTCATGGAATGGGTTGAGCCTTACGTCATGTACTGTGTTAAGCCATTGTCATAGACTTCATAACTTTATTGGGATTGACCCAAAGGATAATTTCTTCCCTACAACTTGTCCCTCATTCTTCAGTTTTGTTGTTTATTCATATACCTTTATGGCATGATGAGTAGCTTCAATCTTGGTCGACTCAAGCTCATGGCTTGATCTTTATTCTTTGAAGCATCGTTTAATGTTTCCCATGACCGATTCTGGTTTTTGATTTGCTTATTCTACCTTTATGTTAGTTCCGTAGAGCGTGTAGCTTATTGTATGTACTCTCGTTGAGCATTGTTGTTTCTCGAACTTCTTTAAACGGATGGATCATTACGTGTTCACAGTTTGATAAAGGTTTTCTAGTGGCTTAGTTAGCCTAAAATCGGTGGAATTCATAGATTCGGACGCTAACAGTAAGATGAAAGTCAAACTTTAGTCTTGTTCGTTTCGTCGTTAGATGCGTCTGCGGTTGCGGCTTTGGTCAATACTTCGATTACAACTGCGGCAGATGTTGTTCATTTGTGTGCCGCCGGTGGTTGCGATTACGATGGTTGTGCTTGTACTTGATCGTAGATTTTTAGTCGTACCATTATTTTAATCAATGGTAAAAAAATTACGACAACGCAATGTCTAATCGATACATCTACTACACATACCTACGACATCTAAACGAATAATAATATGTCGCATCTGTATCTGCGACTAACAAACGAACATGACCAAACATGTTCTTACGAATATAACAAAATATTATAATTAAATAATCAGCGTATAATCGGATTAATTTTTAGTATATAATTATACAGTAAAATATTATTATATGAGTCATGTGATCGTCCAAGGAAAAGGAGAAGTGAGCAGCTTTTGTGATTCATTATTCATATAAAAGAATTTGCAAAGAGTAAGGATATGTTTTCTTTCTTTTCCAACACGTTCGTATAAATACCCATTAATAATTAATATACTGGTCTATGAATTTGACTTTTAATCTAATGTAATTATTTTTAAAATATATAAAATATTTATGAATTGAATAATAACCTACAGATAATAAAATTATGTTATTTTTTTTGCTATCTCTTTCGATTTATATAAGTATAACGCTTGAGAAAATGTAACGAGTATTGTCATATTGATGGCCAATTCTAACATTGAGTGAGTCTCTTATTAAAATATTTGATTAAACGCATTCAGGGCTCCTTCCTTCTTCACTCCGATTCTCTTCCATTTTTGCTCTCTCAGATTCTCTCCTTCTTATCTCTTTCTCTCTTTATCTCCTCCATAGTTTTGCTCTCTCATTTGCCTCAGATCTCTCTCACTCTCTGTCCCTTTCCTCTGATCGTGGATTGAGATGGAGAGCTTACCCACAACGGTTCCGTCTAAATCAGAACGACGAGGTAGATCTTCAAAGTCTCAGACTACCTCCAAGCCCTCAGTTATTATGGCCTTCTTCTCTTGTGTCGCTTGGCTCTACGTAGCTGGCCGGTACGTTAATTCGATGGATATTGGAATTTCCAAATGATTCTAGATTTGTTCTTCGGGTTTCTGTTTACGTGCCTACCTGATTCGATTTTCAAAGATTTGTTGTTGTCATCGAACACTTTTTTCGTATTGCATTCGATAAATCTCTCAGATTCGAGATACTTTTTTTTCTATGGATAATGAAACTATAATGACTCTATATATGTTTTGGATTGCGTTTGCTTGTATCCCAGATTCGATTTTCAAAGATTTGGTATCGTAAACGATCGTGATCGAACACTGTCTCATTATTTTCGATAAATTCTCCCAGATTCTAAAATGTTTTTAGTATTTTCCGACTTAAGAAAATCATGTTGTTGGTTTTGTTCCCAATTCAATTTCGAAATTATTCTTTTAGAATTTTACAATCTTTTTCCGAAATTCAATCCATGGAGCTTATGGGCGGCACTATTTTTTTTTAAACCATTTTCTTTTTTCATGCTGATCTTAGTCTGCTTCTGGTTTCCTATGGTTAGGTTATGGCAAGATGCAGAGAATAGAATGGTACTCAACAATATGCTTAAGAAGAGTTATGATCAGGTTTTGGCTATTCTTTGGGCACGCTTGAAAAAAGTTGTTTGTTTCTGGAACCTGACTTATTGGTACGAGTCATTCTTATTAATCTCATGTTTTTGTTTTTAATGGTTCTTGGGGATGTAGAGGCCTAAGGTTATTACAGTGGATGACAAATTGATGGTTCTAGGATGCAAGTAAGTTGAATTTCTGACGGGATGCAATACGTTTTCTTTTTTTGTCTTTTAATATAACACACTATTTACCTATTATTAGAGATCTTGAGAGGAAAATTGTTGAAACTGAAATGGAGTTGACTATGGCAAAGAGTCAAGGCTATCTGAAAAACAAGAGAAGTGGTTCGTCTTCAGGGAAGAAATTGCTTGCTGTAATTGGAGTGTATACAGGCTTTGGAAGTCATCTGAGGCGCAATACATTTAGAGGGTCTTGGATGCCACAAGGTAGATCATGTTGTGGTTGATCATCGAAGCCATTTTGTTATTTTACAATTTGGTATGATCACTAACTCTTTGCTGTATAGGTGATGCTTTGAGAAAACTCGAGGAAAAAGGAGTTATCATACGTTTTGTGATTGGTCGAAGGTTTGCCCACTGACTTTATTCTTGTTTTATTTGATGTATTGATGTTTCAATATTTTTGTACTTCTTATCATCGTCGGACTATAATACTGATGTTCATGTTTTAAGAATTCCAGTCCAAATCGAGGTGATAGCTTAGATCGAAAAATTGACGAGGAAGATCAATCAAGAAAAGATTTCCTGATTCTTGTAAGTAAACAATATCAAAAGCTTTATCATCTTTTGGCTGTTTTATTGATCGAATTATTGTCGTTGTTGCTTCATCTGTTTTTGTTTTGTACACAGTTTTTTTGTCACTGATGTGGCTTCTAATTTTCTTCTGACATTACTGGTTTATCAGGAGAATCATGAGGAGGCCCAAGAAGAGTTACCCAAGAAAGTGAAGTTCTTCTTCAGTGCTGCTGTCCAAAACTGGGATGCAGAATTTTATATCAAAGTTGATGACAATATTGACCTAGATCTTGGTAGATGCTTCCTCTTTTATCTCTCCATCTTGTTAAGTTATGTTTGGTCCCATCCTGCATCAGCCATGTGAGATTATCTCGGGTACAATTACCCATAAACAATCCTATTTTTGTGATAAATGTTTTCAATTTGATAGATGGGTTGATTGGCCTCCTTGAAAGTCGACGTGGTCAAGATGCTGCGTACATTGGGTGCATGAAGTCTGGGGAAGTGGTTGCTGAAGAGTTCGTATCATATTCAACTTTTTAAAATCTGCATATCTTTGACAATACATTCAAACTTATTAATTTCCATCTACATGGGTCTCGTTTTTCAGAGGAGGGCAATGGTATGAGCCAGAATGGTGGAAATTTGGGGACGAAAAATCGTAAGTACTTGAAAATACTAATCCTTCAAGCTCTTATGTGTAATAAAAGTCTTCTTCAATACTAAACAATGATGATGCAACTCATACTCTTCCTTTATTATATTCAGGTATTTTCGTCACGCAGCTGGTTCATTGATAGTACTATCCAAGAAGTTGGCTCAGTATATAAACATAAACAGGTCAGGGTCACAATCTTACTAATCTTGCACCAGTTAATATTAAATTCACTTGTAAGAGTATGTCATCAGCATCATTGTTCCATGTCCGGGTCACACTCACCACAACGTTCCATTCTCTTGTTTATAATATAAATGCAGTGGATCATTGAAGACATATGCATTTGATGATACCTCAATAGGATCTTGGATGATTGGTGTTGAGGCAACTTATATAGACGACAATCGGCTTTGTTGCAGCAGCATCAGACAAGGTATATTAATATCCTTAACATGATTGACTAATTACATGATTTTGCCTACAACATAAAATCTCTGTTTATTATTACAGACAAGGTGTGTTCTGTGGCTTGATCAATGGAGTCTCTTTCTACAAAACTTCTTCCTGTATTCACTGCGCTGCGTGTTACTCTCTGCAAGGCAAGTTCTTGGGAAGTTTTCTTATGTTGTTGGTTTAAAATCAGATTATCATCAGCCATATAGGAAAGTTTAGAGAAAGAAAAAAACAATATAAAATTATAACTGACAAAGAATAGAAAGACCCAGTTTGAGTGATGGAGTAATTTACTTACAAAAATTACAATCTTCTTAGTTCGAATCAAACAAAAATTATATTTGAATTTCTGAAAATTAGGTTTATTTGGTTGATGTTCAATCTCTCCTTCGTTTTCCTATCTCAGATCCCATGTCTAATCGAATACTGTATAAATGTTATTAAAGACTAGACCAAAAGAGAGACATTTGCCTTAACAAATCGTAGTAACAATTCAAAATCTCAAAACATCATTTTGGCCAAAGACGATCAGAAGTGTCATAGTGCGATGATGGATAGCTTTCATGTGGCTGTCTTCGTCTTCTAGTTTATTTTTTCTTCGTGCAATAATTTGAGATATATTCTAAACTAAAATATTTTTTTATTTCAAAAACTCAACTTATATATTAATCAAAAATATTTAAATAAAGAAATTTTATATTCATTTATGATTTACAAATGTATAAGTATTTAATAATATATTACACGTAAATCTTTAATATTTTAATATAAAAATAAATATAATATAAAACAAAATATTATGACTTTTAAAAAATTAGTCAAACAAAACATAAAACAAAAATTTAGACTAACTGAATATTTATTACATCTACAATTTTACACTTATGTAATAATATTATCTATCTAAATTATATACAATTTAAATTCATTTATATAATCTGATTTTATTGTTTATTTTATTTGTATAATCAATTTTAAAAATATCAAAAATTCTTAAATAAAAAACAAATTACACATGTATCTAATTTATATTTATTAAATAAATAATTAATTAAAATTTATGAATATTTTTACTTATACTAAGTATAAATCTAGTTATTTGGTTCAATATTTTAAACGAAAGGTGAAATATTTACATAAATTGTATATAAAATGTGTTAGACTTGCATTTCGTAGTAATCTATCCGCTTAAAATATTGTACTGGTGGAATAAAAACAAGGGCTGATGATCTATTTCCCCCCGAAGTATGGCCATATAGCAACAAATCTACCCAAACTATCGTCGTAGTGCTTAGTCTACATCATTTCAAAGTTGAAAATCTATTTACCCATAATTTAAAGTTCAAAACGTAAATCCCCATCGTTTTGGTTAGTTCGGTTTATAAAACAAACCGTATAACCACATATGGCTGGTTTTTCTGGTTTTTAACATAAACCCGAAATCAAACCAATACCACTCAACATTCGACCCGTGAACTATGACCCGACCTAAAATCCGACCCGTGAACCAAGTTAAAAACCCGAAAAAAATGAAACCCTAATGAAAATTCCCAAATCGATTTTGAACTCGAAATCGAGTGTGAAGAGGAAGTGTGAAGAGGAAGAGTGGTTAGGGAATCGAAATAGAAATCGAAATAGGGTTTCGATATCGAAATAGGGTTTCGATATCGAAAACAAAACCAAAATCGAGTCATTTCGAAATCGATTTGGGAATTTGAGCGAAGAGGATGAACACATCATCTGGAACATCGAGTGGTAGCCGTGGAAGAGAAAGAGGAAGAGTGGTTGGTGTGCCGAAAAAATGTTGGTGTGGGGAAAAAACTATTACAAAGATGTCGAAATCGGATGCCAATCCTTACCGTAGGTACTTTAGGTGTGCATTTGCAGCAACAAATAAGGTATTAAGTGATTATAGATACTTGTTTTTTGATGGTGCAATACTTGTCGGCTAATGGGGCAAAAATTTGTTTCTTATGTAGCTTATTGATGATGAACATGTCTTTAAGTGGATTGATGAGGCAATTGTGAATGAGATAGATGCATTGGCCATGAAAACATTGCGACTTCAAGAAATTGCAGACGACATAATGAAGCTTCAAGAGAGTGTGTTTGAGAGGATGCAAATGGCAATAAAAGAAGAGATATTGGAGAGGGTCGATGATGTGTTGGATGAACACAAAGCTTATGTTAAAAAAATGTTGATTTTGTGTGTTTGTAGTTGTATTGTACTGTTTGGTTTGTATTCTTATGGAAACAAATTTTAAAATGCAATAACATATGATCCAATGTAGTTAAATTTATCCAATGTAGCAATATATTCAGTCATTAGCTAAATTCAGTAACAGCCACAAAGACAACTACAAACAGCTCCAAAAAACATCCAGAAAGAGCTCCCAAAAACAGTCACAAACAACTTCCAAAAACAGCCAAAAAGAGCTCCCAAAAACAGCCCCAAAAACAGCCACAAACAGCCTCACAAACACCTACAAAAACCACTAAAAACAGTCTTCAAACATCATCTTGAGTGAGCATTCCTTGACTTGGTTCAATTTGAGAATCCTAAACAAAGACACAATAAACATAGGAATATCAGTAATAAGCATAGAAATATCAGCCACAAAAAAGGGAAACAACAAATCATACATGTGCATCCTTCTTATGAAATCTTGAGTTATGGTTGGCTTCACCACAAATGCCACAATGCATTATACGTTTCAATGGTCTTGGTTGCTTCTTTGAGGGAGACTCATTTCTTCCTTTCTTTCTCTTTTCTTTCCTACTCTTCTTTTTCCGACCAGGTTGAGGTGGTTCGGGAGGTTGATGCACCAAAGGCTCAGATCCACTTGGCCAAAAACGAGCACCTCTTATTGGAACAAGACCTTCTTCATAAGTTCTTGTCCAAGTAGTTGTTCGAAACCAGTGGCTCACATACTCCTCAGCCTCAAGTTTTTTGTTCATAAGGACTGCATAGGCATGCTCACACGGAATGCCGGTAATCTCCCACTTCCTACAACTACAACTTCTTCTATCCAAGCTAACCCGATATGAACAGCCACTAAGAACAACTTCATACATCATATTGGTTGATCTATAAACCTTACACTCTGAAGCTCTCTTATGTTCTGAACCAAGGAAAGCAATCACGTACGGAGTACATATCCCTAAATGCATATGACACTTGACAGATCTTTTGGCAATACGAACCATTGCAAGCCTAGCAATGGTTTGTAGCATTGGAACAATCGGCTTCTCTCTTGCCTTGACAATGGAGCTGTTAAATGACTCCGTAGAATTGTTTTCTACGTCTTCACAATTGCTGCCAAGCTTGTAAAAAGCCCTACACCAACGCTTTGGATTCATCTTCAGAACATCCTCATACACTTCACTATCATAAATGGATATCCTCTCCAAATTTTCTCTGAAATCAGCTTCGTTATAACTCCATGCCAACTTCCAAATTAGTGGTTTCATTTGGGTTTTCTTCCCATACTTACTCTTCAAATTTCCATAGATGTGTCTAACACACATTCTATGCTCTATTCTAGGCAACTCTTTCTCCACAGCCATGATCAATCCTTTTTGGCGATCAGACACCATTACGAAGCCTTCACCATCATCCAAAATTAAATCAGTCTTGATTTTCTGGACAAACCATAACCAATTCTCCTTATTCTCCACTTGTACCACAGCCCACGCAATTGGATAAATTGCATTGTCTCCATCTCTCCCTAAAGCCACTAACAGTTGCCCTTTCATTTTAGACTTTAGAAAACATCCATCAACTCCTATTAATGGCCTACATGTCTCTTTCCATGATCTTCTAAGGTTATCAAAGCACACGTAGAATCTATTAAAGACATCTAATCCTTCCTCATTCCTAAAAGTGTCTACTTCAACACTAGAATTCGGGTTTGAAAGGAGAATCTCATTAGCGTAATCTCGAAGACGGCCAAATTGCTCATCGTATTCTCTTTCTATCCACTTAAGAGCCTTATTCCTAGCGGCTTGACACTGAGGACGAGTTACAGTGATCTTCCATCGCTCTTTCATCAATTCTTCTATTTTCATAGGCATAAAGTACTCAGGTTCATCCCTCATTTTATCTAAGAACAATCTTGCTATGACAGGGACCTTAATCATCTCACACTCACCATTCGGAACACATGTATGCACTTTCTTAAACACACTAACATGCCACTTATCACTCCTACCCGTACTAGCACAATAGATACGCCATTGACAACCATCACCTACACAACAATAGCCTAACTTTGTTCGATCATATCTATATTGTTTGATATTCCGGCCAGTTGTCAGAGCATAGTCAAGAACAGCTTCTTTAAAAGCTATGCCGCTGTAGAAAATCTGCCCTTCATATAAATTCCCATCACCACGATGAATTCCGGCTTGGTCTCCCTCTTCAACATTGTCGTCGGAATCCTCACTGTCACTGTCAGGGATGACATTGTGAAGAACTGGAGCTTCATCCACGAAATCTAGTACGGCTTGTTCGATGTTGAACTCATCACGTTCAAACCGATTTTCGCCATCCGAATCCTCCTCTCGATTAATATCCGGGTCGAAACCCACAATCGACATGTGGAGTGAAATCGATTTTGGGAAAAAGGGCTATTAGGGTTTGCGATTTGGGGATGAAATCGATTTGGGGAAGAAATTTAGGGTTTGCGATTTGGGGGAAAAATCGATTTCGGGAAGCAATCGATTTCGGGAAGCAAGGGAAGAAATCGATTTCGGGAACAAGGGAAGAAATCGATTTCGACAAGAAATCAATTTATGGAAGAAATAGATTTGCGATTTGGAGAAGAAATTGATTTGGGGGAAGAAATCGATTTTGTGATTTGGGGAAGAAATTAGGGTTCGCGATTTTGGGGGGGAAAAATCAGAAATCGGGTTTATTATTTCGGGTTTATTATTTCGGGTTAAATCTTAATCGGGTTATAATCTGGTTTAAATCGGTTTTAATTTTTCGTTTTAATGGTTAACGATAATTTCAAGTACAGTAAACCGAATCGAATCGCAATTGTGTCTATCTGGGTATTCAACTTTACTCTGATGGGGATTTAAGTTTTGAACTTTACTCTGATGGACAAATAGATTTTCAACTTTGGAATGATGTAAATTAAGCACTACGACGATAGTTTGGGTAGATTTGTTGCTATATGGCCATAGTTCGGGGGGAAATAGATCGTCAGCCCTAAAAACAATGAAAAAAGAAGTAAAACTCCTCTCACTGTATAACATTAAAAAAAAAAAACTAAGAACGCCAATCACTCCGTCGGTTAAAAAACATCATATCACCAATTCTAAAGTATCACAGCCAACGCATGCGTCTTCTGTGGGGACATCATACATTGCATATCCAAACGAACGCCTCCAATTATAAGTGTAGAGGCAATTCTTTGAAACAAATTCATTCTCATATTTCTTTCAAAATACATCAACTTGTAAATGTATCCTGTGAAATTCAAAATTTTAAAGTTGTTACTCGTTGCTTTAATAAGATTTGTTTATCATAAATAAATTATAAATAAAATTATAACATTATAGTTGAATTAAAATTATGTAAATTTTATGTAATTCAAAATTCAACTCATCATGATTATAATATAATATAATTCGATATACGAATTCGAATCCATGTAGGTTTTGTAATACAGATATCCAATATAATAACTATTATTATTATTTCTAATAATTATTTTAATTTTATTAAAATAATAGTAATTGTTTAATCTTTTAAATTTTTGTTTCAAATATATTAATAATCATTTAATTTTTTAAAAATAACATAAATTTAATACTAAATAATTAAAAATATTTTCTAATAAAAAATGTTTAAATCTTAAATCGAAAAAAGTCAATCAAAACATTATGTTTTAATTTTATATATAATCTATTTCAGATAAATAATTATTTTTACATAATAATTTGTGCTATTTTAATAATTTTATTTTTAATGTGTTAGATTTGAAGATAAACCTACAAATGTGTTATTTTAAAATATTAATTTTTACTTAAATCCTAAACACCAAACATTAACCATAAACTTTAGATTTAAGCCAAAAATCTAAATCCCAAAACATAAACCATAAACTTTAAATCCAAAACTATAAAATATAATCCTAAACTCTAAACTTTAAATCCTTAGTCATAAATTTTTTTTTATTTAAATATAGTTCATTAATTAAATGATGCAATTTTGGTGTTTAATATATCTAAAAGTATTCAACTACCTAATTTTAAATTAATTTTTAAGAAACTAACAAATTTTCTAATTTTCTGCTATATATTTTTAGATTTTTAAAACATCAAAATCAAAATGTAAATTATATAATTATTAAAACAAAAATTATTATATGTTAGTAATAACTAAAATTAGGAAAACTGTGAAATCTCAATAATATGATTATATGACAGAAGAATCGAATACTATTGCCAAGATTTTTAATCCAATAACAAAAAAAAAACAATCATTTTATCGTTATTAGTTATCCACCGTTGTTGCTATATAAGTGTTGGTATTTCTGAAAAACCAATTGTCGGTATTTGGAATAAATTGTTATACACACTTGTTCTTCTTCTCTCATCTATTTTATTCGTGGATTAGACATCACTCCATCCAAAAACATTCCTCTCTTATCTCTCCCGATTCTCGTCGATTTACATCTCTGAGATATTCAAATTCTCTGTTTGATTACGTTTCGATTTTCTTTTTTGGATTTTTTTCGGAAGATAATCTGATCGTCAATGGGAAAACCGACGGGGAAAAAGAAGAATTCCGACAATCTGACGGATGCTTTAGGCGGTTCCGGAAGTAAGTCCGGAAAAAGCTTTGATCGTTCTGTCTCCAAGGTTGCGTTCGACGAGGATATGGAGATCTTTATTAATCGAGCATTGGAGCTTAAAGAAGAAGGGAACAAGTTGTTCCAGAAACGTGATAGCGAAGGCGCGATGTTAAGGTATGATAAAGCCGTTAAGCTTTTGCCTAGGGATCATGGAGATTTAGCTTATCTGAGAACGAGCATGGCTTCTTGTTATATGCAAATGGGATTGGGAGAGTATCCGAATGCGATTAACGAATGCAATTTGGCCCTGGAGTCTTCTCCTAGGTACAGTAAGGCTCTGTTGAAACGTGCTCGGTGTTATGAGGCTTTGAATAAGTTGGATTTCGCGTTTAGGGATTCGCGTATTGTTCTGAATATGGAACCAGAAAATGTATCTGCTAATGAAATCTTCGAGAGGGTTAAGAAGGTGTTGGTGGATAAGGGGATTGATGTGGTTGAAATGGAGAAGAATTTGGTCAATGTGCAGCCTGTTGGGGCAGCTCGTTTAAGGAAGATTGTTAAGGAGAGGTTGAGGAAGAAGAAAAAGAAGACGGCGAATTCTGAGAAAGATGAGGAGAGGAAGAGCAACGAAGGCATGGTCGAGAATGCAAAGGTTGAAAAAGGAGAGGAAGCAGATAGCGGAAAGAAATGTGACATATCGAAAGAGAAAAGAAATGTGAGGTGTGAGATTGATACAGAGATGAAAGAGAAGAGTGGTAATAAGGCAAGAGAAGAGAAGAAGCTAGAGGACAAGGTTGTGGTCGAGGAGAAGAAAGTGAGTTCTATCATGGACAAAGAGGTCATTGCTTCCGAGATTGTTGAACGCAAAGGAAGCACTGAGGAAGACACAAAAGTGACTAGGACAGTGAAGTTGGTGCATGGAGATGATATAAGGTGGGCACAATTGCCACCTGATTCTAGTGTTAGACTTGTAAGAGACGTAATCAGGGATCGGTTTCCTGCTCTCAGAGGTTTCCTGATCAAATATAGGGATTCAGAGGGTGATTTGGTTACCATTACCACGACAGACGAGCTGAGGCTGGCTGCACGTACAAGGGAAAAACTTGGCTCCCTTAGATTGTATATTGCTGAAGTTAGCCCCAGTCAAGAACCAACTTATGATGGGACCAACAATGGTGAATCAACCGAAAAGTTTGCCAAGGGATCGAGCAGTGTTGCTGATAATGGAAGTGTCGGAGAATATGTTGAATCTGAGAAAGCCTCTACTGGCCTTGAGCACTGGATTTTCCAGTTTGCGCAACTGTTCAAAAATCATGTCGGGTTTGATTCTGATTCTTACTTGGATCTTCATAACCTTGGAATGAAGCTGTATTCGGAAGCAATGGAAGAAGCTGTCACTGGAGAAGATGCACAAGAACTCTTTGATATTGCTGCTGATAAGTTCCAAGAAATGGCTGCACTTGCCATGTTTAACTGGGGAAATGTTCATATGTCCAAGGCAAGAAGGCAGATCTATTTTCCTGAGGATGGTTCAAGAGAAACTATACTACAGAAGGTTGAGGCTGGATTTGAATGGGCAAAGAATGAGTACAGCAAAGCTGCAGAAAAATATGAAGAAGCGATTAAAGTTAAATCTGATTTCTATGAAGCTCTTCTAGCACTCGGGCAGCAGCAGTTTGAGCAGGCGAAGCTATGCTGGTATCATGCACTCAGTGGCAAGATAGATCTTGAAAGCGAGGCTTCCCAGGATGTCTTAAAGCTCTATAACAAAGCTGAGGAGAGCATGGAAAAGGGTATGCAAATTTGGGAAGAGATTGAAGAACGTCGTCTAAATGGAATCTCCAACTTTGATAAACACAAAGCACTGCTGCAGAAATTGGGCTTGGATGGGGTGTTTACTGAAGCGTCTGATGAAGACAACGCAGAGCAAACAGCAAATATGAGTTCCCAGGTTAACCTTTTGTGGGGTTCCTTACTATATGAACGGTCTATTGTGGAGTATAAGCTTGGCCTCCCGACTTGGGATGAATGCTTGGAGGTTGCAGTGGAGAAATTTGAATTAGCTGGAGCTTCAGCAACCGATATAGCTGTCATGGTAAAGAACCATTGCTCAAACGAAAGTGCTCTTGAAGGTAATTAAGTTTACTTACTAATACTAAACTGTAACGAATCAAATGCAAAAACGGGCAGCGTCTATATAACAATCAAACGAAAATTGCAGGAATGGGGTTCAAGATCGATGAGATAGTACAGGCATGGAATGAGATGTATGATGCCAAAAGATGGCAGATTGGTGTCCCATCTTTCCGGCTAGAACCATTGTTCCGAAGACAGTCACCCAAACTGCATGATATTTTAGAGAATGTGTTCTCAGGGCCTCAGTGATGAAACAGTCATCATATATACAAAGCCAACATATCAGCTGGCGTCAGTTATAATGTATCACTAGGTAAATACCTCATTTCTACTTCACTTTACCCGTAATTATATAACCATGTGATGATATAATCTATCTGTGAAATTGATAGATTGTCATTGGAGCTCCTGAAGATCTCAGGCTTTACTTACATGTGCAAAATTTTGTGAAAGTTAAAGAGTTTTTTTCTGGGTTGGTGTTTGTTTGAAAACTAATCTCTTGATTTGTTTCAACAATGTGGTTGTACACAAATTTTCTTCTATTTTGGTTTCTCAGCTTTTGGAAGCATTATTTGTTTTTGGCCCTGATGATTTTTTTTGTGTGTGTGCAGATGGGTTCAAAATATTTGTTATTTCATTTGGTGGGTTTGTAATTATATAATAGTTTTTGTAATTATTTTTTTTGTATTGATTGTGTGTTGGATCAGTCTGGTATATCTCTGATTGTTTCATTTTTATAAAAGATAGTGAATGGGTTTTGGTTTGTGGCACTCAAAAACTGTTAGTATCGACTCCAACCAAATGAATCCGAACTAGCAAAGTATTACCCCTGAGACCAGCTTCCGGTGCATTAGACCAGAGGAACAGTGACTCTCACGTTTAATTCCTCATCGCTGGAATACAAAAAATACAAAAATCATAAAAGTATTTTTTTGATATATCTATATATATTTAGTAACTAAACTAAACTATACTTGTAACTGAATTATTGTAGATTAAAAGTTCCAACCTCATAAATCTTAAATAGTATTTATTATTATTATTTTTCAAAATTAACATATTAAAACTAAAATTCATATAATATTACAAAATTATTATGCCAAATTATTATTTATTTAAATAAATTATATTTCAAATTAAAACATTATGGTATAAATTTATTTTTGAACATTTAAATTAATGATACTATATTTGAAACTAAAAAATTAAAAAATTATTATTTTGAAGAACTCATAACTCTTTTTGCTTACTTATATTAAATATATATAATATATAGTTTCGTAATATTATGGTAAATCGCTATTGTATCTATTTTAACCACCATGTTACATAAACATAATCTTTTTTCTAAATTGTATAATTGGTAAAATATATGCACTCATTAATTTCCGTAATACATATTTTATATTTTATGTTTGTCTAGATTTAGATTAAAACGGGTTGATCGAATAACTAATTAACTTTATTATTGTAAAGAAGATGACTTGATTCCATATGTATAGGTTCAAATATTAGTGTGGGTTTATAAATAACACAAAACTGGAAAAATATTTGTATGTTATTATCAATTAATTATTTTATAAATAAAAATTAGATATTTACAAAATTTATTTTATAAATATTTTGAATAAAAAAATAATACATAAATATTTTAAATTTTATATGTTAATTATCTATTACTACATAAGTTATTTTTTTTAATTTATTATTAATTTTATATACTATTATGTAATTGAATTCAAAAAATATTTCTGTAATTTAAATAAATTACAAATGCCAATGATCTCATAATAAAATATATTAATTTTCTAACCAAATTAATAACAATGAAATATATTATCATTATTTTAATAATTTAAATCTAAATATATTTATTTAAAATTATTTATAAATTATCGTATATATAAATTAAATAAATAAAAAATATTTTTTTACGAATTTAATAATATTTTGGTTAGTTTAATAAAATATATTGATTTTATAATCAAATTAATAGCAATGACATATATTGTAATTATTCTACTAACTTAAATTTATTTATATATTTATTTTAAACTTATTATGATAATGATACATTAACATGTTATTTCTGTTAATAATATATTAAAATAAAAAAAAATTTTAAATTTCTTTAATAATATATTATAGATCGTGACACATTTGCGTTTTCCTTATATTTAAAAAAATCAAACAATAAGTTACATAGCTATGGAAAGGAAAATTTGTGTTGTAAGTGTATAGGATTGGGTTATCCGTTTAGAAATAGAAACACCTAAATAGTTTACTTTTAAAAGAGAATGGAACAAATTTCATTGGCAATAATAAAATATAACACACATTTTACTATTAGTTTTTTAGCTGAGCTAGCCAATAAGGAAAAAACTAGAAAACGTAAAATAAAACTAGAAAAAATAATTAAATGCATTGTAAATGGATGTAATTTAAAAAAAAATTTGTTACTAGATCACAACATATCGATCCAATAAACTAATATTTTATTTAACAAACAAAAGAAAATAAAATCGGATTTCATACCATTGGGATGTACGTAGAAGTACTGTAACACTATCTTACTTACTCTTTTCAAATTAAAATTATATATACATCAAATTTTATTATAATGTCAATAACTATATAAATGAACTATTAATATTAGGCCTGGGTTTTCGGTTTATTCGGTTTATTCGGGTCGGTTTATCCGGTTTTCGGGTTTTTCGGTTTGTGAAAAATCTGTCCGAAAAAAAATATATTAGAAATCGGTTCGGTTCGGTTATTTTATCGGTTTAATCGGTTCGGTTTTTAATATATAAAACCGTTCCGAATTAAACCGAAAGATAATTTGACTTTCGGTTTCTATTTGGTATTACGATTTTTTCGGTTAATTTCGGTTCAATTTATAGGATTATTTCGGTTTATTTTGGTTTATTTCGGTTTATTTCGGTTTATTTCGGTTTATTACAGTTTATTACGATTAATTACGTTTTTTCCGGTTTATTTCGGTTTATTTCGGTTTATTTTGGTTTTTTCGGTTCTTTCGGGTTTTGAGATCAATTCAGACCCTAATTAAACACAAAATTGTACACATGATTAAACACAAAATTCGGACCATAATCAATTCGAGATTAATTAAACACAAAATTGTATCAGATTCAAATTAAAGAACATATGAAGAAAATATATAGATTAAATAACATATCCGCATTAGAGTAAAAACAATACACACAAAGTACATAGAGATGATATTGCTAAAGGAAAAAATACAGTTACGATATGAGAAAATCGTGATGAGAAAATCGTGATGAGAAAATCGTGATGAGAAAATCGTGATGAGATCGTGATGCGAAAATCGTGCTAAAAACAATACACACAAAAGTTCAACCTGACAAAAGTTTACTTTAAACTTACCAGATCGTGATGAGAAAATCGTAGTCGATAAAAAATTATAACCGATAAAGAGGAGAAGAAGAAGAAAAAAAAAGGAAGAAGAAGAAGAAAAAAAAGAGGAAGAAGAAGAAAAAAAAGAGGAAGAAGAAGAAAAAAAAAGAGGAAGAAGAAGAAGAAAAAGAACAAGAAGAAGGAGGAGGAGGAAGAACAAGAAGAAGAAGAGGAGGAGGAACAAGATGGAAATTTTTTTCAAATCGGCCGCATAAGGAGGAGAAGAGAGTTTCTCTGAAAAAATTAGGGTTGCGATTTATATAGGTCAGCCGATTTTCGGTTTTTATATAGGTCAGCCGATTTTCGGTTTAAGAAAACCGATCGGTTTGGTACTCCCGAACCGAACCGAAATGTAAACCGAATAAAATTAATTATTTAGCCAATCGGTTTAACGATTAAAATTAAATAAAAACCGAAACCGAAAATTTCGGTTCGGTCGGTTCGGGTTTTTCAGTTTTCACCGAAAACCCAGCCCTAATTAATATGAATTAAGTATATGAACTACGTTAATAACAACAATTTATAATATATGTGCTATTGTATTTTTTCATGTTTAACATGTAACTAGACTTAGATCTGCGTCCTGCGCGAGAAAAAATATTCGTATATTATATTAACTATTTAATGAATGCAAATTACATATAGATATAATTTTTTTAATTAACGTATGTAAAATTGTATACAGTATGTTAAATACACATTTAAATAATGTAATTATGTATTTAAATATTTATATATATAACATTAATAATTATATATTATTATATTATTTAATTCAAAAAATATTTATAAATTTTAAATAAATTACATAGATTCTATTGATCTCATAGTAAACAAAATTGATACGGTGTAAATATGAGTTTTAGAAATATGAATTTTGGAGAGAAAATCTGGATTCAATGCACCACCATGAATTTCAGTGAAACTAACTGGGTTAATACCAGTGATTTTTTCAGACAGATTCTCACAAACTTTAACACGGGTTGTTGGTAGAAATGAAATTTTGTAAGAATGTTTGGTTGTTCGATAACTTCAAAAAAAATGGATCAAGAAAAAATTGATAAAGATCCTTGAACCACCTTGTTGAAAATATGATTCAAATTGTTTCACAAGTTCTTTTTTCACGGATGATTGAATTTTAATACCCTAAAAAATAAAAAATAAATTTAATTAATTAATAAAAAGATAAAATTTTAAACTACTCCAAAAATTTGGATTAAATATTTTGTAATGTAAAAAATGTATAAAAAATAATAAAAATAATATTTTATTCAAAATCTCACTCTTTAACATTTTCATAATATTTTATAAAATCCAAAATGAAAAATAAATAAACATAAATTTTTATTATTAATTAAATTTTATCTTTATTGTTAAAAATAATTTTACTAAATATCTTAATTTATTTTATAAATTAAAAGGATACAAAACTTGAAAAAATTTAATAAAATTTATTGTTCAAGTTTTAATTGGTAATCCCTTTTTCATTTCTATGTTATTATTTAATGATAAGTTTCAAATTTTTTTAAATAAATTTTCCGAAGATATAAAATGTATATATATACTAAAATTGAATATAATCTTTTTTGTTAATTTCTCTTTTTGGAATGTAAAAATGTATAAAAATTATAAAAATAATAATTACAAAATTATATTTTATATCAGTAATATTTCATTATTGCAGAACAAAATATTTTTGTTTAAAAAAACCATAAAATTAATAAATGACGAAATTATTTTTTCCTTTACAAACAATGAAAATAATATGTGAAAATAATAAGAGTCAAACTTACAGTTAAATCAATAATAACCATTTCAGTAGTCAATCCAACATCAGTTGAGTATTGTTTGCATAATCTTATAATTATATTATTTTATACCTAATATCTAGGTATTTAAAACTATTGTTACTATATTTTTTAAACCTAATAAATTCATGATAATTATAAATATTAGATTATGGAAATTTTTCAATTCATGAAAAATATTAAAATTAGTGCGTAAATGGCAGTTATAAATAATTAATATTTTGTCGGTAAATGGTTATTTCTGGGATCTAATAATATCTATATTTGGAATCTAATATAATATTTTATACCTAAAATCTAGGTATTTAAAACTACTATTATTATATTTTTTATACCTAATAAATTTATGATAATTATAAGTATTAGATTATGACAATTTTCCAATTCATTAGAAAAATTGAGATTAGTGTTTAAATGGCAATTATAACTAATTAATATTTTGTCTGTAAATAGTTTTTAATATTTGTAAACATATTAACGTCTCTAAACATTAGTGCATAAATAATTATTAATATTTGTAAACATATTTAAATTTCCCACACCCGTGTTAGAGATATTTCTAATTAAATAAATTTTAATATTTGTGAATAATATTAGAAATACGAATTTCTTTTTTATTTTTATACAAAATTTGATAATTAATGTTTATAATTTTTAAATTTAATAATTGTATAAATAATATATTTAGATTTTTTAAATTCTAGAAAATTTATATGCGATTAATAAGATATAATTTTTAATTTATAATTGTTTATATATGATTAAAATAATTTTTTTGGGGATTTATTAGTAATTTTTGTTTGATATAATAAAATATACTGAATTGGTAACTAAATTAATAGTAGTAGAATAACTATAATTATGTTAGTAACTTAAATTTATTTATATTTATTTGAAATTATTTTTTAATTGATGTATAAAAATTTTAAAAAATAAAAATTAATGTTTTTGCAAATGTAATAGTATTTTTTGGTTAGTTGAATAAAATATATTGATTTTCTAACCAAATTAATATCAATGGTATGTATTGTAATTATTCTAATAATTTGAACCTTTTATATATTTAAATTGAAAAACGCTGTGGTGTTGACACGTTAGCATGACATTTTTGTTATTAACACGTCAGCATAAGGTTATTTTTTTTAAAAAATTCGTAAATAATATATTAGAGATTATACTTGTGTTAGAATATGTAGTCAACCTATCATTATAATCGTATTATTATTTTCAAATTTATATTTTTATATTTTTTGAAATTTTATAATGTTTTTATTAATTTTAGTATTTTAAAAAAATTCATAAAATTATATAAATTACATGCATTTGTAACATCTTAATAAATATAGTATGTAAAGTATGTATAAATATGATATTCTAGTAAATGTATTATTTGCACATGTTATATTTCGATGAACAAAATAGTTAGTTTCGACCATAATGTCATTTTTAATGGTGTTATTCGTTTATCCGACAATAGCTGTAGTTACGATTAACATAACGATTATAACATGTATTATTCGTTTTATTTTGATATATATGATTTCGGTTGATTATAAAATTTTTCACATATTTTTATCAAAAAATTATAACACAAATTGCAGCCTTTCATTGTTAAAACTGGTTGCAAATAACTGAGATGGCCAATATTGACTGGAATTTATTTCAATCTTCTTCACTATTTTCACTTTCAGTTGTGAACAATAATCTTATTTATTAATCAATCACTTTGCTGGGAAAAAAAAGAATCGAACATAACTTATATAATAAATAAATTAAAAATTATATATAATTTTAAATATATTATTTGGTAGTGGATTTAACAGGAGAATCTTCTGTAAGTCTCTCTCACAAGTATAAGAGAGCTCTGAGATTCATACCATAAAGTTTAGGGCTTTTCTGTCTGCGATCACGATCCTTCAATTTACTCTGAGAGAAATGGAGAAAGTGAGGCAACCAACGCACGCAGGCTCTTGGTATACCGATAATCGTGAGTTCTGACCTTTCTCGCTCCCTACAAATTTCTTACTTGCTTGCTCAATTATATTATATGTTGAACTATCTGAAAGTTAATGTTTTGATTTGTATGGTTACTGAAATTCGTTTAAGGAAACAAAAGCGCTAAAGCTGTGAGCTTTGGCATTTTCAAAAAAAAAAAGTCTCCCTCGATTGGTCCGCTTGATCTTATTGTTTTAATCTACTACAAGGATTTGATTAGGAATCTTAAGCTGTTTCTGTTTCTTTACCAGCTACAAAGTTGTCATCGGATCTTGACGAATGGCTTAGAGCAACAGGTTTGACTAAATCTTCTGATGTGCGAGGCGTGATTGCGCCGTAAGTTGTTTTTTCTTCACTATAAAAAAAAACTGTACCAAAGTGATTACATTTGTCCCTAACTTTGTAAGGAATCAGACATGCAGGTTATTCGTACTCTGGTCGGGCAGCTGCCTATGCCTTTGCAAACATAGATCCCACCAACATGTAAGCAAGCTCAGTGATTTTGTTATATTCGATTCGCTATGAGCTTGCTTCCAGAGCCGCCATTATGCTTTGGAAGACTGCTATTGAATTCATGGATTCACTGTTATTCTGTCTGACTAATGCTGTGTTTTTGGACTGTCTCATTTCAGTTCCCGGATATTTCTTCTAGGTCCATCTCACCACTATTATACGCCAAAATGTGCCCTTTCGACTGCAACAGTTTACAAAACCCCCATAGGAGATTTACCTGTTGATGTAGAGAGTAAGTATTCCGCGGATAGAATTTTCACTTGATGAGGGAAGTTGTTCTCTTTTGGTTTTCTTACATATTCACCAGTGATTAAGGAGATAAGAGCTTTGGGGAAATTTGGAATGATGGATCTACGGGTTGATGAAGCTGAGCATAGCATGGAAATGCACTTGCCGTATTTGGCTAAAGTTTTTGAAGGGTAATCACTGTGGTAGTGACGTTAAAGTTCTGAACAACTTTCAATAACATGGGAGAATTTGCTGAGTCTGGCCTATTCTAATATTTGATCAGGCATGATGTGAAAGTTGTACCCATCTTGGTTGGAGCAGTAAGTGCAGAAAACGAAGCCATGTACGGTGAATTGCTAGCCAAATACGTGGATGATCCCAAGAATTTTTTCTCAGTGTCCTCTGACTTTTGCCATTGGGGCTCAAGGTTTGTCTTAGCTCACTTCATCTCTATTCTCTCCTTTTCTGTCTTGTTAAAATACTGCATTCTAGTGACATCTTTTATGGACATGTGCTTCACAAATGTTCTGATGCCGTTGCGTAGCTGCCTCGACTGAGCGATTTGCCTCTGTTATGAATGTGTGCATATGTTTTGCTTATAGGTTCAACTATATGCATTATGACAACAAACATGGACCCATACACAAATCCATTGAGGCATTAGACAAGATGGGAATGGATATAATAGAGACAGGAGATCCAGATGCATTCAAGAAGTATCTTTTGGAATTTGACAACACGATTTGTGGCCGCCACCCGATCAGTATTTTTCTTCATGTAAGCCGTGCTAACCCATTTCGTTACTTTTCATTTGGATGCAACCAATATTATGGATGAATAGCCAATTAGACTTCTACAGTTCATAAAAATTATTGCCTATGTTATGTTTTTTGATTATTTTCAGATGCTAAAACATTGCTCAAGCAAAATTAAGATCAATTTCCTGCGGTACGAGCAGTCAAGTCAGTGCCAAACAATGCAAGACAGCAGTGTCAGCTATGCATCTGCTGCAGCCAAGTTGGAAACTTGAGTTAAAGAAAGTCGAAATTGGTGTGCAAAATATTCCCATTCTGTTTTTACATTTCGATTTCAAGGTCTTTTGGTGTCTAAAAGCAAAGAAACTTACAAAACCCAAGGTTTCATGTTTGCAATCCTCTGTAATAATTCCTCCTCCAATGATTGATATCTAATTTATCATTCTTCTTAGAAGATACGCTCATAGATAGAAGCACAAATGTAATGTCTCGAGACTTAGAAAACATAAAAGTCCACAGAGACAGAGAAACAAGAGATGCATCAAAAGTTAACTCTTACAATCTCTTTGCTTTCTGCAAATTCTGGTAGAGCTTGCTTCCGATGCCGTCTTTCTCTACTGTAGATGATCCAGAAGAGAAGCGAGAGCATCACAGCTGTCGATAATATGGCCAGACCAGCATAAACCCAATAGCCATTCCGCGTGAGTCCTGGACAATGGTTAGTGGTTATGTCTCTAAAGGTCTGTTTTGCATATGAACAATCCTGAAGCTGGACCAAGAACGGCGCGTCTCTAATTAGCCCCGTGCTAATGTTTACACCTGAAACCATCTGACCGTACAGGGCAGGCGTGAGCCTCCCTGTTGTGGCGCAAGTACCATTCAGGCTCACTTGGCACACGAAAGTGCTCCATGCCTGTTGAGTGTGATGGCATACAAGTTTTGTTATCATTCGGTTTGAAGAAATTTTCTGGTTTGGTTTTATTGCCATCCACTTCGCTACAAACAGTATGAATTGAAAAGAGGGACTTACTTGAGTGGCATTGTTCAAATCAAGTTCACCCGGCGAGCAAAGGCGATCGGTGAGATCCTGGTTAAAGGGATTGCAGAGCAATGGAAGCAACGGTCCAGATTGGTTGTAGTACATTGGGACAAAGACTGGAGAGAAGTTAATGTTAGAGACATTAGTGATGACTGTGTTTATGAGATCCACAAGCTGACCAGTAACCTCTCTGCTACGCATCAAAGTTTGCTGAGCAGTGGCATTGTCTGTACAAGGCAAAATCTCGTCTAAAGCCGTGTTGCTTGCGGGTCTCTCAACCCATTCAGTCATTGCCACACATGTGTCTGCAGTTGCACTGAGTGCTCAAACAAACACATTAAGGATTTTGGATAACAAAGAAGGAAAACAAGAAGTTAATGGAGAATCTTGAGACAAACTTGTGCAGCAGAAGAAATGTTCCGCTCAAGATGAATGTTCCAGTCACCAGAATCCATCCCAAAATCACAAGTCTGTACAAGAAGAAAAGGATTCAGAAAGTCTCTAATGAAAGTCGCATGGAGAATGTTTCAGGGTTTTTACTCACGTGTAAACAATGACCTGCATTCCAAAGATTGAAGAAACTGCAATAGAAGATAAGAATCAAGACAAAATCACCAGAGCTAATACATTATTTGAAATTTGAGAAACATGTGACTCAAACATGTTGAAATTTGCAGGATTCATACAACAGTTCATCCGCACGAGCTTTTTCCTTCAAAAATTGCAATCTTATGCAGATTTTGTGACTTACCGAGACCAAGAAATGTCAAGATAAGCATGACGATCGATACTACGATAAGCGCCACCTTCCTGCAAGAACAAACAAATGACAATTGCAAATTGTTTTAAAATCCAAAAGATTTGTGTTTTCTGTATTGGAGAGAATGGTAGGGGGGTTGTTGTTACACAGAGTCGAGGAAATTTCTAATGTTATTGGAGCTATTAGTGGACTTTTCGGTGATAGTGGCTACCGAAGAACTCAGTTTCGCTTCGATCTGATCGATTTCAGCTTGGACATTTGCAGGTAAAGAGACCTGAAGAACTCTAGTCTGCTTGGCAGAAGAAAGATAATCTGAAATAGCTTTAAGCTGTGAAACCGTGCTATCCGCTTGGCTCATGACATACTCTAATGTCTCTGTCGTGCTTTTGTTGTACTTGACCTGACCCGAGTATAGCAGAACACATCCAATTCTGTGATAAGAAACAACTCAAAATACTAAGCACTCATAATCTCATGTCCAGGCATAAAATCCTTGAATGAAGAAAACAAGCCAAAACCATATAACTTGTTAACTGTGGATAGCGCAAAGCAGTGTTTGATTCTCTTACTCACATTGCCATAAGGGTGAAGAAGAGGAGGAAGATGAGGGAGACAATGTAAGCAACTCTTGAGTATCCAATAGATTTGCTTCTATGGCATATGTGACAGATACAGATAACCAATAAACAGATTCCAAACCCAAGAAACCAGACAGCAGCAACAACAAAGAGAGGAACAGCTGTATAGCTCACAGACTGCAATTTCAGAAAACACAAAACACAACACATTATCTTAATCACAGCACAAAAGCTATAATCAAACTCAGAACTTGAAGTGGAAAATCTTACAGCCCAATAATGATGATTGCTGATATTCCATCCTCCAGTATATTTCTGGAAACCATTGAGCGGATCTTTTCTGAATGTTCTTTGAGCAGCCAAAGCCACTGAACCACCTTCAATCACTTGAGGGTTATTGTAAGTAGGTCCATATAATGGCGCCTCGGCCACTATAAATCTCATCGTAGAATTTTCCAACCTACTTTTCCGGGAAGCTGAAAGAGAAAATCAGATTGAAAATTAAGGGGGAAAATCAGAGAAATTGTACTAAAGGATGAATCTTTTTTATTATCTTTTTGGCAACCCTAAAATTTGCATAAGAAGCTGCAAACAAAGTGTCAAAAATTCCCTACTTGTCTTTTGCTAATTTCTCAGATTACAGGCATAACCCATTATGAATCAGTTGAAAATGTGTGAAAGATTTGAGCTTTTTGGAGCATAGTTTGGCATTTTCATGGAAAAACAAACAGTAAAATGTAGAAGAACAGAAAATCGAAAAGTTTAAGCATTCCTTTTACTTTCCAAGAAAAGAGAAGACTTTCTCGAGAAACAAAAAGAAAGAAAATGCAGGAAAGATAAGAAAGAAAGAAACCTAAGAGGGTAACACAAAACCTGTAGGAGGGTGGGTAGGAGGAATGTGAATAGTGGAAGCTCCATGAACAAGAGAAATAGCAGTTAAGAAGCAAGAGAAGAGAAGAAGAGCCATCACTACTACTACTGTGACGCTGTCGAGAGAGACAGAGGGGAGTCACACTGGTGAAGAACAATGGAGAGAGAAGAAAGACAATAATGCACAAATATGCTTTTTTGTCGAATTTCGAGGACCCACACACAAGACTTTTGATGTAATGAGTTTATACTTATGAGTGATGATACAGACACATCTCCTGGATTTTCAAAGATTTTTGAACATTGAAATCTTAGTAGATTTTTAAACTAAGATTTATGGATTTAGGATGTTACAAAAATTAAGTGTCATTGTGTTAATTTTTGTAAAATTTATGTTAAGAAATCTTGGATATTTGTTTTAGTCACAAGAAAATTCAAATTCTATGGTTAGTACTTAGTATTGTGATCTATGTTAAGTTGTTAACTACTCTTACTATTAAAATCTGGATTTTTAGATATTTATATATTAATAAAATATCTGACAAGGACAAACACAAAAGTTAATCACCAATTCTCAGAAATAGTAACTTTTTGTTTCAAAAATAAAATCATTATTTTAAATTTTTAATAATATCACAAATTTAAAATTAAAATTTATTAAAATTATATTTTTATAGAAAAAAAATTCTAAATTAAAAAAAATAAACCTAAATATAATGTTTTAGGTTTATATATATTATTTATAGTAAATAAGTACTTTTACATACTAATTTGTGGTATTTTGGAATGATAGATTTGGAAAAAAAACTTTAAAAATGTTATTTTATGGTATTATTCAAAGTTATAAGTTATATAAATAGTATTTTTTAGATTTTTTGTAAATTTAATATGTTAAAACTAAATTTATAAAATATTATTAAATTATTATGTGAAAATATTTATTTAACTTAAATAAAAAATAAATAAAATTAAAATATTAAATTGAGTTTTCTTTTAATTTAAGATTTATATTTTTTGTATTAAGAAGTTTTAAATTATTTTAATACTAAATTTGTGATATTATAAAAAATATAAATTAATAATACTAATTTGAAAAAATATGATTTTTAAATAATTTTTTATAACAAATATTAATTCTATATATATTTTTATTTTAACAATGAATTTCGTGTTTTAGCTTTAAGACGCATAACCTTTTATATGTATTATAATTAAAAAAAAAGCATATTTGTTATATAGAAATTAGTAAATTATATGTGTCTCAAAAATTTAGATTTTTTCCGTGTATGTACTATCGAACTAAAATAATTTAATTGAAAAAATTTATACAAATCAGTATTATTTAAAGTTTTTATTTATCATTGGCTAATAAAGAAGTTATTGGTTTTTTTTAAAAGAGAGTAGTTTTTTAAAGTCAAACTTTAATTCTCCTATTTTATTTATAGCAATAAACAGCGAAATAAGATAACAACAAAAGTTTTGTTGTTTGTCTGCTGCTGGTGATCGTGATTACAGCTGTGATTATATTGTGATTGCAGTTGCATCATATGTTGTTTGTTTGTTTGTCGGCGGCAGTTATGATAGCGGTTGATCGTAGATTTAATCGTATCATTATTTTAATCAGCAGTTAAAAAATTGCAACGCATACCGCAATGTCTAATCGTTTTGATTGTCCGCAAATAAATATGACAAATAGACAAACAAAAATTTGATGTAGCCACAATTCCATGTGGTTGACAAACCTAAAATTAAATTCTAAATGACTAAAATTAAATTCTACAAAAGTTAATGTTTTTTACCATATCAGTTATGAAAATTAGTGGACTCAAATTAAAATTATAAATCCAAAAAAATTTAATTTTTCGAACTAAATCTGTTTGGATTAAAGAGTTTTTCGGGATTATTCCATTCGAGTATGATATGATTTTGAAAATCCTATTTGATATAAAAAATATTTATTAGTTTATATGTAAATTTTGATGGAAATAAAAGCTAATAAGACACTAAAATATTTTAAATTTTAGGTTATACTATGTAGATTGGTGTTAAGATTATATTAACCAAACTTTAGTTTAGTTTTTCTTCCAATTAGGTTCCAAATATCTACCCAACCCTAAATTTTCTTATTCGTTAATTTGAATTTTATCATCACCAATATCGAAATTCCGTGAAGATATTGTTCTGATAATCTAAGTCACACCAAAAAACTTTGTTCAATCTCAAAAAAACATAAAAGTTGTATATATTAAAACATTCAATCTCAGTTTACAAATAAAAACTAGACAAATTAGTTGTCAAATTAAATGAACGATTGACAGACCTTTAAAATATTTTTGGGCATAAATGAGAGATAGAGATCAGAGAGATAGTCATATTAGAAATTGTGAATGAATTGTGAGGAGGGCTGGACCTCATTCCAAGCGGGACAATCAGATCACGATCCTTTGTTCCGGTTATTGTAGCATGTGTGTCGCCCAGAACATAAGATGTATGATGATTTGACGTTATCCTTATCTTCCTCTAGCTTATAATCGGCAGTTTGTTCAGGATTCCAAACTCAATAGTAGCAACTAAACACGAGAGTTGCATCTATTGCGGGACATATCTAATCAAACTGAATAAAATTTGAAAAGCTGTCACCATCATTCAATTCACATCAATTTAATCAGATGTTTTTGGGCTTACGGTTTTCAATATTAATACAAAAAAATCAATTTTCATTTTGAAAATATTTTAGTACAATGATAAATAAAAACAAGTTTATTCGTCAAATTTATGGATTCGAACTTTACTAATATCTTATTAACGGTTTTTTTATTGGCTTGCGGTTTTGTTAAATTGAGAGTCAAATTTGTGAGTGAATACATATGGTTTTTGTAACCGTCGCTACTTCTCCGCAATTATCAATAAATTAGCAATGATTCATCATTGATTCGTTGCCAACTTTTTGAGTTATCCGGCGACTAAAAAAATCAAATTTTGGATTTACCGATAATCGAATAAAGCTCGAAAAATCTGAAATAATTAACTCGCACTCATAGAAATCTTAGAAGTTTAAAAATTTCATTAACGTTATTGTTGCCTAAAATTATTTCGGCATAATTGTATTGCCAAACATTTTTTAACTAGATTTATTGTAAATTATATAATATAATAAATATAAATTAGATATTTATATAATTTAAGTTTTTTTTTAAAATTATATTTAAAAATTTTTAATATTACTTTTTGTATGTGTAAATTAATAAAAAAGATAATTATTCTTATGTAGTTAATATTAATTTTTTTTATTAATTTAATAAAATATATTGATTTTGTAACTAAATTAATAGCAATGATACATACTCCAGAGTAATACCCTAATATATAACTTTTCAAATTTTTGTTCCAAATCTATCACTATAAAATTAAAATTCTAAAAATAACACAAATAATTATATAAAAATATTTATTTACTTTAAATAAAATATAGGGCAAATGTCTAAAAAGCACATTTCTAATTTTTTATTTTAAAAATAGTATCATTAGTTTAAATTTTTAATAATATCACAAACTTAAAATTAAAATATATTAAAACTATATTTTAGTAGAAAAAATTTAATCTATAAATTGGAAAAAATGAACCCAAAAATAATAATTTAAGTTTATATATAATTTATTTAGAATAAATAATTATTTTTACGTAAGTATTTGTGCTATTTTGGTAATTTAATTTTGGGATGTTATATTTAGAAAAAAACTTTAAAAAGTGATATTTTATAGTATTACTATAAAATATATATAAATTTAAAATATTATATTTGGATTTTTTTCTAATTTAAAATTTAATTTTTTAATTAAAATGAAGTTAGTAATTTAAATTTATGTTATTATTGAAAATTTAAATTAATAATGTTATTTTGGAACAAAATTTTAAAAATGTGTTATTTTAAACAATTGTCAAGTAATAATGTAAGATAAAAGATGAAACTGTAAATTATATCGAAACTTTTCAAATTATATATTGTAAATATAAAATTAAAAGTAAAAAAATATCCCGGACGAGCGTACTAATCATAATCAGCTTTGTATTAAAATGGACAGAATCAACATGCCTACTATGTAGGACTACTTAGACTTACTCTAAATTTTTAGTTAATTTTCTTTCCATAGACTAATGATCATGAAAAATAATCTTTTTTCATCTTTTTATCATTAATCTATCGAAAGAAAATTAACTAAACATTTAGAGTAAATCTATTAGGGTATAGGTGGCCTACATTTGTTGTCAAGAAGAAGTGGACTTACATTTTTCATGAATTTACGCACTACGAATTAGAGAAAAGATAAAAAAACAACCCTAATTTCCGTATACTTCTCCAAAAACGTGAAACAGAATATCGTTTTACCCAAAGAATTCTTCTAGAAAGAAAACGAAAGAATAATATCTGTAATCCTCTTATTACATTCTTTCTTCCTTTTCTTTTACCTTCTTATAAATCTTCTCGACGCCTTCTTGAGTATTGTGAATTCTTCTTGATCTCCGATACGACAAAGATCTCTCTATTAATTACGTGAAAGCATTTGTTGTTTGAAGCTTTCTTTAGCTTGTGCCGTACAATGTTTCGTTTTCCTCTGTCGGTATCATGTTGAGATCAGGGAGGAAGAAGAAACCCTTTTCTCCACACCTCTTAGTTTCGTTTCTTGCTCTGTACGATTCCGGTAGATGTTGTTCAATTTTGACCAGAGAGATGGAAGAATGTAATGCCCTTCTTTTACGGGATTCGTCGAGATTAGATTTACTAATTGGAATGTTCTTGACACGATCTGAGTATTCAAGCTAAAAACAATAGATTCTGGTTCAGATAACAAGATCAAAGCGAATTATAATAGAATGTCTAAAAAAATCACACCTTAATTCTCTTCAAGCTTTGGTTCTTCGCACTTCGTTCCTTGTACGTTGCTTGCACATTTGCAATCTTCTGTTGAAGACAACATCTAATTAGAATGTGATTTTGAAGACAACAAAAAACAGAGAGAGGATAAACCTTTTCAAGGTTAAGTCTTTCCTTCAACTGCGAGTTTTCTGCATCTTTAAGTTCCAAAAATGTCTGTAAAAATATGCATTAGAGATTTCGCAAAGATCAAGAAAGAGTGGTCTATTTGACTTGTGAGATCTCTGTACCTTCTGTTTCTTTGATCTCTTGGAGCAAGAGCTAATGATTTCATTTGTTGTCTGCAAAAAACAAAATTATTAAAGTAGGTATTCATAATAATAATTAAGGAAACATATGATAAAGTTTAACAGCGTAAAGGGGTACTTTGATGCTAAAGACACACACTTTAATTCAAAGAAAAGATCTTTGTAAACCAAACAAAAAGGAGTCTCGAAAAGTAAAAGCTACCAAATTTCAAAGGACCTTTTTGTAAGGAAAGTTTATATAAATACCAAATTCGAAAGATTCATTATATATTTCTTTTATTTTTTAAACATGGATCATACACGCTACATCATGATAATCTCGTGGCGTGGCAACATCACCACATCATCATCACGTGACGACAAGATTTACCCACTTATCTAAACGACAACGTTTTATAATCCTATAGAAGAAGACGCGTAACTTTAAGTTTTGACTTTTGACCCATGACTCTGAACAAAAACCAAACCGGTACTTAATATTTCTCAAAACCGGCTAATTTTTCAATACCGGTTTACGAAATTACACAGATTCCTAAATTACCAAATTTTCATATAAAGATCTACCATATTATTAGCTATAAGTCACGACTAGGAATCTAATTTAATTACCATAAAGTAGAAAGAAAACAACAAGGTTTGACACCGTAATTAACCTAGCGCACGAAACCGGACGATTGTAATACCGGTTTCGTTTCGTACCGAATATTTAGTTTTATCAAGATGAGTGATCTCATAACCCTTTGGGTGCAGATGAACATATTAAAGTTACTCCCAGGAATCGCACAACTTACCCAAAAAAAAAACAGATCTGAACACAAAATAAAATCGATAAAAGCTTTTGACTCTTATGGGAATGGCTGGATCCGTAGTTTACCTAAGCGGAGGGGTAAAGGGGTAAAAAACCTTCTCCGACGCGAAAGACTGAAACTGACAAACGAGATCTGTTAAAAAGGCTTTCTCCGATGACTGACGTACGTAAAATGATATCAGTCAAAAGTCTAGAAATCGGAAGAGAAAACGGAAAAATCCATATTGTGGTGCGAAAACCGTCAAGTTACGAAATACGAGACTAAGGATAGCCTCAAATAATGGCCAGATCGGAACCAAAGCAAGCGAGGATGAAGATTCAGGAGAAGAAGTGAATAAGGCTGAGAAATTTGGATATGGAGAAGGAACATACCTTAGGTCCGGATCCGGTAGATGTGGAGCAGCTAGCTTGACGACTGGTGTCTTCGAATCCATATGCGGTTGCGGTGGAGGGACAAGTGGAATCGCCGCTACCAGATCCGCCGCTCCAGCATAGAGGAGTAAGAGGACTGGCTCTAGCAGAATCTGTTTCCCTCTTCAGAAAACCTCCGACGCCGACACCGCAGCCTAATCTTGACGGCCGCGAGCGTCGCTGACGGAAGCCCCACCGAAACAGAGGTAGATTCGCCGCGGGAATATTATCTGACTCTACCGTTCCGGCATGTTTTATACGTAAAAGAAGCTCCACCACCATCTCGTCGTCCGTCAAAGCCGCAGCCACCCATTCGTCCTTCGAATTCGTCATCGGCGTCTCCAGAGACGTTAATTTCATCGAATCGGCAGTGATAAGAGAAGAGAGAGGAAGTTGGAGAAAAATGGAAAAGCGAAGAGAAAGAGATGTAAGTGAGGGAGACAAATATATGAGCCTTCCCTATTAATTCCCTCATTGAATTCTCTTTTATTTTTATTCTGAATTATGATAATCGCTTTTTTCTCTTTTTCTATATGTCAATGAGATTCGCTTTGTTTTTCTGTTTTGTCGACGATGAGTCCATCGTTGCAACGGCGGGACCCACCAATAGTCTTGCTGCGAGGTGAAATTTGTTATGAGATTTTGCCCAATATGAGCCCACTAACAGCCCAATAACGGCCCAAATTTAAAACTGCAACCTAAGCCTGGGCTAACATAAATAAGTAAATAGAAATAAGAGCAACATACTTATTTTAGATTTTAAAAACAAAATATTTAAAATTAAAACAATACTATAACCAAATCTGAATATTTAAATTATAAACTACTGAAATCATTGTTTTTTTTCCAATGAAATGATATTAATTTAAAAAATCATTGTTTATAAAAGTACGAATAAAAAATGGACAAACATTAAAAAATTTCCAATCTGCTTCAGCTGATAGAAAATTAATAGCCAACACATCTGCCATCTGATTACATAATCGATATTGATGATTGAATAAAATTGAATGAAACTGAGGAATCTATTTCTAAATTGACTTGATATAAAGAGGAATTCGATTGTTGTCACTTGTATCGTTGATAAGGTTATTAAGACACAGATTATCTCTTTCAAAGATGATCTTCTGTAATATCCAAATTAATGTCGTAAATTCTGACTCTATAACAGTAGGAAAACCTTGAAATTTTTCATTTCCAGTAAAAAGAAAAGATCTTTAATTGTTACGAATAATCCATCATAATCATAAATGATGAGAACCTTCTCGTGGACGATATCATAATTACATTTTACCTATTCAAGGGGAGGAGTTACGCAATGACGATTGATAGTGTGAGTAGGTCGTAAATCTGTAGATTTTGGCTCTCTCCTCTTAAGTGCAATCCATTAATGAACATTTTCATAGAAGTAAGCGGCGCCCGAATAATAGAGATTGCCAACCAAAAGATGATCGTGTTCCAACTTTAGCCGATAATAGGTTGTCGTTTTTGAAATAATGACTCTTTAAAATCCGTGACAACAAACTCTGAGACCTGTGTAATAATTTCCAAAACGAATTGGCTAAAAGTGCTTGATTAAACGTTTGAAAATCCCAGAAACCGAGTCCCCCAAGTAACTTGGGGGTAACCAACTTTTTACAGGAAACTCATGATGTTTTCCTCTCGTCAACTGTAGATCCCCACCAAAAGCGATTTAGAACCTGGTTTATTATATGACATATATCATTCGGTAATTTATACGTTCATCGAATAGACTGGCAAAACGAAAGCCACTACTTTGATTAAAATTTCCTTCCCAACTGGTGAGAGGAATTTTGTTTGCCAGCCCAAAATCCGAGAGTGTACTTTATCAACCACATATTTCAGAAGATGTCTTTTATTACGATTGAATTGTTCCGGAAGCCCAAATATTTACCAGCACCTCCCACAGTTATGATTTCCAACATTTGATGAATAAAAACTCTTGTATGCTCAAATACTTTATGTCCAAAAATAATTGACGATTTATCCGTATTGATAATTTGTCCTGAAACCCTCCAATATTCTTGAAAATGTTGTCTTAAGTACTGCACATTCTTTCTATCTACTTTAACGAAAAAAAGAGAATCATCTGCAAATAGTAGATGTAAAATAGAAGGACCGATATGTGTTATTCTCAAAGACTGAATCATCCCATTATGTTCCGCTTGCTGAAGAAAACTTAAAACATCGGCAGAAAGTATAAATAAATATGGTGAAAGAGGATCGCCTTGTATTAAACCACGGTAAGATTTAAAATTACCATAAGGACTTACGTTAATAAGAATTGAAAAAGAAATTGTAGATACACATGTCACTATCCACTGAATCCATTGAGAAGAGAAGCCCCTTTTTTAGAAGAATTGCATTCAAAAAATTCCATTCCACTCTATCATAAGCCTTCTTAATATCCGTTTTAAGAGCCATATATGAAGAAGCACAAATCTTGTTGGACCGTAATGCATGAAAAGCTTCATGAGCAATTAGAACATTATTTGTAATAAATCTACTTGGTATAAAAATGACTTGATTTTCATAGATGATATTATCTAATATCTTTTTTAACCGGAAAACCAAGATTTTAGATATTACTTAGTAAAAATATTACAAAGTGATATTGGGTCTAAAATCTTGTATATAGCTTAGGTATTTTACCTTTGGTATAAGACAAAGGTTTGTATGGTTGAAATCTGGATTCATATAACTGGTTTGAAAAAATCATATTACTTCCTGATAAACTGATTCGCCAACTATATCCCAATTATGATGAAAGAAAGCTGCGAAAAATCCATCAGGCCCAGGTGCTTTATTAGCTCCGATTGAAACTATAGCATCTTTAACTTCGTGTTTCATAAGAGTTGTTGTCAACTCTTTATTCATATCATCCGATACTACTTTCTGAACATTACAAAGGGCGTGCTCCATATTAGCTTGAGAAGATGTGTGAAACAACTCCGTAAAATAACTCTAAGCTACATTCGCGATAACTCCCAAATACATCCAAACCAGAAGAGCTCATGGAAATAATATTATTCCTCGATCTGCAATTTTGTATAATCGCATGAAAATATTTAGTATTCTTATCACGTTCATTGAGCCATAGGTTACGGCTCTTAAGTTTCCAATATTTTTCTTCGTCAGTGTAGGTCTCGACTGAAATCATGGTTAATGTTTATATTATTTACAAAAAAATGTAATGGTATTTAAGAAAACGAAATATTGATGGTATTTTAAAAATAACTATTTTGTGATATTTATAGAAAAAAATTTGAATAATATTTTAAAATAGAATCTTTTACAATTTTTGTTATAAATATAGTAGTTTAAAATTAAAAATATTTATTTATTGGAAATAAATTATAAATAAACTTAAAATATTATATTTATGTTTATTTTTCCGATTTAAAGTTTAATATTTTTCTCTTAAAAAGAAATTTTAATATATTTTAATTTTAAATTTGTGATATTATTAAAAATTTAAACTAATGATATTAATATGAGAATAAATAATTAAAAATATTCTATTTTGTAGAAAGGTCTTTCTTTTTGTATTTATGATATTTTTTAAAAAATTATTGGTAAATATTGATGATATCACTATCCTTTCATCCTTGACTTTCTTAGCACACTAACTCTACAAAAGTGGAGTACTAAAAAAGAGCAATTTCATTCTTTTTTATTGGTCTTCGTTACACATAATTTGGCCATGTCACTAAATCTCTTCCAAAACAAATACTTTTTCTTAATGTTGGAATTCTTCTTCTCTATACTTTAAGCATGTTTCATTATATGTTACACCTCTATTAAGTTGCATAATATAATAAATTTCCACAAAGATTCTAGAAAAAGTACACATTTTAGCCAATCTTACCTCAGGAGACAATTACGACATCCTAAAACAGTTTTTAGAAACAATAGAAAGAGAATTAATCTAATACTATTTCTATTAAATTTTATATTGGAGAGTTTGATGACACATGTCTAATATAATATTTGACTAATATTTTAAGAAAATAATTTTACCCTGATTTATTATTAACAAAAATATCATTATGTAATCGTTACAGTGAATTTTAAATAAATATATAAATAGTTTTAATTTAGTAGAATAATTACAATATATTTCACTGTTATTAATTTGGCTACATAATCAATATATTTTATTAAGACAAAGTAAATTTTCAATTTTTTCATAAATTTTAAAGATTTTTTATTATTCACATAATATGTAAGTAAAATAAATAATTTTTAAATATTTGTGAATTAAATATTTTTTTATTCGTATTTTATTTAAAGATATGTATTTTCAATATTTTTTTGTTATTTATTAAAAATAAAATTTCAAAAATATTACAAATTATTATATAAAAATAATTATTTAATTTAAATAAACAATATATAAAATTAAAATAAAGTTTAGATTCAATTTTTCTAATTTAAAATTAAATATTTTTTAATTATTTTAATATTAAATTTATGTTGTTTTTAGAAATTTAAATAATTATTAATATATTTATAACAAAAACATGAAAATACTATTTTATATGATTGTTCATAAAAAATGTTATTGATTAATTTTGATTAATTTAACAGAAAATATATAAAAATGATTATTTTATATTTGAATGACTAAGATATGAAATCTAAGCAATTTTTACTAATTTCATTTCCTAAGTAATAGTAAAACGATTTATATATATTTTTATGTGTTGAAATTACATATAAAAATGTCATATAAATATTATAAAAATATAATTTATGAATCTAGTTGGACTACATAATTGATTAATTTAAAAATAAACAAAAAATATTTCAATTTAACAGAAAATAGTATTCTTCGAAGTTCTTTTTTTGGTATAGTGATAGGTTTAATAGTGTTGTATCGTTTTCTCGACAAAATCATTCATAAACAATCATCAAATTTGGGATCCCAAATTTTGGATTTTGGAGATTTCGATTTCCATAAAGTTAAAGCCAAAACTAACTGTAGACATCAATGTTCGCAGAGAAATGCAACATATGTTTCTAAAACCTTAGATTTTCATTGATATATATAAATATCAATCATCCCAACAACAGAAAGGCAAACCTATATTTCTTATACTATGCTAGAAAACACTATACCTAAGCATATTATAGAGCCTTACAAAAGCTAGCCCATTCTGTAATTTTAACAATGAAATGACATAGACAAATTAAGCATTTAAGCAAATCCACTTGTATCAACCTCAAAAGCCAAATTGAGAAAAAGCTAATCAGAGTAGACTCATAATCCAAACAAAGCTTACAAGTGGTTCTACTTATTCACAACAATGCTTTTGAAACATCACACAAAACAAGATAAAGTCATTTCCACATCATTAAACTAGTCAAAGAACTCAATTTGGAAGCATAAATGATTAAAAGATGTCTTACAAAACTGCAAACAATGTATTTCGTTGTAATGAAAACAGAGGAAACACTAGAAAACCCATCAAAGCAAAACAAGCTTTCACAAATAGGCCAAGTAACCTCTTAGAATCCAAGCTTGGTTCTGCGCCAGTGCCTACGCTTTGCATTGTACCTGAATTTAGTGACACACATACAAGATTCACTAATCCTGCAGTAAACGATTAGCTACGTAATGTGAAGTTCCAAAGTCCAGAAATTGACGAACCTGATGGTATTGTCAGTACGAAGACGAATCCAGTGAGGAATGGGCCTGTTCTGCCTCATTTTCTTCGCTAACTTCTTCTTTATCATGAACGACTTGTGCGAAGGCTGTTCATATAACGAATGATAAAATTGGTTTTCAAAGTCCCAAACTCTCGTAACATACACACAATTCAAATATTGCAGGAGGTCGAGGAAGAGAGGATTTACCATCTTGAAGACCTGTGGATCTTGATTCTGGGACCGAGCAGAAACGAGGAGAAACCCTAAATCTGAGAGGCGAATCTGAGGCGGTGGTTTTTATACGGCGACATGTTTTTAGGGTAATAAATAAATTACTTGGGCTAAGGCCCATTGTTTTAGTCCGTCTGGGACTTTGCTTCTCGGGTAAGATGAAACTTACCAATTCAATGGATTTTTACGGTTGTAGATCCAATAAAAAAATTAAGACAAAATAATACTATTAGCATTTTAAAATTCTTTATTTTAAATATACCATCTTAAAAACAAATTTAAAAAATAATACAAAAAATTATGTAAAAATATTTATTTATTTCAAATAAATTATATACAAAATTAAATATTATATTTAAATTTAAAGTTTAATATTTTTCATTAATAAGAAGTTTTAGTATATTTTTCATTAATAAGAAGTTTTAGTATATTTTTCATTAATAAGAAGTTTTAGTATATTTTAGTATATTTTTCATACGAAAATTTAACATTTTTGTATAAAAGAAGGTGTAGTCGAATTGTACATATTTATGATAGACGTAGAAGTGATGCAATCACTAGTATATTTACTATTTTCTGATGTTTACATATTTCTATGTAGCTTTAAATTTATTAAATAATATGTGACCAATTATATTATCTACTCTTTTTCATATTGACTGAATTGCTTTTTATTCATAGGTTAAATGATATATTTTTCAAGACAATTTTGTTTCATAATATATGATATTTTAGTTAAAAACATAAAAAGTAAGCTTTATTTTGAATTGTTTATGCATGCAAAAATTGTATTTGGAATTTGATGAGAGACAAACCAAATATAATATTTTTTTAATTACTGGATCACAACGAGCCGATTCAATAATCCAATATATTCATAGAAATATTTAACATATTAATAATAGAAAAGATAGAGTCGAACTCGATACTAAATACAATATTTTCTAGATTGAAAAATATTATGTTTTCAAAGAACATAAACTCTATTGAAAGTGTAGATTTAGTGTTGACCATTTATACTAAAGTAAACGTGTCAATTGGACAAACTATACAACATAAACCACAATGAATTTACTTTTAAACCCCCTCATTTTCAAATTTTATACCCTATCCGAATAACTTAATAAATATTTAAGCAAAAAATTACATATACAATTGAAATTATTTAATTAAAATATATCATAGGAAGGAGCAAGTGGTCTAGTGGTTGTACCACTTTTACGTCCACCCTTTGTAGGAGGATGCTAAATCTTCGCATGAAGATATTTGGCTATTAAGTCGGCCCATTATGATCCAGTGACAAAAAAAAAAAATTAAAATATATAATTTTGTTTTGAATATATATAACAAATTATGGGTAACTGACAAAAATAATATTTTTAAAGTTTTTATTTCAAATATAACATCGTTAGATTTTAATTTTTTAAAATTATCATAAATTTAATATTAATAAAAAACTAAATTCTCAACTAAAAACCTAAATATAATAAATTTATTTTATTTTTAATTTATGATAAATAAATATCTGTATAAAATAATTTGTGTTATTTTAAAATTTTTAAAATTTAAAATTTATAATACTAAATTTGGAAAAAATATAAAACAGCTATTTTAAAATAATACTTTAAAATCATCAATACAAAATATATATTTCTTTTTTTGTCACTTGTTCCACAACATATCGGCACAATAAACCAACATTTTTATATGAAAATTTAACATTCTCGTACGAAAACAAATAGAATCGAATTTCACATATTTAAGATAGATATACAAATGGTACAAACACTATACCACTTAGTCTTTTCCCCACAAAATATATATTCTCTTGTGGAGAATGAAACATTGCATGTATTGGACCTTTTGCTATAAAACAAAAAGCAGCAATTAAGGCACCAATCTCGCAATGAATACCAGTATGCCATAATTTACAGTTTGACATTTTCAGAACTTTTCTTTTGTTAGCTGGAACCCAAAATGGTCGTCACTACTTAATTAATTTAAACATACCAAATCAAACCAATCAAAGGGAAAATGATAGAATAAAATTGGCATGACAACTTATTCGTTTATGTGTTAGCATATAACGAATGTTGGTTTATAAAAATCCACAAACTTATGCAACATGATAATATTTTATATAATTGAAACTGTGATATTAAATTTGATTTAAATCTCAAAATTCTGTAGAGTGTTATTTGATCCTTAAGCGGGCATTTTAGCCATATTGAACCAAACCAAATAAACCAAACCAAATGAACCACATTGAACTATTATTAAATCATTATTAATATGTTTATAAATGATATTTATTTTATAAAATATTTTTAATATAAATAAAAATACAAACTTTAAATTGTTAGATATAATATTATTGTTAATTTATTTATTTTTGGGTAAAATAGTTATTCAACTACAATAAAGATTTGAATTTTAAATATTAGATTTATAATATTCATGAATATTTTAATATTTTTATGTATTTGGACTTTGTTCTGTGATTTATTTATTTATAATGGTATTTGAATTATTTTATAATTTTAATATTTGAAATATACTTTTCAAATAATAATTTAAATATAAATGACATTTTATAAAATATTTGTAATATAACTAAAAATATAAAACTTAATCTTTTAAATTTATAAAATTGTTCAGTGATTTAATTGAACAATATTTGTTCTTTGATTTATTTATTTACAATTGGTATTTGAATTATTTTATAATTTAAACATTTTTTCTGAACTGTACTTCTCAAATATATAATAATGTAAATATAAATGATATTTTATGAAATATTTGTAATATAAATACAAATATAAAACTTAATTTTTTAATTTATAAAATTAATAGGATTTAACCATATATTCATAATATTTTATATTTATATTTTTTACTTGAATCAAGTAGTTTTTAGTTTACATATTTTTAATAAATGTTAAATTACTATACATATGTTTTATGAGATATTTATAATATAAATATGAATGTAAATTACAGGTTTGTAATTTGTTAAATTGCTAAATATGTTAAAATAGTTAGTTTATTTAATTTTAGATAAAAAATTATTCAAGTAAATTAACATAAATTTGAAATTTAAGTATTGAATTTCATAATACTATTCATATTTAACTTTTTTATATTTGATATTTATTATTAAATTAGTTATTTTAATGGCATTTGAAATAATATTTTATTAATTTAATACTATTTTTTGAAATATACTTGTCAAACAATAAAGTAAAAATACACTCATCATATTCATAAAAATTATTATTAAACATATTTTGAACATCTATATTGTTTAATTTAAATTTATAATATTATTTGTAACTAAACATAGACTATATAAACCTGTACTTAGTGTAGAACAATTTCTAGTAATATACAACATACTATATATTGGGAAGCATGGTAATCTAATCTAGGTTTACATAAACATTAGATATTAAACTATCTTGTCTTTTTGTTTAATAAATATCACACTGTTACAAAAACATAGAATTTGATATATTTGAAACTTTCACGGTTCTATAGTGCATGTGTAAATGCGTGATAAAGAATAACAAATCTCAATATTGTTCTTAAATTTTAAAAATAAATAAAAATATTTCTTTGTTAATATTAATAAAGTTGGTTTGACCCACTCTTTTGAATTTCACAACATGACAACTCATTTTCAGACACATTGCTACATATCATACACACGCCATACATGGAGAAAAATATTCAAAAATTATATTTTATTAGTGAATATAAATTAAATATTTATATAATTTTGACTCTTATTTAAAATTATTTTTAACATTAATTTTTGTATATATAAATTAAGAAAAGAAAAATAATTATTTTTTATGAATTTAATAATATTTTTTTGTTAATTTAATAAAATATATTAATTATATAACCAAATTAATAACAATGATATACTTGTAATTATTCTAATAAGTTAAACTCAATTATATATTTATTTGAAATTTATTTTAGTGATGACATGTCAGCATGGTATTTATGTTAATAACACGTCAGAGTAAAATTATTTTATTAAAATGTTTATAAAATAATATATTAGGGATTACGGTAGTAACTTAAATCTATTTATATTTATTTGAAATTATTTATAAATTAACATATAAAAAATTAAAGAAAAAAAATTATTTTTTTTGCAAATGTAATAGTATTTTTTGGTTAGTTGAATAAATTATATTTATTCTCTAACCAAATTAATATCAGTGACATGTAATAGTATTTTTTGGTTAGTTGAATAAATTATATTTATTCTCTAACCAAATTAATATCAGTGGTATGTATTGTAATTATTCTAGTAAGTTAAATCTTTTTCTATATTTAAGCTGAAACTCGCTATGGTATTGACGTTAGCTTGATATTTTATTATTAACACGTATAATTTCTCAAATAATATATTAGGATGGACGTAATAATATATTAGGATGGACGTTATCCATACTTATAAATGTATCCATAATTTAATGTGCGCATATATCAAACAGAGTGAGATTTGACAGAATATAAAAAGAAGATACAGAAAATGCGATTCTCTACTCATAGTCACAGTGGCTCCTCCTCCTTGTCTGCCTGTTTCCACCCTTCCGCCACTTCTACCAACGACGATACACCGTCGTCTTTTCCATCACCGTCAACTCGATCGTATTTCTCCGGCGAACTCTCAAATCTCACCACCACTTGTCATTACCACACGAACATCGGAGTTTTTTTCCTCTCATGGTCTCAGTCCTTCCTCCGTCGCTCTCTCCACTTCCATTACTACTCATGCCATTCTGCAAATTGCTATCTCCACTCTACAGATTGCTACCGCCACTCTGTTCCATTCACTTTCCGACTCGAAGTCAATCAGCCCTAGACCTTCTGGAGAAAACATGGCTCCAAGAAGATATCCCGAAAGCCCGATATTCGAGTCGTTTGGGACCTGACCCGAGCAAGATTTGGATCAGGACCCGACCCGGAATCCGGGTTTTACGTAGCTGTTGTCGTATCCGGCGAGGTGGGTCTTCTCCTTGGCGATTCTTTGAAACAGAAGCCCAAGAAGCAAATCATGGTGTCGAGGAGAGAGAATCTTTTTGGAAACAGAGTTTACGGTACGAAATTCAAGATTAAGGGGAAACTCAGAGAGATTAGTATAGAAGTTAAAGTTAACGACAACGCTAATCTCCGGTTTAACATAGACAATAAGAGTGTTTTGAAGATTAATCAGCTTCAATGGAAATTCCGAGGAAACGCAAAGATCGTGATCGATGGTGTGACGATACAGATATCGTGGGATGTTTACAACTGGTTGTTTGGTGACATGGATAAGGTTAACCATGATAAAGTCCCTGCTATATTCTTACTCAGGTTTGAGAATCAAGAGGTAGAAGGAAATGACGTGTTGATGATGAACAAGCGTGAGCGAGACGACATCGTTTTGCAGAAGGAGAAGTCTCGAATGTCGTCGTTTTCTGCGTTTTCATATTGTCATTCATCTTCTTATTCTGTAATGGAGTGGTCAAGTTGTATAGAAGAAGACGAGAGGAGTTTTGGACCAAAAAGTTGGTTCTCTTTGATTGTCTACGCTTGGAGGAAGTAAAAAGATGTTTTTTGTTCATTGGCACTGGTTGTCGGGTCAAGTCCGAGTATTTCGGAGGCAATTGGATCCTTGGCTTGAATTTCCCACACGTCGAAATACAAGAATCCAAATGACAGCACACCCAATGATCTTGTTTGGATGTGGAATTCGATCTTAAATCTTTCAACGAATTTATAGTATGAAAGCCACAATCATTAATCAGAACATACAATAAAGATGCACTAGCAGAGGAACTAGTAGAAGAAGATCAAACAATGCAGCAGCATTGTAGCTCTTAATTAACTCAAACACTTGGTAGAAATCTTAGTTCACAGATTTCTCGTGTATATGTTATCAAGAAATGTCAAGAAACAGTTGTGACGATGTGATAAATAGAGGTCTAGTTGCTGCTTTGCCGCAGCCATGTGTTTCTGCGCTTTCACCATCCGATGATAGATCATGAACATCATTACTAAGAGGATACAAATCAAGAACATGAAGTGTCAATGAATTTTAAGTGTTTCCACATTGTACATATAATACTAGAAGTTTGGGAAATAAAATAAACAAAACGTGGAGCATTTCTACCAAAAGTTTTTCATTTTTAATTAACAATAAAAGGTAACAAAAAGTTATGTCAATTTTCAAAGACTACTATATCGTAAAATAATATTTTTTAAATTTTTTATTCTAAATCTATTATCGTAAAATTAAAATTATAAAAATAATACAAATAATTATATAAAAATATTTATTTATTCTAAATAAATTATACATAAACTTAAAATGTTATATTTGGTTTCATTTTTTCTAATTTATAGTTTAGTTTTTCTATTAAAATAAAGTTTAAATATATTTTAATATTAAATTTGTGTTATTACTAGAAATTTAAACTAATGATGTTATTTATTAACTGTATTATTTAGTTATATTTGTTTCCATTTTCTATAATGATAACAATAATAATGAATCATTCTCTTTTAATATAACTTTTGTTTAAGATCTTTTCATATATTATTAAAAAGAGTAATATACTAAAATAACATTTTTTTTAATTTTTAATATTAATATTTATTTTAATATTAAATTTATGATATTTTTAAAAATACGTGTCATCACCATCAAATAAATATCTAAATAGGTTTAATTTACTATAACAATTATAATATATGCTATTGTTATTAATTTAGTTAAAAATTAATATATTTTATTAAATTAACCAAAAAATATTATTAAATTCGTAAAAACAATTATTTTTTTTTAATTTTTATATACAAAAATTATTATTAAAAATTATTTTAAATAAAATTTAAAATTATATAAATATTTATTTATATTTACTAATAAATAATATGATATAATTTGTAAATATTTTTCCCGCGTGAATATAAATCATCTAGTTGAGTGATATTTACTTGCAATAGAAATAAACAAAAATCTTGTTATGTAAAGTTGGATTTAGTGGACGTATAAGACATATGAGTTTTATAATTCAGTAGATTATATCTTTACATTATTATTTGTCAAATATATTTAAAAAAATAACATTTAATTTATAAAATATGATTTCAAATCCCATTATAATATAACTAATATAAAGAATAAATATCAAATACATAGGAAGATTAAAATAGACATTAGCATTATGAAATATAATATTTAAAATTTAAATTTTTGTTAATTTACTTGAATAATTTTAATATGAAAATAAATAAATGAACTATATAATACATCTAGGAACTTAACAAATTATAAAGTTTAATCTACATTCATATTTTACAAATTATATTTATTAATGTTATGAAATCTAATATTTTAAATTTAAATCTTTATTAATATACTCGAACAACTTTGTTATCTAAAAAACTAACTATAATATTACATGTAACAATTTAAAAGTTTTGCATTTGCATTTACATTTCGAATATTCTATAAAATCATTTAGCATTCAATAAAAATTTATAAACTATAAACTATTTAATTAAATTCATAAAAATATAACAAGATATTATAATTACATAATCCGCACTATGCACGAGTCAATTTTCTAGTTAATGTTATTATTAATTTAAATTTTGACATATGCCAATGCATTAATATTAATAAAAAAAATTAACATATAACATTTAACATTTGCATAACGAAAAAAATAACATATAAGATTGTTATAACTGATTAAATTTCTGCATTTTTCATTGTTGGTTTAGATTTTAACATGAGTCATAATCATTTGAAACAAAATAAATAGGAAAAATGAAAAATAACAAAACCAACTATAAAACACGAATTTTTAATAAAAAGATTTTTTTAGATAATAATATATGTAAAATTATAATATTTAATTTATAAAAGTATTATATAAAAGTAAATGTTTAACGAATGTGAACGTGAAATGTATCATATTTATAATCACAAAGTTTTAATATGTATTATTATTATTTTAGATTTTTTCATGTCTTAAAATTTAAATAAAAGTTTTAGAACAAATAACTAAAAGTAAGATAAACCGTAAAACTGAAAACAATAGAACGATTGTAAAAATCAATAATAGCAGTAGAAAAGAAAAAGAAAATCAATATTTCTAATAAGGATAATACACTTAAATAGTACATTTAAATTTTTTTTTCTAAATCTAGTATTATAAAATTAAAATATTAAAAATAACACAAATAATTATGTAAAAATACTTATTTATTCTAAATAAATTATACCTAAAATTAAAACATTATATTGAGTTTATTTTTTCAATTTAGGATTTAATTTTTTATATTAAAATATAGTTTTAATACATTTTAATTTTAAATTGTGCTATTACTGAAAATTTAAACTAATAATGCTATTTTGGGAACAAAAATTTAAAAATGTGTTATTTTATACAATTGTCATTCTAATAAACTGCATAAGATTGATAATATAAAAATGGGTAATAGACAAAAATAGCATTCTTTTAAGTTTTTGTTTCAAATATAACATTATTAATTTAAATTTCTAAAACTAACACAAAATTAATATTAAAATACGTTAAAATTCTTCTTAATAAGGAAAAAATAAACCATAAATTGAAAAAAACCCATATATAATATTTTATACATGTATAATTTATTTATGATAAATATATATATATATATATATATATTTTTAAAATTATTTGTTGTTTTTTTTGGAATTTTAAGTTTATAGTGATAAATTTGGAACAAAAACTTAAAATTGTGCTATTTTAATATATTACTCTATAAAATTTATAATAATAATAATAATAATAATAATAGTAGTAGTAATAATAATAATAGGAAAATTTTCTAAAATACCATTTTTTAAGTTTTGTTTTCTAAAAATAATATCATTAGTTTAAATTTCAAAGAATACCACAATTTTATGATTCAAAATACATTAAAACTTTGTGATGAAATCCTAAATTAGAAAAAATGAATCCAAATATAATGTTTTAAGTTTATGTATAATTTATTTAGAATAAATAAATATTTTCATATAATTATTTGTGCTATTTTTGAAATTTTAATTTTAAAGTGCTAAATTTGTAACAAAAGTTTTGAAAGATGGTATTTTAAAATATTACTTATATTAATATATACACGTTTTTCTGAATAAAAAACAATGTTATTTTTTGTGAATTAATATAATAATGTAAATGCATATAATATTGTACGTGTTATCAATTTCAAAAACTAAATATTTAGATTATAATTTTATTTGTATATTATTCTAGGGTCAATGTAGAACTTTAGAATACAGAAAATCTAAGGAGAGATAAAACACAAAATATATTGATTCATTTTCTTTTTCTAGATAATGAGAACCTCTCTCCTCTATAAGCAAATGTACCAAGAAAATTGATCTACAACACCCAAAAGTGTTTTTTGTTCAAGTATGGCCAATTATAACTTTAGAACAAAGCACGAGCAAACCCATGTATGATTGATACTTGGCTTGGCATTTTCCTCTGTTCTTCTGTCCTTTTCATAAACAATATTTAAATGTTCAAATAATGAGGATATGAATCAAGGCTTAACGCTTACGGCTTGGCTACTTCTTGTCTTGAGCTTTAGGTGCAGACTGTGCAGTAGGCGTAAAGTGTCTTTGATTTGTCTTAGAACTCGAAGAAGAGGGATGATTACCATTTGATTTTGCTCGAATGTGTGAACAATGATTATTAGATGTTGAAGAAGAAGAGGAAGAAGAAGAAAGCAAAGGACCTGATCGTGATCGTGATCGGTTTCTCAGATTCTTCTTCTCTCCTTCTGAAAGCTCTCCTTTTCCTACCCGCCTCACCTTTACCTCATTCAAGCGTGGTGGTAACACACAGTTGCAGAGAACCCCTACACAATCCATAAGAAAACCTTTTTTATCACATTACTCATCATCTTTCTCAATCCCAAACACATACAATATTCACTTGATTTGGTTACCTAAGCGAGCAAGTCGATTTACCCATCTAGGTATTGGTTTCTCAGTAAGTTTAAGACAAACTTCATTGCAAAAATGGTTACAGTTCCTTGTGATGAGGTTGTATTTGTTTCCTTTATATTCTTCAGCTAGTTTCTCCATAAAGATCCTAACTTCTTTTGCACCCATATCTGTTTTTCCCAAAAGAATCGATTTCCTAAATGTGAAACCAGGACACTTCTTTGGTTCCACTTCAAAGATACCTGTGCTCGAAGATTCATGTGCTCCAAATGCATATTCAACTCCATGAACTACACACATTAGATATAACTGACAATGAGTACATTACAAAACTAGTTTCTTCCAATTCAGACAAGTTACAGTATTGATCAAATGAAGGAATACAAGATCTAAACATCAATGTCTCCATCAACACCAAACAACTAATTAGACAAACATTTTTTTTTTGTTGTGCTAAAACCTAAATATAATGCTCAAAAGAATATTGGTTTTCTGCTCAACAAAACGATTTGCTCTCAATCAAGAGGATTTGAAGAAACCATGAATAATCGAATCATTGTTCTTAGCCTAAGATTTTGGTACAATGTATATTTTAACTCTGGTCAATTAGCATGAAGACCAAAGTCAATTCTCTTTAACTAACAAAAATTCTCAGCAAATCTAGCAAAAATAATAATAATAATCTCATCGGTCCCCTCACTTTCTTAGCAATCAAACACAAGTAGATTCGAACAGAAAAAGCCAAAACCCAGAAAATTATAATTGAAATTGAAATCAAAACTCACCTTCAACACCAGAATGAAAAACTCCAAGTCCGAGCCAGTAACCATAAGCATTCATAGGAGTTAGATCGTACACATTCAGGTAAACCGGAATTGAACCGGATTTCTCCTTCGGCCTAACCAAGCCGCTCCAACACGACATCTCTCAGGTTCAATACATCACAACAAGGACACCGATCGGGAACCGGAGATTTCGGAGATGGAAGAAGGTGAAAATTGAAGAACTTGAGAAGTGCAGATCCGGGATTTAAAGATGAGAACTTTAAAGGTTTCTTCGTCGTTTCATCTTCATCCTCTCAACTATTTTTGAAGTTTCTGGGAAAGTGGGTGGTTTAATGGTTAAGCAAAAGAGCTTACGTTCTGTTTTCTTTAGCTGAGTGCTGTCAAATACATTTTTGACGATCAGAAAGGCAGAGGGAACCTAATTGGATCTAAATACACGAGATTTTTAATTTTATATTTATATAATAAATTTAATAAATATTAAATATAAATCTATATGTTTTTTTGAAAAGGTAAAAAAGGAAGTTTCAAATATATAGATGATTCCAACAATAACTAAAATTTATTATATGAATAAATATGTAATTCTAAACTTTGAAAAAAATTTAATAGATTTAGATATTAAAAATAATCAATATTAATTATCAAAAAATTATATATAATAATAAGGAACTTGCATAAATACTATTTGATAAAGAAAATTGTATAAAATATCACTTTTTAATTTTTTTTATTCCAAATGTAATACTAATCATTTGAATTTCCAAAAATAACACAAATTTAATACTAAAATAATTAAAAATTTCTTTCTAATAAAAAAATTTAAAAATCTTAAGTTGGAAAAAGTGAGATCAAACATTATATTTTAATCTTATATATAGTTTATTTGAAATAAATAATTATTTTTACATAATAATTTGTGTTATTTTATGAAAGTTAGTTTTAATGTACTAAATTTGAAAGATAAATTTAAAAATATGTTATTTTAAAGTATAACTCATTTTTTATAATACTAATTTTTTAAAATAACACCATTAGTTGTCCAATTTCAAAAATATCACTTATAATTTTTTGAATAATACCCTAAAATAACAAATTTTAAAGTTTTTTTTTCCAAATCTACCATCCTAAAATTAAACTCTCAAAATAGCACAAATAATTATGTAAAAATACTTATTTACTCTAAATAAATTATACATAAACTTAAAATATTATATTTGGGTTCATTTTTTCCAATCTAGGGTTTAATTTTTTCTATTAAAATATAGTTCTAATGCATTTTAATCTTAAATTTATGCTATTATTAGAAACTTAAATTAATGATGTTATTTTTTGGAATAAAAACTTAAAAATGTGCTCTTTTATACAATTACCCTAATTTTTTATATAATTTTTATACTTATTATAAAGTTCTTATGATAAACTTTTCAGGTTTTATAAAGTTTTATTAAATAATAACGGCTATCAATTTATTTTTATAAAGTTTTATAAGCAAACTTCTCAAAATAGTATTAAAAATAGTATTTCATAAATTGCATAGCACAATTTTCAAAAATAATATTTTTTAAATTTTTGTTTCAAATATAGCGTCATTAGATTAAATTTCTAAAATAACATAAATTTAATATTAAAATATCTTAACATTTATTTTTAATAAGAAAAAATTAAATCCTAACTTAGAAAAAAACTCAAATATAATATTTTAATTATAATTGTAATTTCTTTATGGTAAATATGTATTTTCAAAAAATAATTTGTGTTATTTTTGAAAATTTAAAATTTAGAGTATTACATTTGAAAATTTTTTAAAAAAAAAATACTATTTTAATGTATTAATCAATTGGTGAATTACATGTAACATTAAAATTAGAAAAAATGGATTCAGATGAGAAAATTGTCTCTCCCAAAAGCTCTTAAGCACTGAAAATGTGTACGTAAAACAAAGATTGTGTGTATGAAAATTTGATTAGAAAGAGATTAATTATATAAGCAATGGAGTGCATGGTGATCCACTAGAACTACTTCACCATTTCTTTCCAAACATATTTGCTCAAAGTTGAATATTAGATTCAAATGTTTGGTCTGATTTCTCCGCTTTACTCGCAGTGTTTTCAGGTTTGAAAGATAGATTCCGTATTTATACTCAATCCAGTGGAATCACGAAAATCGTCACCATATTTATGGCCAAATAGACTTCAAATGTATCGCTCAAGATTCTTTTGGTTTTCTTTGTAACATATACACATACAAATTCTTCACATATTTAGTATGAAAATGCAACATAAAAAAACGTTTGTTAGATTGTGTTTTTGGATTGTGCAAAACATAATAGTTGTAGTTGCATCTTAGAATAGCTATGCAACCGTCACATTACAAGACATTTTCAAAATTAATGAAATAACATCTCGATACCACAAAATCTATGATATTTAAACTAATGGTTGAGAAGTTAAAATGCTCTCTCTCGCAACGGGCCATTACGGCTTTTGAAAATTAAAAGCCCATAACGGTTTTGAGCCCATGCCGCCATCCGGAGAGGCTCAATGCCGCGAGAGAAGACGGATGAAAATCTCGGAGGCGCTGGTTATGGAAGACTGAAGATTACGAGGAAGATTCGGTGGGAAGAATCTGCGAGGATGGAGCCCGAGATGCCGCAATCAATGCCATCAACCCGAATCTTCATTACACTAATGGCGATTAGATCTGCGTTAGCCAAATCGGGAAAGTGGAGCTCTTCACGGCGACATCAACTCGAAAACCGCAAGGTAGGGCACCGGGCTCACGGCACAGACCTTATAAATAGGGACCAACGACATCGCTCCCTTCCCACCCGAAAATCACCTAAGCACTCAACAAAATTCTTTCCTCCATTTTTTCTGGCGTCTCTGCAAATCGGCTCCGCGATACTCCATTTTCGGAATCGGGAACCGGCAACCCATTACGACCCATATCATCGGATCCGCATCCCGGTAAACCGATTACTGGTGGTGCGAGAGACATCCAATGTCAAAACACCGTCACCCCTCGCTGGAATACCACACCAGTGAATAACCCGATCTCGGTCTTCGTGTACTAACACGCACCATACAAATTCCCAATCGCTAAACCGGACTTGGTTTAGTGCAAAACCTCAAATAACTGGTTCACCACTTAACCGGACTCGGACAGGAACTAAGTCATGGACGGTTCATGTTCGGTTCAGCTCAAAAATCGATATTCTGGCAGTCCTGGGGAAAATGCCATACCATTTTGACCAATGGATGATCTTGGAAAGATGGGTACCAAGTGTCAAATCAGACTTCCCTTCAACAATTTTATTTTGGGTAAGGATTGTAGGAATCCCAACACACTACTGGGCTGAGGAAACGATAGTGGATATCGGCCACGCCATGGGTGAATTGCAACACTACGACGTGGAGGAGGCCAAGATAAGGGTTTCCATAAACGCGGATGAACCCTTGATGTTTGCAAGGGACTTGGAATTCGCAAACGGAGACGTAGTCACAGTGACATTCGACTACGAAAAGCTAATAAAGTTCTGCGAACGATGTCATCGTATTACCCATGATGAAAGACATTGCCCTTCTAAGAAAGTGGAAGCCCAACCAGAACAGGCCCCATTACCACCCCTACCACCAAGGAGGAGGGAAGAAGAACCTAGACCAAGAAGGAACGAAGAGGAGAGGGGGAAGAATGGGGACAAGAAGGACAAGAGAAAAGAACCGGTTTCCCCTCCGGGAAAGAAGCCAAGGTACTCCTCAGCAAGGAGAGCACTCAGGTTCGATGAACCACTCAGGGAAGAGGTGACCGTACCAAAAAACCGGTAATGGAGAGGCTTGAGAAACCGGTGGACGAGATAGCACAAAAACGCCCTATTGGGGAAAAAAGGCCTTCCTGGTACAAGGACACTAAAGAAGAAGCCCGTGAGGCAAATAGGAGAATATTAAGGGGTTCCTCTTCCACTAACCCTCCTATCACTCTAACCGAGAATGCTGTTTTACCTCAGTTTCAGGTGGAAAAAAGAGATGTGCTCAACCTAAAGGAGATCATCTCACCTATGCGGGAAATCCTGGCAAATGGGTCTGACCGAGGAGGACGAGGGGCTTGTACCAGAATGAACGATAGAATATCCAAATCACTCCAAGTCAAGAAGAAAATTGGGAGAAGTTCTTTCCGAGCATCCAAAGTAAGGAAAAACTCCATCATGTACTTCGGGGACCCCAAATCCTTCAAAAGGTGTGCACCCCTCAAGGAAAAGGAAAAGGTTTCGTCTACCTCAGCGCAGATACCTCCAAGAAAGGAGAATTTTGAGGATCCCAAAGATCCGGTGGTAAAGGAGAGACCACCGGAGGGGGCCTAATGATCCTTAGTTGGAACTACCAAGGAGCAGGAAGCTTCTTGGCAGTTCGGCGATTATGGGAATTACGGAAATCATTGTTCCCGGGGTTATTGTTTTTGATGAAAACAAAGCAAAGTAGGAGCTTCATCCAGGATATTCAAGCTCATTTAGGATATGATTTTTTGTTTACGGTAGACCCGTCAGGCCTTAGTGGGGATTTGGCTCTGATGGCTCTAGCCGAGTTTAATGTTAAAGTTCTTTTTTCAATAAGAATATCATCGATGTAACCGCTACAATTGATGATAATAAAGTTTTTATATCTTTCGTTTACGGCGATCCTGTTGCAAACTTAAGGAACAATGTTTGGGAAAAACTTGTACGTATAGGCATTACCAGAACAGGTCCATGGTTGATGGCAGGTGATTTCAATGAAATTAATGGAAACCACGAGAAATCAGAAGGAATGATTCGTCTGGAAGGAAGCTTTCAGGACTTCAAAACAATGCAAGAGAACTGCGGAATGGCCGATTTCCCCTTTTTTGGGAATATCTTATCCTGGTTTGGCAGAAGAAACGGATCAATAATCCGATGCCACCTAGATAGAGCAATGGGGAACGAGGATTGGCACAATGTCTTCTCGCAAACCAAGATAAACTACCTGCGATTCTGTGGATCCGATCATCGCCCAATCTGGATTCACATCGCCCACAGAATGGGGAGGAGAAAGCCAAGATTCTGGTTTGATAACAGATGGCTAGAACCAAAAGATTTTGAGACAATCGTTAGGACATGGTGGCTTCAAGACAACAACACACACAACATCCCGATCAAAGATCGCATTGCTGAATGCTGCTCAACGATCTCTAGATGGAGACGCAGAGAGAATCTCAATTCAGGAAAGGTCTACAATGACCTAAAGGAGATGCTGGAGGAAGCTCAATCATCGGACATGACGTCCGCCGAGGAGGTGTCTGAGATAAAAAAGATGCTAAGCAAAGCCTTACACGAAGAAGAAGTCTTCTGGCAACAAAAAAGTAGGGCCCTATGGCTGAAAGAAGGAGATCAAAACACAAAATTTTTCCACGCTTCAACAAAACAACGTCGTGCAAGAAATCAAATATTAGGACTCACAGACATAAATGGGATGTTGGTGGAAAAAGAAAAAAAGGCGGAAAAGGTAGCTACGAAGTATTTCAAGAGCCTCTTCACATCTACAGAAGCCACTGACATTCACTCTTCACTAGCCCCTGTAGCACAGAAGATCAACCCGGAGATGAACTCCCAATTGGAGAGTACAGTAACGAAGGAAGAGGTACGAGCAGCCCTATTCTCGATGCACCCAAAAAAGGCATCCGGACCTCACGGAATGACTGTCCTATTTTTCCAAAGATTTTGGAATATTGTGGGTGATCACTTGGTAGAACTCGTGAAAAACTTCATGGATAGTGGAAGTTTTGACCCAACTCTGAATGAAACCAACATATGTCTTATCCCCAAGAAAGATAAACCAAGACATATGACGGAATTCAGACCTATTAGCTTATGTAACGTAAGCTATAAGATCATTTCAAAAGTTTTGTGCCACCGTCTGAAGAAAATCATGTCATCCTTGATATCAGAAATACAATCAACTTTCGTAGCAGGGTGGGCGATTTCCGACAACATCCTCATTGCACAGGTGGTCTTCCATGCTCTACAATCAAAGTCATATTTCCAAACTGGATACTTAGCAATCAAGACTGACATGAGTAAAGCATATGATAGAGTGGAATGACATTTCCTAACGGCCCTAATGGAAAAACTGGGTTTTTCTAGAAGATGGATAGAATGGATCATGCAATGCGTGACAACACTCAAATATCAGGTCATAATCAATGGGACCCCCAAAGGGTGCATACACCCTCAACAGGGACTCCGTAAGGGGACCCTTTATCCCCGTATTTATTCATCCTCTGCACAGAGGCACTAATCGCCAACCTAAATACCGTTGAGGCATAAAAGCATATTACAGGCATTCGGGTGGCGCAAGCAAGCCTTCCAATCTCACACCTACTATTCGCAGATGACAGCCTATTCTTCTGTAGAGCGTCGATAGCCTAATATGAAGCAATTGCAAGTATTCTGGATGGATACTATAAGGCCTCTGGTCAGGAAATCAACGATTGTTTTTGGAAAAAAAGGTACCAATCAACATCCAAACTGAAATCAGAGAGAGATTACGGATAGAAGGAACCGGGGGAGTAGGGAGGTACCTGGGAATTGCAGAAAACCTAAAAGGGTCAAAAGCACAGATATTTGCATACATACATGATCAAATCCAACAAAGAATTAACGGATGGTCAGCAAAGCTCTTAGCCAGAGGGGAAAGGAAGTGATGATCAAGGCAGTGGCGATGGCAATACCCACCTATGCGATGTCATGCTTTTTGTTTCTCAAATCATTGTGCAAAAAGCTGACCAGTGCGATCAGCAACTTCTAGTGGAAATCAGGAACCTACGGGAAGGGGACACACTAGCTACCATGGGAAAACCTATGTCTATCCAAATCAGAAGGTGGCATAAGATTTCGGAATTTCGAATATTTTAACAAAGCCTTGCTCGCAAAACAACTATGGCGGTTGGAAACATCCCCGAACTCACTTGTAGCCAAGGTGATGAAAGGAAGATACTACAAAGATATGCAGATCTTCCAAGCATACAAACCATACCGACCATCATACGGATGGCAAATTGTGTGGTCGGCGATAGACCTAGTAAGAAGAGGCACACTGAAGATAATGGGGAATTCCCCTGATGACGATATATGGACAGATCCCTGGATACCGGATGCACTCCCACGAGGCTCAGAAAACCACAACCAAACCCGGTTCCCTAATCTTAGGATACCCGACCTTATCCGTCCAGAGGGTGGAGGATGGAATATACAAGAGTTAAAACAAATATTCTCCCCAAGAGATGTAAGTTTGATCATGACTATTACTCCAACCACAAGGTTAACGCAGAGTAAACTGTGTTGGCACTTCACAAAAGAAGGGGAGTACTCAGTCAAATCGAGCTATGAGATACTACAAAAATGGGGAAACTTTAGACTAACTTCTACTCTACAGCAATCATCACTCATTCTACTGAAACAAGCAATATGGAAAGTAAAAGCTCCACGGAAAATTCAGCATTTCCTATGGCAATCACTCTCGGGGGCAGTAGCCACCTACAGCCAACTGTACCACCGGCATATCCAAACAGAACCCGGCTGTGATAGATGCGGGCATGAACTAGAATGCATAAATCACACCTTGTTCCTATGCCCGCTGGCTCGCCAAACATGGGCGCTATCTCATATCCCCTCAGCACCGTCCAACTTCCCACTTTCTAGTCTCTTCGGATTACCTACTATGGAGAATTTCGGATGGAGCAAAGGAAGATCTAGACTCGAGAAGCTTCCCATGGATTCTATGGTATATCTGGAAAGCAAGGAACGAAAAATTGTACAAAAACACAGACCGCACTACAATAGACATACTGGATAAGGCGCGAAAGGAAAGCAACTTATGGTTCGTATCCATGGAGTCCAACAGCCAGACGAAGGACTCCTCCATGGTGGCTGAAGGAACTAAACATACTGACAATGACACACTCCCATCGCATGCTTCTTTGAGAGATCATGGAAAGAAGGGGAGCAAACCTCAGGAATCGGTTGGATCCTAAAACTCAAGGATGGAACAAACGACTTACTTGGAATGAGGGGTATATACAGAGGAACATCTCCACTGCACATGGAGTTTTTAGGCCTTCGATGGGCAATGCATAGTCTACATAAAATGCAGAGATATTGTGTACAATTCTACACGGATTCTATGGAGCTCATCCACCTAATCCAGCACCCAAGCAGATGGTCCGCCTTCTCAACGGAGATAAAGGAATTCAATGCGATCCGACAGTGCTATCCAGAATTCACCCTCACGCATCAACCCAGGGAGAATAATACACAAGCGGACAGATTAGCCAGAGGCGCAAGAACGAGAAATGCCATCTTTTCTCATATAAGTACATCAATACCATACTGGTTCAAAGATACAACATGTACTTTCTGACCGATAGACGATTGTAATACTTATAACACAATGAAAAAAAAGAAAAAAGAAATAACATCTCGATTCTACAAATCTATATTTTCCAAATTCTTATATTAATATTTTATATTTTATTTTATGTTATTTTTTTACAATTATTAAGTTGTTCTTACTATTGACAAATTGGGATTCCGCTTACCAAATTTGTGCCCATTATGATATCGTTTGATCCTCTGTTTTCTTCCTAAACTGAGACAAGTCGAATGTGTTTTTTTATCACCTTCTCGTGAAAACCACTCTTTTTCTCTCTCATGATCGTACTCTCTCTAAGACATGGTTGCTCTTTTTCTTACGACTAATAAGGTTTTTATTAATCGTACTCTATTTGGGTTTTGATTTACCCAAACAGGCCCAACATCTTATTTTCATCTTATTTGCTCCAAACTCTTTCTTCCATTGCTATTGTGACAATCCTCCTATGGCCCAGTTTAGCTTGGAGTAACACATTTTAACCCAAAGATTTACAAATCCCAGAATGTTGCTTTTTTTACAAGTTATAGTTTCCTTCTCTCGGGTCGTGGTGTTAAGACCACAATCAATCAAGTGAACCAGAGGACATACATCAAACCGAACCAGCAACCCAAACATTAGGTCTATCAAGCGGGTCAAACTTATCCCGTCCGATCTCTTTGCGATGGGTTTCAGATTTTTTTTCATAATTTTTTTCTGGCGAAATCAGCGAGTTAATATTAAATTTTTTTTTAAAATATTTTAAATATAAGATAAAATATATATATATATATATATCTGATTTATATTTATTAAATAAATAATTAATTATAATACGTATATATTTTTTGCTCGTCGATCTAAATCTAGTTAGAATATATTATATTAGGATTCTCAAATACGCATGTTTTAGTTAAGATTAGGATATATTACATAAGGATTCTCAAATAGGCATGTTTTAATTAGGATTAGAATATAGTACAACCGAATATCAACAATATGTGTAAAGTGTATTTTGTAAATCAATTCAAAGTAATTCAAAGTATTCGAGCAGCATTATCCGAGCTTTTCATTGAACTACCAGGCAAGGGAGAAAAACACTCAAACAAACAGGATTTCAAAACACGCGAAAAATTTTATTTTTTCTTATATAAACACTTCAATACCACATTAGTTTGAAGATACGATAAATATGTTCTGATTGATCGAATATTGTAATGATTATTTCAAAGTGACAAAAAATCACTTTCTCGATATGAACGACTTTACATCAACTATTGTTTCATTCGAAATTGAAACTAATGTAATAAACCGTCAATAAACTTAAAAGAAAATCAAATTGTTCCAAATAAAATCGGAGTTGCGAATTAAAAAAAATATATGACCCTTAAATTTATATAAAAAAAATTATAACAAACAATTTTTTTTACATAGATACTTATATAACACAAACTCATATTGTTCAAAATTATTATTTAAAATAAAAACATAGAATTTAAGATTTGTAATCTATAAATTATAAATCTAAAATAAACTATTATACATATTTGGATGTGGATGGGATCAACAAATCTTTCATTGCTTTTTATTATGTACATATTTGGTCAAGACTTCAAAATCCATTTACTTTAGTGTATAATTGAATAACTATATAAACTATAACATTATTTTAGTTAGCAATATGTTTGTGGGCTATGATTGATAAACAAGATGCATGCATGTATTCATATTACCTTTTTGTTGTTAAATTATGCACATTACATACATGCATGCTTATAATATATACATACGCATTATATTAGTATACCATAAGGATTTTGCATTTTGCCAAAACAAAAAATAATGATATATAGAATGAAGTGTTGCTTTCATGTTATTAATAATTGGATATAGTGAAGTCATACAACTTTGGAGAGAGAGATACTTAAAAAGTTACAAATGATAGTGGATGATGAATCATATTATGATTGTGATAAGGATTCAGAAATTAAAAAATAAAAAGCAAAAAGTAATTGTTTCAAATCAAACCTTATAAGTCAATATCACCACCAAAAAATCATTATAAGCCTAAAATGGTAACAATGATATAGTTTTTTTTTGTGGGCACAATAAGGGCAGGCATCACCCATTTATATGATTTCATCTAAAATTAATTATATAAACCACACGAATCCAATTCATGTAATAGTAAATATTATCAAACATTGAATAGGCCTTAGTGATAGATTTTTTTATCTAAACCACATGGATCTAAAAATAATTATCTAGATTTATATCCAAGTTAAGGAAAAAATATTTATAAATTATATAATATTGTTTATTAATAAATATAAATTACATATTTATATAATTTTAATTTTTTATTTAGAATTATTTTAATATAATTTTTGTATATGTAAATTAAAAAAAGAAAAATAGTTATTTTTTATGAATTTAATAGTATTTTTGGTTATTTTAATAAAATGTATTGATTTTCTAACCAAATTAATAACAATGGTATATGTGTAATTACTCTAATAACTTAAATCTATTTATATTTATGATGTATGATATTTTTGTTAATAACACGTCAAAATAAAATTATTTTCTTAAAATATTTCTCAATAATATATTAGATATTATCAAACATTGAATTAATTTGGGGCATAAGTGAGAATTTAGTATGAAAAATAATATCTTTTTTCGTAGGAACAATAACATTATCACCAATCTAATTCACAACATTAATATATGTTGACTCTTAAAATATCTAAAAAATATAATCAATGAAAAATTATTTGTTTAGTCTAAAATATGTGAATAATACTAATAATGTACGAAGAACAAGAGAAAAAATGTACCACCATTAGTTTAAATTTCTAAAAATAGCACCTATTTAATATTAAAATATTTTAAAACGTTATTTTTAATAAGAAAAGATTAAAAACTAAATTAAAAAAAGAAACAAATATAAATATTTAACTATATTTATAATTTATTTATGTTAAATATATATATTTTCAGAAAATATTTTATGCTTTTCTAGAATTTTAAGTTTAAAGTATTAAATTTGAAACAAAAATTTAAAAATATGTTATTTTAGTGTGTTACTACTTAAATTTAAAATAATAAGACAAATTTAAAATTAAAATGCATTATAGCTATTTAATAAGAAAAATTTAAACCATAAAATAGAAAAAATAAATAATGTTTTAAGTTTATTTATAATTTATTTAAAATAAATAAGTATTTTTGAGATAATAAATATGTAATTTTTGAAATTTTAATTTAATTAAAATATTTTAAAAACATTATTTTAAAATACTACTCTTTTCTCCAAAAATTTTCATGATTTTTCCGTAATCGTATTTTCACAATTTCCATAATCTTAGTTAGCATGTTGACTAGATTTCGATGTAAATTTGATTTGGTTTTCCATAATCCTAATGCACGCTCAAGCGTGTGTAACGCACTTCCCAACCTCAAGCATGCCTTCCTCTTCCTCTAAAGCCTGTCTCCTTTTTTTCTTTTATAATCCATAACATTTTTTGGTCAACCAATCCAAAACAATTTCACTCTATATAATTTTGGAATTCATATACTTCAAATGAATCTAATTATGATTTTTCGATCGACCCAATCTAGTTAACTAAATCCTACTTTACTATGTGTACTAGATTAGTGGAAAAATATTTGTATATTATAATTAATTAATTATTTAATAAATATAAATTAAATATTTATATAACTTATTTTTTAAAATATTTTGAATATACAAAATTAATACGTAAGTATTTTAAATATTATATCTATTAATATATAATTTAATTTATTTTGTTAACATGTATTTAAATATTTAAATATTTATAATATATTATTAATTATATATTATTATTTCATTGAATTTAAATATTATTTCTATAATTGAAATAAATTACATATGTCATTGTTCTCATAGTAAAATATATTGACTTTTTAACCAAATTAATAGCAGCGTGATACATTATAATTATTTTAATAATTTAAATCCATTTATATATTTATTTGAAATTATTTCTAACTTATCTTATATGTAGAAATAAAAAAAATTATTTTTTATGAATCTAATAGTATTTTTGGTTAGTTTAATAAAATATATTAATTTTATAACCAAATTAATTACAGTGACATATATTGTAACTATTATATTAATTTAAACTCATTTATATATTTTTAAAAATTTATTGTAGTAATGACACGTAATATTTTTTTTAATAACACGTTACAATAATATTAATTTTTTAAAATTTTTGTCAAATAATATATTAAAAATTATTAAAACTAGACTTTTAGATATAAAAAATGAATGCATGAGTTGAATTTATATATACTAATTTTTTTGGCTAACTGCTAGACCCAATTATACAATATGGAACATATATTAAATCAAGATTACCTATAGTTAACTACTATATTTATTTCATGCACCACCATTTTCAAATATAAATTATTTGAAAAATATTTTAGTCATATTCTTATAACTGAATAATACATATCTTTGTTTCTTTAAACTAACTTTCCTATATGTAACAATACATTAGTTTTTATATAAATTTTAAAAATAGTTTAATTCAAATTGCTAATATAAATAATAAAATAATTATAAATCAGTAAAAGAAGATCAATTTTTTTAAAAAAAAATTAGGCTATTTTCCAGATTTCTTTTTCTTTTAGAAACCAAAATATTACAACACTTGATTTAAAAAATTGAAACAAATACTATGGAAAGTAATTAAGAATGATTGAAAATATGGAAACAATTAAATTTTGTTTGTTGTTGTGTAACGGTTAAACAATAAAAGATAAAACCAGAATCAAAATGTATCTCCAGAATAATGATTCCATATAACATTCTAGTAAACCAAATCTTCTACTTAAAACACTTTCCCATCTCTTTCGATTTATCTTTTAATGTCCTCTTTCAAATATCACACCTATTTTTCTTCCTTTATCAAATCATTATACCTATTTTAATAAGCACAAAATGTGTTTTATTATAGTTTAATAGTTAAACCAATTTACAATCTATACTTACCATTCGGATCCTACAAGTGAATTTTTCAGACTGAAATCAAACCGTAAAATCAGTGCAATAGAACCGGTTTGGACTGAAATGAAACCGGAAAATCACTGTAATAACCGGTTTGGACTGAAATCAAACCGCAAAATCAATGCAATAACCGGTTTGGACTGAAATCAAACCGTACAATCAGTGTAATAACCGGTTTGGACTGAAATCAAACCGGAAAAATCAGTGCAATAAGAACCGGTTTGGACTAAAATCAAACCAGGACTACTTCTAATTAAACTAGGGGATTAAATTTCAACTTGATTCGGTTTAATTTTCGGTTACTTTCGTGGAATTGGATTTTATTTTCGGTTTTGGTTATGTTTCAAAGAATTTTCGTGATAGTTGTGAAGATGATTGGAAACAGTTTAGTAATTATAATTAACTAAAAAATCTTTCTTTCTCCATCGCCAGAGAAGCAACTTTTTTTAACTCTGCTCTAAATCTTTTGTTCCTCTCTCTCTAAATCTAATATAATACTACTAAATCATACTCTCTCTCTGTCTCTAGTCCCATTCCATATTTCATATTTAATCCAATAAAACTCTTTTCCGTCGACGTTCCTGCACATCAAAGTTCCACTTTCTCTCTCTCTTTTAGCTTTTCTCCGAGACACTTGCAAGCAAAAACAAAAGGAGAAGAAAAAATTCCGTTTTGATTTCTGGGTCTGTTAAAGAAGATGACTGTGGAACAAGATTTTGTAGCTTTAGATCAGTTTCCTGTCGGAATGAGAGTTCTTGCCGTTGACGATGACCAGACTTGTCTTCGAATCCTTGAAAACTTGCTTCATCGTTGCCAATACCATGGTTCTTATATCTCTCTTCTCTCTTGAATTAACCATTTCATTTTCCTGGATCTGTTGTGATGGGTTTCAAGATTCAGTTGGATTTAATTACTTGATCTGGATTTCTCTTTGCTATAGTTTGTTTGACCAGAAGCTTTAAAAAAGGGGTTTTAAATAGCTATCTACTTGTAGAAACCCTACAAAATTTAGCTTCTGATTCGATCTTTCCAACAACATAAATCGATTTTTTTCAGGATTCAGTTTAGATTTTGGTTAGATTCACATTTTTTTGTCAAATCCCCTTCCCACTTTGTATGCTCTGATCTACCCAATCTTCATTGTTACATGTGTCAGTGAGAGAAAGAGAGAGTTCATTGTTGAATTGAATTTTGCCTCTTTATTGGCTGCAGTTACAACTACGAACCAAGCACAAAAGGCTCTAGAATTATTGAGAGGAAACAAGAACAAGTTTGATCTTGTTATTAGCGATGTTGACATGCCTGACATGGATGGTTTCAAATTGCTTGAGCTTGTTGGTCTTGAAATGGACCTACCTGTCATAAGTAAGTCAACTATTTGTTTTTGCTTTAATTTTTCCTTTACTTTTAATCCAACATTTTCATTTTTTTCTCATGAAAAGATTTGATCTTTAAACCTGATTCCTGGAAAAGTTTTGATCGTTAGACCTGATTCCTGGAAAAGTTTTGAGACCTGATTCCTGGAAAAGTTTTGATCTTCAGACCTGATTCCTGGAAAAGTTTTGATCTTTAGACTTGATACTTGATTCTTGGTTTGGTTTTATGATGATTTCTTGTTGTTGACTCTGCAGTGTTATCTGCACATAGCGATCCAAAGTATGTGATGAAGGGAGTAACTCATGGGGCTTGTGATTATTTACTGAAACCTGTTCGCATCGAGGAGCTGAAAAACATATGGCAACATGTGGTTAGAAGCAGATTTGACAAGAACCGTGGGAGTAATAACGATGATAAGAGAGATGGATCGGGCAATGAAGGTGTTGGAAACTCTGATCAGAACAATGGGAGAGCAAATAGAAAACGTAAAGATCAGTATAATGATGAAGAGGATGATGAAAGAGATGATAACGATGATCCGTCAGCTCAAAAGAAGCCACGGGTTGTTTGGACTGTCGAGCTGCACAAGAAATTTGTAGCTGCGGTTAATCAATTAGGCTTTGAGAGTAAGTTCAATATAATTGTCACTTATTATCATTCAAACACTCTTTTGCTGTTTTTAATTTTGTTTTGTTTGCTTGTTGTAATTGAATGCAGAGGCTATGCCTAAAAAGATTCTTGATCTGATGAATGTTGAGAAGCTCACTAGAGAAAATGTGGCTAGTCATCTTCAGGTTGCAAAGAGTCTTTCATGTCTTTTTACTCAACTGAAGCTTTGTTTTTAAACATCGAAAGCTTATTCCTTTTTTCCGTGGGTGCAGAAATTCCGCCTTTACTTGAAGAGAATCAGTAATGGGAGTAATCAACAAGCTATTATGGCAAACTCTGACTTACATTTCTTGCAAATGAGCTCTTCTCTCACTGGACTTGACGGTTTCCAGCACCGCCCAATCCCTGTTGGAACCGGTCAGTTCCATGGTGGAACCGCTGCGGTGAGACCTTTCCCTTCAAATGGGATCCATGGCCAACTCAACACTCCTCCCGGGGTTGGTGCTCGGAATCTCTCTTCTCCTTCTTTGGGAATGTTTTTGCAAAACCCAACGGATCTTGGAAAGTTTCACCATGTCTCATCACTTCCTCTAAACCATAGTGATGGAGGAAACATACTTCAAGGATTACCAATGCCTTTAGAGTTTGACCAGCTTCAGACGAACAACAACATCATAAACATGAACAATAACAACAAGAGCATCGCCGGAGCTTTTCCTAGCTTCTCTACACAACAAAGCTCTCTCATAGGTGTTCCTAATAACAATCTCTTGGTTCTACAAGGTCACCCACAAGCATCACCTTCATGCTTCCCGGGAAACCAGATCAATAAACGTTTGGAACACTGGTCAAACGCTGTATCCTCTTCGAGTCTTGCTCCTCCTCAGAACAGTAATAGCATCCATAATCAGTTCGATATCTCTCCACTACCACATTCTAAGCAAGACACTTTGGAATGGAACAATGTCTCATCAAGCTATTCTCTCCCATTCTGTGACTCTGCCAGTACATTGAGTCCGGCCTTGGATACAAATCCCCGAGCTTTCTGCAGAAACACAGACTTCGATTCAAATGCAAACGCACAGCCTGGAGGCTTTTATGGTTCATTGCAGACCAGACAATCAGACAACTATGGTCCCCCCACTGATACTATGTTGAGTAGAAACCCAAAGGAAGGATTCGTCATGGGGCAGCACAAGTTGCAGAGTGGATTCATGGGTACAGAAGCTGGTTCCTTAGATGATATAGTCAACTCAACAATGAAGCAGGTGTGAGATTATTGAGTTTTTGCCAATAGAAGCATTTTGATTTGAAGATTATTATGATGATCTCTGAGATTTTTGAAAATTATTTGGCTTTCATTGTGATTTTGACAGGAACAGAGCCAAGGAGATTTGTCTGGAGGAGATTTGGGATATGGAGGCTTTAGCTCACTTAGAACGTGCATATGAGAGAACATTTATGCATAATTCAAAGACCATCTTGTGATTGCTTTTTTCTTTCTTTCTCATATTCTCTCTGTAATGAAACTGTAAACTATTTTTTTTCCCACTGGTTCTAGCAATTTAGGACTAAGAAATAATTATAATAAATAAATAAATAAATTCATAAATGATTTTCCTAATATGTAAGTATTCTCTTTTGTTTTGCTATGCAGTTTTTATCAAAAGAATTATCAGTAGTGTCTATGGATAAACAACTAATAGACAGCCTAAACAGCCTATAAAGAGACAACAAATTATGAATATATCCAGAAATTGAAGAATATAATTATTAAGGAAAAGGTAAATTATTATTCCAAAAAAATTGATGATTACGAATAAAAAGCAACAGAGATTCCAATCATTCTATTGTAGCCCCACAACTTGAACCAATTATATTAAAATCTAACCCAAGTTGTTATTAAATTTGTTGGTTTTGGTTTGGTTGTGTTCAATATTTCGGTTAGTGCTTCATCAAATATTATTTGTTTGTTTGTCGGCGACGATTACGATTGCATATAAATGTAGATTTTTAATTATATCGATATTTTAATTAATGGTCAAAAAATTGCGACATATAACAAAATGTCTACCACATATAATTACAATAGATAAACGAACAATAATTTACCGTAGTCATTCCTGATACTTGACAAACGAACAAAACTATTATAATGTTCGATGCCGCCACAAGTTTGAGCTTTGAAGCGTTTTAAAGTGAAAAACTATAATTTTATCACTTTAAAACTTTAAGGAACACAGTCTATAAATGTTCTCGAGTATTGTATTAGGCAGAAAACAGAGTTGAGGATTCATTACAAAAGGAATAAGTCCTTACAAAAATAATGTAATAGTGACAACTGTTTCTTAATTTGTAACCACATTTGGTCTTGAATCTTTAGATCTTCACCAGTTGTTGTTGTTGTCCTTTAAGGTCAACCCAAAACGTTGAGTTTCTCTTCTGTTTTGGCTTCTTCCATTTTCACATCAACACTGTTCTCCTCTTCCTCCAACACATTCAGATCGACGCTTCCTCTTAAGGGTTTTGTTTCTTCGACTGAATCTTTCATCTCAACATTGTTTAGGTTTGGCTTGGTGTCTTCTTGTGACTTGTATTGATCTGATGGTGCGGAAAGGATTCTGGTTATGTTACTGTTGATAGATTCGAGTGAACGGAAGCTCTCATTCAGCTTGCCGTTTGATGGTTGACCGTTTACATATGACTGGACTGATTCCCGAGCGTTCTCATCTAAATCTTTGCACATCTGATTAAGTACATAGAGATTAATGTAATACTGGTTCTAGACATTAGCCATCAAACAAAAAAAAGACAAAACACAGCTTACCTTGTTAAAAAGTTGGGCTATTTCAATCCGCTCTTGGTTGTTGTCAACAGCAGCCACCATAATTTCTTCTGAAGCTGCAGCGAGATAAGATTCTACCGTTAGAACCAATTAACTCAATTAACTAGAGAAACTTGTGACAGAAAACTTACTGATGGGATCAGTCTTGGGAAGTCCATCAAGCATTTCATCATCGACTTGAATAAAGCTTGCTTCCACTGTGTTGGTGATTTTTGCTTCAGCTTCTGGTTCTTCAGTAGGCATAGAAGATGAGCCACCAAGTCCCTGTAACAAGAGATTCAATAAAAACGTTGAACAATATGTGTGGCACAAGACAATGTGAATAGGTAGCACGGACACTGCAACGTGGACACAACATACATAATAATCCTCTGCATATTCATAATTCAACGCTTTCTCCAGAAGCAGAACTCGCTTTTTCACAAACTCAACAAGTCTTCTCTGCATGTCCCGATAGTAGAACATCGAGTTTACTTGGCCCGCATCAGCAAAAGCATTATTGTTCCCTGCAATACCGCTTCCATGATTCTGGTTATTCTGGGCTCCAGGATTGGAGCTTCCACTACCATTCTGCCCCTGCAAGCCAGCTTGTTCGGCAGCAGACAAACTTACATGAGGGAAGTTCAACTCTTTGCAGATAAGCTCTTGGATCCCCAACTCTCTGTCATCAACAATGGCTTGCCATCGTCCGTACCCATGCCTAAAGATTCAAATAAGGAAAATAAAATGTGAGCAAGTAATATAAAAATAATCAGAGAGGCGAGAAAACTGTTGAAGGGTTCATACTTTAAAATAGCACGAATCATTATCTTGTCATGTTCCTCCTTCCAAATTTTTCCACTTCTCAGTCCTGGGAATCTTTCAAGAATGCGATTGGGGAAAACAGGTTTCGCTGGATGATCTTCTACAAATTTGACCTGTCAGGCCAGGGTACCAAAAACACAGAGTTGAGCTATAAAAAAAAACAAAACCACGACAACAGTAAAACACAGATACAGAAACTCCAATCACCATGTAGCAACACTGCGCATTGGTTCTCAGAAGACAATTCAGAAATAAAAGAGAGAAACATATTAAAGGATTAAATTCAACAGCTCTCCATGTAGCAACACTGCGCATTGGGTCTCAGAAGACAACTCAGAAATAAAAGAGAGAAACATATTAAAGGATTAAATTCAACAGCTCACCTTTTCCTGTACTAGCATCAGAACAGCAATTCTGACGAGAACATCTTCAATTCTAAGTCCTTCCTTGGGCACACCATCTATAAACAAAAATTGTTGCAGTAATATATTTAATAGGTTATAGGAGAAGCAACAATCACATGTCAGTGTCAGTCACCTGAAAAGGTTGGAGAATTCTCGCAAATATCTTCAGCAATGTGCTTTAAGAAGAGTATTCCATAACTGAGACGCAGTCATTAAACAATCAGTTGAGGAAAAGCATTGGTCTTTTCAAAGAATAAACAAGAGCGCCTTTTTATAGTGATGCGTGTTTTGTAAAGAAGCTGAAGAGAAGAGCAATAAAGGGTTGAGTCAATACTCTTTTATTTCGTCATAGGTCTTCTGCTTTAAGCGAGGAACAAACTCCTTCCAATCGTAATTGCCAACTCCATACCTGCAGTTTTTTTTGTCAGGACGCAAAAACATGTAACCATGTGCAGCATAAGACTGGGTATGTCGATGCGCCTAGAGAAAAAATTACCTCATTAACGTCTGTACAAAAATGGCCCTTTGACTCTGGTTGAAACCCAATACTCTGAAAGATCTCCCCTCGCCTTCCATCAATGGAGTTGGCTCCGAGTTATCTGCGGAACTAACTTTTAATAAACTGCCACACTCTAATATCACTAGTTTCAGCTCCATTACAACAAAATAAAATTCAAACACATGATAATACCACGGCCCCTTCTTCTGTACGGCCTTCTACCCGTCTGATTTCCTTGTCCGGGTGCTTCACCATCAGTTGACTCTGCTTCATAACTTTCATCTCCATCAGAGCTCACATCTTCCAAACCAGCAAGATCATCTTCTTCAACAGATACCAACTAGGAAAAAAGTCCATAGAGGAATTAGAACAGCCTTGCTGAAAGATATGAAATGAAGATAGCAGATCAAACAATGTAAACTGTCAGTAATTAAGATATATCAAGTAAATAGAGAGTGAAACAAAAAAAAATAGAATTACTTTGGCCCTCTATCAACCCCAACCAATCAATAAAATAGTTATATTTGCAATTTTATTACATGACTTTCAAAACAGTTGATAGGAAAATGGCGTTGAACATTTATTGAATACAGTCGACTAAACCATTACCTCTGAATATTTAGCTACCTATGGAATTCAAAAGCGAAGAATGACAACGTGAAACAAATATACGACAGTACAGAAAGAAAAGTAATTGGTGAAAATCCAGTTATCAATATGATGCTACGATTGGTCAAGGGAGATGAAGCAGAGAACAAACCTGCTTGCGACTTCTTTTTCTCTTTCCTAGAGCATTAAGCTCCTCAGCCTGCTGCACTTCAAATTTGTCCTTTAACAACTCTTCCCAATAACTTGCCCTATCGCCTGCTGAAGATTTGCTTTCAGCAGCAATTCTCTGTGCCTCTAGTGCTGCCGCCTCATTTTCATCTATATACTCAAAATTTGCCACCTAAAATACAAGTGAAGTTATTTTCAGAGTTAATGACACTACATAGATACCAGACACCTTAATCGATCAGAAACATTTTTATATGCACCCAAAGACAAAACAGTGTTTAGGGATTTCAAATATCTATAATCTCATAAATTGTTTCCCAAACTCAAAGGAAACTCATAGAACCACAACGACCATGCTTTTATTCAAAACTTCCCACTGTTTTTTCTATTATAGGATACGCCTACCTCGCCCATTCATTATTCAATATTGACATGCAGCAATGCAGAAACAGAATTATGTTCTAGGATAGAGCTTCTAGTGACGTCGAAAGGCCACTCAAATAACACATTCAATAATATTCAGACTTCAAAGAAATATAACACGTCCAATGGAGAATCAAAATCAGTCAATCCAGAGAATAGTAACAGTGGAAGAAGAAAAAAGGGAAAAAAAAACCTTGAAAGCCTTTAAGAATCCATTCTCCTCTTCATCATCCACTGCGATCTCCTCAGCATCTACGATATCACGATCAAGCAACCTGCAGAACAAAAGATGATGATAAATAAAGATATATCTCCATGCAATTGAAGCTATCATTAGAACAGGAGCAATAGGACAGCGTAGAAATCCTTGGATACCAAACGAGTAGAGGAAAGAGTATATTACTTGTCTATAGCTGCATCATCGTAATGAATTTTTCCAGACTTTCCTGCTTCTTCATCTTCACTAGCAAACAGTTCCTTTGAACCATACCTGATGATGTCATCTAACTCTTCCTAAATTGCATTCAAAATAAAACAAGCAAGAAACTTAGTGACGAACAATCAGAATATCCACTCTCTTTGCTACTGTTTTTGTCTTTTAGTTTCACACAAATAACAAAAAGTGTTCTTCTTGATGTGACTACCTTTTAACTTCAATCTGTTGAGAAATTTGAAAAAATACATTTTCAAGCAATAAATTATACCTGATTAATGTTTTGTGTTTTCAGTTTCCCAACAACAAGATGCTCTAGAACCATCTTCTTTTTGGTCAATTGCATCATCCTTTCTTCAATGGTGCCTCGATTTATGAGCCTGTAAATCATCACCTAAAGGATAATATAAGGCTAAATTAGTGGAACTAAGAACAAAATACTGAAAATGTAAGTTGACAGCACTAGAGATCAAAGTTAAAACCTTATTTGTTTGGCCAAGTCGATGAGCTCTAGCCATGGCCTGGAGATCAGCATGAGGATTCCAGTCGCTACAGAAGCAGAAAATCATTTCAATCATAGGTATAAAAAGGTGAATAGATGTAAACAAAACAGACAGTCTTCCAAGCAGAGGCTGATGTCTACTTCACCAACAATGCACGCCAACAAAAATTTCTTATAAGCAAGATGGTAGATATTACGGATCTTTCCGCTGTCTTAGAACTTTTATTAACTCATCATCAGACTCATCACCCATACATGTTCAAGAAAATGGTTGTTTTTTAAATAGAAAAAAATCCAAGTAATTTTTATCACTCATAATCACCCAGGAAATCTGCCAAGAGCACAACATTGTATTCCAATTTCCAGATTCTCAAGCAATCAAGCCAAAAAGCTCGTCTGGACTGCTTGACACAATAACTATGGAAATCAACAGATGACACTAAAAGAAGCTGAAATTCAAACCTGTCATAAATGATTACTGTATCAGCGGTTGCAAGATTTATTCCTAAGCCACCAGCTCTTGTGGAGAGCAAGAAACAAAATCTGTTAGAATTTTTGGCATTAAATCTATCTATGCGTATTTGCCGCTCAGCTCCGCCAACCTTTCCATCAATTCGCTCATAGCTCCATTCCTGGCAAAACACAAGAAAATGAAGAGCACAAATCATATGAAGGATTTTCCTTTACTGCATGTAAAAAAAATCTGATAGGAAGTGATAAAAACAAGTAGCCTCCAGTCCACGTGTCAGCTATAGCACCGGTAATGATAACAAGTCCTCAAGTGATTCAAGACTCAACTTTTAGAAGGGCTAAAGAAGTTATACTGCTGACAGAGCAAGTTACTAACTTGTACATCAATAATTCTGCCTATCAACGCTAATTAGAGAGGAAAAAAGATGAGCTGATTCTATAGATGTCAAAATGGTATTCTACAGCAAAAACAAGAATGAAAAATCTAGTGGAACAGAAAGCAAAGATAACAAGCTCAGATACCTTATAGGAACAGTAGTCCTCAAGCAAGTCAAGCATGTGCTGAAACTGTGTGTATATGAGAACTCTGTGTCCTTGCTCTTTCAGCTTGACCATCATTTTGTCTAAAAGTTGCAGCTTTCCACAAGATTCCACCAGTTTTCTTTAGTGCAGACGTTAATGCAAAAGTTAGCACAATATTTCAATAGGTTACTATAAACGAATCCAGTTCCAAATTTCTATTCAAATGAAATGTTACTTGAAAGCTTCATTTGCATCGTGAATACTTGGCTCAACACCTTCCAGCATATAAGGATGGCAGCAAACTTTTCGTAACTCCATCATTATGTTATTAAGAGAAATCTGAAACAAAATTAGACCGACACAATGAGCAGAAAAATTAGAGAGGAACCGTTCCTACTCCAAATATGAGGTACAAGGACCTGGAATACAAACATTTAGAACTTACTTGAGCACCTCCCTTTTTTGTCAATATTTGATAATTACGGGTAAAAATAGCTTTGTAATATTCTTTTTGCTGGCTGCTCAAATCAACACGCAAAATGAGCTCCTTTTTAGGGGGCATGTCTTTCATTACGTCTTTCTTGACCCCTGCAAAAGCAATCAAAATACAAACACCATAGTTAACATCATAAAATTATTACTTTGTCACCTTCTGGCTGAGCTTTTGAAAAATAGACATTCATAAAAAGATCAACAAAATGTTTTGGTTTATACTTCTGAGCAAATGTGGTGCCAGCATTTTGTGGAGTCTTGAAATCTGCTCCTCTTGATTAATATCTTTGAACTCCTCCTGGAACTCCTCTAAACTGCCAAACTGCAAGTATAAAAAACGCAATCAAATAAAACGTTAGCAACATAAAATTCTGTTATGTACGTTAAATTATTTATCGTGATATCCTTGGCTACCTTCCCCGCGTCAAGAAAATGCATGAGCATGAAAAGTTCATCCAAATTGTTCTGAAAAGGCACCACGCAATCATTAGTCAAATATAATATTCGGCCACATAAAATAAATAAATAAAAAGCAGAACACAAAATTAGCCAACTGATTCACAAAATTGAGCTCTTCGGTAACCAACGATGATACATAGAAAGTTAGAAACCAAGCCACAAGAAAGGATTCTTTAAAACATTTTTCCATGGGTAACGCATTAAAGCAGGATAATAGAAAACAATTCTCATTGCAAATCAGTAGCTACTATGCTTAGATACAACTATTGAAAAACAACAAAATTCAAGGAATAAAATCAAATGACGAACCTGGAGTGGTGTTCCTGTCAGAAGAATACGATGGTTACTTGAATACTGTGTCAAGGAAGAGAATAGCTTTGAATCCTTATTTTTCAGCCGATGGCCTTCATCAACAATCTGACCAAGAAATTAGATACTAACTACTAAGCTACATATGAAAAAGAAAGAGAGATCACTGAAAGAAAATAATGTATCATTAGGCAACAAGATTTACCATGCACTCCCACTTAATTGGTTTCAGAACTGCTGTGTCTAGGTTGATCATCTCATACGATGTGAGGAGGACATCAAACTTGATTCTTTTCTGCTGGCTTTCACTACTGTTTTGTCCTGGTTTCTTTTTCTTGATCGCTTTCTGACTTTTTGGAAAGTAAAACTCATGTTCTCTAATAACGGCTCGAGCTTGCGAAGTGCCAAAATACATAACCTGCCCGTCAAATGACCACGAAGACCATTTCATCAACAAACAAAAACATACCAAAAAGGCAGAAAAGGTGCATGTACAAACTGCATACGTACCACATTCATCTGTGGGGCCCATGTGGCAAATTCTCGCTCCCAGTTCCGCAGAGTCGAAAGAGGAGCGATCACCAAATGCGGAATGAGATTCTCCTCAAAAAGTGAAGCTAAAAGGGCAATGCTTTGAATTGTTTTGCCTATAACAGGAAAAAATCTCACAGCATTACAGGATTGGAAACAGAAGACTCTTGCAATATATGAAAAGGTCTCTGTGACCACCTGGGTGGGACAATTGAAGAATTACCTAGCCCCATTTCATCAGCAAGGATTACATGTGTCTGTTTTGACCACGAGAACCGCAAAAAGTTAAGACCCTCAAGCTGGTATGGATGCAACAAGCCTTCAGTACCAGAAAGCGAAAAAACATCATCGCTTCTATCAGTTCAACAGCTGGAAAATATTGTAGAATAGCACTACAGGTAAAGTATACGCAATAAGGTGATCCAAATACCTTTGAGGAATTCAGGACTATGTTCAAACTGTTGAAAGTCTTTGGGATTTCTCTTATGGTCAGCATCTTTACCTCTGCGAGTTCTAGAATTTATATCCTTGAACCTTTGGATTTCATTCTGGAAGGTTGAGATGTCTGATTCTGATTCCCAATAACATTCATCATAAGAAAGCTCTTTATATTTTACAAGATATTGTTCCTCGCCATCTTCTTCTCTATATAATAGAAGAAAACAATGCAACTGTTACAAATCGTGATTTTGGAAACAACTAAGAGATTATATATTTTAAAAAGGGAAGGCGAGAAGGTAATTTGTCACGATTTAGGCATAAGACTCATCACATTTTTATATATCAGAAGAAATTCAATATAAAAACGTCTAAATCTATTTTTGATAAAGCAGCAACTCTATCGGAGATATGCTTTTACTAGAGAACGGAACTCCGGTGACAAGTGAAAAGAAGCTTGGCAAATAAATTAACAAAGAAAATCTTTCCATCACTAAACCTGTAGGCAAGAACCCGATCAACAGTGGTCCACTCAGGACGAATGGCAACAAAATCATCTTCGTTGCTATTGGCTGATTCCAATTTTTGACGGTGAAAGTTGTTCACCCTGGTTTTTAGACGATGATTGGACTTATAAGCCTTCTCGAATTCCTTCTCAGGCACCCTGAAGTCGGTAAAGAGGAAAAGGGGAAAAGGAAAAGAAAGAAACTGTTTGTTACCATGTTCACACACAAGATGCACAAAAAAGGCCACAAGATGATAATTAGCGTGTTCAAACATAACTAGAAAACGAAAAAGGTAAACAAAACAAACACCCAGTAACTACCAAGAGCAGTGAAGGTATGATAATCCCTTCCACTTCACGAGATACTGTCTCACACAAACTTGCTTTGGTGCGGCATCGGAGGAATCTTCTTCACTAGATATTGTAGGACGCATTTCAAAGTCCAATATCTTATCTATCTCATTAAGAGGACTAACCTGCAGAAGTAAAAACAATTCAGTGACTTCCATGTAAGGAAATGGAATGTTTGGCATCCTAAGCACAATTGTTGATCTTACACATTCAGGACATCTCCAGTTTTCCACAGAAGCATCTTTAAGAGGTGGAACTAGGCATTTAGCATGGTAAGCATACGTGCATGTATTGCAGCTTACAAGATTCGCACTTTCCCCACAAGCCTGGCATGCATTTTCTTTCTGTGCATTCAGAGTAATAACAAAAACGAATAAAACAGACAGATCATGCATCCATATATCTCCACATACAATTTTTTTTTAAAAATCCTGAGCAAACAAAAGAGGAGAAAACAAACCGCATCAGTTCTGACAATAGCCTCAACTAGCTCGAGTGTACGATCTTTTTTAGGAAGAAAGTCATCATCATCAGAATCATCTAGGTTGTAAACTGGTTTCCTGTCTGATCTTATACGAAGCCTCTCCACCAGACTACTCATTGTTTTCTGCACGCAAACATGTTTTCCATCAATGGGCATACATGACAATCAGGTCACGTATGATTTTGAGAGTGAAAACTATTGAATTAGGGTTTCTATTAGATGCAAGATTCCATAATTGAGTTATACTAACTAAACATTACAGAAACTTTCGATTCCTAATCTAAAACTTTACAATTAATGGATAATTTGTGGAAAAAAAGAGGTGGCAATGAAATTTACCAATCTCTTTACTTCATTCAGATCGACTCTGAGATCGGCAATAACCACAAGATGAAAACCAAAGAAGCTTAAGAGAGACGGAGAGAGAGAAACAATAAACAAGTACCAAAACTAACCCGAACAAACCCTAACCAAAATACCCAGAAAAAAAAAATCAATTTTCGAAATGCAAGTCTCGGGACCTCGCAGTAACAATCAATAGTTGCAAATCATGAGAAGATCAATAATTTTCTCAACAATTTCAAACTCAAACTGTACAAAAAATTGAAAGGAAGAAAACAGTAACTTAATTCACAGAAAAAAAAAAGTGAAGGTCGGAAGAAATTTACAATTTTTCAGAAAGGCGTTGTCGAAGACGAAGATTTTGAGCTAAGTGGAGAAGATAAGGGTAGAGAAGGAGACACGGACCTTGAACTGTTTTGGATCTGTTTCGAGGAGAAGTAACCTCCGAAAACTGAAAATCGGACGGGCAAAGAGCTAATATGACCTTCTTAAGACCAAAACAAAAAAAAGGGTATCATATAACCTTGTTATAAATTTTTTTTTATTATGAAGTAAAAAATAATAATTTTTTTTAAATAATAGTTTAAAATAATATTTTTAATTTATTTTCCAAATTTATCATATTAAAAATAAAATTTTTAAAATATTATAAATTATTATATAAAAATAATTATTTACCTAAAATAAATTATATATAAAATTAAAATATAATATTTTTATTCATTTTTTCTAATTTATAGTTTAAATTTTTTTATTAAAAATAAATTTTTAATTATTTTATTGTTTAATTTATAATATTTTTAAAAATTTAAATTATTATTTATATATTTGCAATAAAAACTTAAAATAGTTGATATTTATTCAATTGCTCCTTTCCTTTTATATCTAACTATTTTTTTTATCTTTTTACTGGAGAATGCTATTAATAATTTTTGTTAATCTATATAACCCATTAGGCCTGGGTTTTCGGTTTATTCGGATCAAACGGATCGGTTTATACGGTTTTCGATTTTTTTGGTTTGAGAAAAAGTCATCCGAAATAAAACAAATAAGAAATCGGTTCGGTTCGGGTTTTTTATCGGTTTAATCGGTTCGGTTTTTAGTATATAAAACTATTCCGAATTAAACCGAAATATAATTAATTTTTGGTTTAATCGGTTTTTTGTTTGGTATTTCGAGTTTTCCAGTTCAATTTAAAGGTTTAACTCGATTTAATTCGGTTTAATTCGGTTTAATTCGGTTTAATTTGGTTTAATTCGGTTTATTCGGTTTATTCGGTTTAAATTTGGTTCTTTCGGGTTTTGGTCCAAATCGGTGCGAGGAACAACAAAAATTGTGAATTACAGAGGGAAGAAAGTGTGAACTGGCTCCTTCAGAGGGAAGAAAGACTCAAACCTTCACAGATAAAGATATCTCGGAATATCCTTTTGAGATAAGCGTAATCTGGTTTATCACGACATAAGGCTTACAAGGCAATCATTTATGAATCAGGCTGAGGGAAATAGAACTATGAATCAAAAAACATCAAACTTGTGGAACGGACTTACCTCTATAGATGTAGAAACTTTCTTTTCACTAATCCTCTCATACTTTTGTTTTTTGTTTCCAGCTTTCAGTCCTTGCCATGGAAGACTAAAACCGACATATTTCAAACTTCAGCACAATGGAGTAAGTGGAAGAAAGTGAAGCAATGCATGTAGCATAGACGCACCTTCCTTTGAGGAAGAACAGAAAAAAGAGATTTGTTAGGTCGCAGAGTAAAATAGGGAGAAGAAGAAGACGAAGAAGAACGAACAAGAAGAAGAAGAAGAATAAGAACAAAAAGAAGAAGAACAACAGCAAAAACTGGAAATTTTTCAGATCGGCCGCCGCAAAGAGAGAAGGGAAACTCGAAATATTTCTGAAAAAATTAGGGTTGTGATATATATAGGGAAGCCGATTTTCGGTTTAAGAAAACCGATCGGTTTGATGTTCCCGAACCGAACCGAAATATAAACCGAATAAAATTAATTATTTAGCCGATCGGTTTAGTGGTTATAATTAAATTAAAACCGAAACCGAAAAATTTCGGTTCGGTCGGTTCGGTTTTTTCGGTTTTCACCGAAAACCCAACCCTATAACCCATTGTTGCACGATATTAATGATATTCGTAATTTATCCTTATTTATTATTATTATATATAATTGTCTCCATCATTTGTATAAAATTGTATCAAATACTTAATTGTTATTATAAATAATTTGTTTGGACTAACTCATTTATTTATAATATGTTTATTTTTATGAATTTAATAAAGTATTTTAGTTTAATAATTTTAATAAATGTTAATTCTTTGTGATGATTTGTATAATAAAAATAGGTATTGCAATAAGTTATGATTTAAGTTAGTCAAACCAAATTGAAGTTAATTGGTTCATTCGGTTGAAATTCGATGTATATGGTAAAACCGATTAGTAACAACCGGGACTTGATTCGATAATCACTCCAATTCAATTCATAATCTTTTTGATCAAGTTATTTTTATTAATCTTAATATTTCTTTCTTTTTGTTTTAACGTCAAAACCTAGTAAAACATTAGTTGTCTAACTTGTTTTATCTCTTCTTGTTTTACAATAATAATTCTTTTATTTGAAATATCTCTAATATATTATTTAATAAACATTTTAAAAAAATAGTTTCACTCTAACGTGTTATTAACAGAAATATCATACTAACGTTTCATCATCACAATGAGTTTCAAATAAATATATAAATAGATTTAAATTACTAAAATAATTATAATATATATCATTGTTATTAATTTAATTAAAAATCAATATATCTTATTAAACTAACCAAAAATACTATTACATTCGTAAAAAAAATACTTTTATTTCCTTAATTTATATATATAAATTAATATTAAAAATAATTTAAAATAAGAGTTGAAATTATATAAATATCTAATATATATTTACTAATAAATAATATTGTATCATTTGTGAATATTTTTTTCGGTACGGATATAAATCTAGTACTACTTTGATTTGGTATCAGTCCGTCAAACTAAAACTAAATTCTATATTAATCCAATAAATTAAAATCATAAAGAATTTATTTGAAAATTGGGCATAGTTTTCTAAACTTAAACCGAACTGGATTTTATTTTTGGTTCAATTTATGTGAATTTCCTTAAACCAAACATTTGAAACTCTAAAACGTACAAACCCAAACCGTCAGACTGTTCAACTTTAAGTAAGAGTATGCAATGAACTATACATAATACTTTTGAATTATCTGTAAATTAATTGTAATTTTGTGAAATTTGATTATTTTACGTACATTTATATTTATTAAGTGAATTATTTCTAATACATTATGCATAATAGAATATTTTAATTGTAAATAACAAAATATATAAAATTAACTTTCAACAATATTTTATTTTTATAAATATTAACATTATTTGAGGCAAAATATATTAAATTTATAGCATTTGTTTGTTAACAACCGTTGTAAGCTTTGTTACTGGTGGAAGATGATAATTTGTGACGTTTGTTTTATAGAATATTCGTAATATAAATATAAATTCTATATTTATAAAAATCTGAATTTATTAAGTTGATGGGTTTATTTACTGTAGTTATTCATTTGTTTTCAGATAAAAAAAAATATATTCAACTTGATTAATAAAAATATAATTTTTAGATATTAAATTTTATAATATTCTTTATTAGTTTAACTTTCCAATGTATTTTGTATTTGTTATTTGAATTATTTATTTGTAATATCTCTTATTCTACACCAATATTAATTTTATATGTATTGGTGTTGCTTGTGAGTTGTATTTTAATTCATATAAGTTGGGTTAACTGTATTTGATTTTGATTTCTACGCTCGGTACTAGTTTTTCTGTTGTTGTAAATGCCTCACTAATAAGTATTTGGTTATACTTTTGGTATTTCGGTTATACTAGTATTCTTTCTAACCTTATTTTGTTCGAGATTAATTGTGTCAGAAAATTTCATCTCTTTCACGATCGTGTAATACCAAATTTGTCTACAGAAAACAAATTCAAAAGAATGCAGAAGAGATGAAAACACCAAAGAAGAGATTGAGAGCAAAAGAAGTTAAAATACAAGAAAGGAGAGTACTGAAATGTATGGAGACTACTTCAGACAGAGGTTGAAGGAAAAAGAGGAGATGTGATCTCAAATTGAACATTAAAAAAGAAACTGAAGAAGGCTTTGAAAAAAATACAAAGAACAAGAAAAAACGAGAAAAAAATTAAACGAGGATGTTGAGAAAGAATCTATTATACGAGAAAAAAATTAAACGAGGATGTTGAGAAAGAATCTATTATGGTCATGTTTGTTTCGTAGTCGCAGGAACATGCGGCTGCGGCTGCGGCAAATTGTTGTTTGTTTAGCTGCCGTAACTGCATGCGCTTGCGGCGACCAAACGAACAACACTTATATGAAAGTAGAATAGCTCTTCAATATCATATCATCGTGTACAAATATGTCATGTATACTCTCAAAATATTAAAAATCAATTAAAAGTAAATGAACATAAACACATTAATTAAGATAGTTGTAAGTTAGAGAAAACGGAAATATATTTTTGACAAGAAATGCAAAGTTACCTTTTTGATACAAAAAATACAAATTTACGTTTTTGACGAAATATGCGGAATCCCATTTTGATTAAAAAGTATGTAAGTACATTTTTGGAAGAAAAATTTGAAATCAAGTTTCGAAGGTAAAATACGAAAACAAGTTTTTTGTAAAAAAATGTAAAAGTACATTTTGGTCAAAAATGTAGAATTATATATAAATCTTGAATAATTAAATTATTAGTTTTTTAAATTACAAAATATAAATTTTTTTTTGCGATATTAACGAGAATATACTATTTTACGATTTTTGCGAGAAAATGTCACTTTTTGGTTTTGAAAAAATTATCATTATGCGCGTTTGAAAAAAAAATGATGTGTTACAGTTTAAGTAAGAAAACTTTATTTTGTGATTTTTGGTAAATATTATAGTTTTGAAAGAAAAACGCTTAATTAATAATAAAGTAAGAAAAATTTAGATATAATAGGGTTAACCTTTTTAAATCCTAATATTCTATACCCAGACCTAAATTAACATTATAAATTTTCTATACAATATTTCAATGTTAGAATTTACACATATTTTAACAAATGGTTAATTCTAATTTTTTAAACTCTTTTTAACATCTCTACACGTAAATAAACAATTTTTTCACCCAATAATTTTGATTTGTCTATGGTTTGGAATAAATATATGTTGGAACTCGGTTTTACGGAAGTGGTTGTCGATCACTTTCCGATGAGTTTTATAAGTATGCAGCTAAAGCATCCTAACAGACCGGTAGACTCGAAAACGTTAAAACCAAAGTTCGTTTAAATGAAAAATGAGTATTTAAAGTGGGTTGCTTGATAAACATAAAATGAACAAATGTAATTTGTCCCACATTAGAAGTTAACGGTGAAATCTCTCTTGTATATCAAGCAGAGAATCAATAACAAAACTTAAAACTTTGGATACACTTTGGTGTATAGTGGAAAGAGATAACCGAACTCGAGTTTCGAGTTTTCGAAATTTAGCAAATGAACCAATGGTTGGTATAATTTTTATTATAGTTTGGTTTAAACCTCATTTGTTATTTGTTGACTAAATCAACTAATCAATATCTCTTTAATTGAGTTAAGTTACAATATACAACCAAATTAATTTGGTTTATTGTTTTATAACATAAAAATCATAATGATTTGTATTCTCATTAAAAATGGAGTAACCTCTTTATAAACTCATATGGTGAACGGTGGAAAAAAATAATGAATTATGGAAAATGGAAGATGAAAAGATGAAAAAAAAAGAATTTTTGGCTTTCTTATTCTAAGAGTGTAAAAAATACACATAAAAATTCCTCACATGTTGAGTTTGAGAGTGCAACATAGAAAAACGTTCGTTAGATTCTGTTCTTAGATTATGCAAAACAGAATAGTTGCAGTGGTATTTTGGGATTTGGAACGTCATGCAACCATCACACTACGGGGCGTTTTCAGAATTAAAAAAAGAGTGTATTGCCTCTGCAAATCCAGTCTTTCCAAAAATTTTGTATCTATATTTTATATTTTATTATATGTAATTTTTTCACAATTATTCAGTTGCTCATATTGTATAAAATTGCGTTCTTACAATCTTAATTTTAAAAATTTTGTTATGTTTATTAGACTAACGAAAACTGATAAATTTGTGAAGTGGTTATGCCATAAGAACATGAATTGGATGTACGATAAATATTCGTTTACTCTCAATATACTTTTTTGGGTTTGCAATTGTGCAAAACGAAAAAAAATTAAAATAAAATAAAAACGTTAACAATAACGTTTATGATGGCAACAAGTATAGTGAATCGATATCCCAAATTGGGAGCGGTCTAGCACTAATGATTTTGTCTACAATATGGATGGAATTTTGATGTTTATATTAATGTGCGAATCCTATTGATTCAGAGGTAATATTAACCATGAGTCTTGTGAGTCAACGCACAAATTTCGTATTGGTAGTGGTTCGGCACATGTGACTATGTCAATAATGTTTAAAATGAGACCTCTAAAAATCATTATTTACTTCAAAAGCAAAATGTTTAAAACAAGTTTAGTGAAAAATATCACAAGTGTGATATGTCAAAAAGTCGATGCATGTCTAGCAAAATTGATATATATTTTAATAGATGTATAGATTTGCTAATATGCAAGAATATGGCTTAAAAAATTAAAGCAAAGAGAAAAAGGGTTGGAAAATAAAACCCAACTTAAGAAAACTATGAAAATAGTTATATGTGATAAAGAAAAATATTTTTTGTGATGAGCGTTATTTTGAATAAATAATATTATTTATCAAAAAATTATCCATGATCACTCGAATCAAATAGAGTTGTGGTATAAAAAAATCTCAAACTCATATAAAGATTATGAATGCAAAATTGCATTACTCTAAGTTGTCTCAGAAAATGTGGGGGAAGCGTTGCTTACCACATAAAATTATTGATAAGATGTCATATGAACTTTTGAAGGTAAAATACATTCATACAAATAACTAAAAGTGTAGGGGTGTCTACAAAAATTGTAATACAACCTTCTAAATAGTCACAATTTAACTAAAAAGTAGAATGTATATAGTGGTTTAGTCATTTTTTTAAAGAAAAAATACCATTATAAAATTGATATTAAATGGTGTAATCTCAATAGATTATATCTAACTGAATGACAACCTAGGATCCATATATTAAAGGTGTCATGAGATTAAATTGTAAAATCATCAAGAGGAATGGGTTTAAAGCCTATGATTTAAGATAAAATTTGATGGTAATCCTACCTACGTGACTGTAGATCCCAAGATGTAGGTTTAAACGGACAACTAAGTCAAACGGAATATGAAAGAGTACTGTGAGACTTACGTCTCTACCCAGTTTCTAGGATGATTCACAGTGATTCATGTATGTGTGTAGGATACGCGTTGTTTTTAATGATTTGAGATCATAACATTGAGATATAATTGGAGTATTACAGGATGCTCATTAAAACAAAGCTAATGGCGAATCACCTTGTGAGTATGAAATGGGGCCGTTTCTAGGAGAATGAAGGAAAGACTATATTCTCCAAATTCACTCATGATTAACCAAGCATGTTCACGGCCAAAATGAACACAATAAATAACCTAGTTCTATGAGAAAAAAACTGTGTTATAGTTATTGTCTCGATTTACACAAAAATTTCAAGGGTTCAAGACATCATGTTCACCTTCTGGTCGAGTAAATCCGATAGCTATTAACAATGATTGGTTCAATGCTGAAAAATGCTATCAACTCATATACAATGGATTTTTCGTTTGTACTCTCGAAAGTTTTTCTGTCTAGTCTTGTCGAGTCTTGTCTAGATAATTAGTTAAGTTTATCGAGTCGTCACGTGTTTAGAGTTATTTCTATTCATGTGGGGGATTGTTGGAACTCGGTTTTACGAAAGTGGCTATCGATCACTTTCCGGTGAGTTTTCTAACAAAAATGTTAAAACCGAAGTTCGGTTGAATGAGAAATGAGTATTTGAAGTGGATTGCTTGATAAGCATAAAATGAACAAATGTAATTTGTCTCACATTAGAAATTAGAGGTGAAATCTCTCTTGTATATCAAGAAGAAAATCAAAAACAAAACTCAAAACTTTAGATACACTTTGGTGTATTAGTGGAAGGAGATAACCAAACTCGAGTTTCGAGTTTTCGGAATTTAGCAAATAAACCAATGGTCGATACAATTTTTATTGTGGTTTGGTTTAAACCTCATTTGTTATTTGTTGACTAAGTCAACTAATCAATATCTGCTTAATTGAGTTAAGTTACAATATACAACCAAATTAATTTGGTTTATTGTTTTGTAATATAAAAATCATAATGAGTTGTAGTGGCTAAAAATGGAGTAACCTCTTTATAAGCTCATATGGTGAGCAGTGGACAAAAATAATGAATGATGGAAAATGGAAGATGAAAAGATGAAGAAAAAAAACTTTTGGCTTTCTCATTCTAAGAGTGTAAAAAATACATATAAAAATTCCTCAAATGTTAAGTCTAAGAGTGCAACATAGAAAAACGTTCGTCACATTCTGTTCTTGGGTTGTGAAAGACAAAATAGTTACAGTTGTATCGTAGGATTCAGAACGTCATGCAACCGTCACAATACGGGGCGTTTAAGAAAATAGTGTCTCGGCTTTGCAAATCCAGTGTTTCTAAAAATTTTGTATCGATATTTTATATTTTATTATATGTAATTTTTTCACAATTATTAAGTTGGTCACATTGTATAAAATCGCGTTCTTACACTATATTATTACCATTTGGTTAGCATTGGAATTCTTTGCTCATTTTGGCTTTGATCCCAACTAACGAGAAAATGCTCATGAAAAGAGTGATTCAATAGATGTTGGAGAATAAAATCACCATTGAAGTTTGAAAGCAGATTTCACAGAGGAAGTCATTATTCAAAAGCTCGAGAATAATGTTGAGGTTAAAGAAATGGCAGCTTGGATTATACAAACAAAACTAAACTAACTCTTTTGTTATATGGTTTGTAAATTCATAAATTTAATGCACTGTTTTCAAACATGTACGAATGATTATATTTAAAAGATTATATTTTGCTGACAAAAGCATATGGAAACAGAGAGACTTCTTCCTTGTCCATAAACATTTGAAATTAGAACGTGAAACATTGAATAACTTATGGTGCGTTTAATAAAAATGTACCCCACGAAATATGCAATCGCTATTTTTTAAACATTATTAGCTTTCATCGCTATATTAAAAAAATACAGACACAATTGACTACTACCATATAATATAATATTTTCAAATTTCTGTTTCAAATTTATTATAGTAAAATTAAAATTTTGAAATAACAAAAATTATTATGTTAACATAATTTTACATTACATAAATTACAAATAAAAAACTTATCCATTATATTTAGATTCTTATTTTCATGATTAAAAGATATTTGATTAATACCATAAAATACCACTTTTTAAAGTTTTTCTTCCAAATCTATCATTTTAAAACTAAAATCCCAAAAAATAACATAAATAATTATATAAAAATATTTATTTACTCTAAATAAACTATATATAAATTTTAAAGTATTATATTTGGGTTCATTTTTTCTAGTTTAGGGTTTAATTTTTTCTATTAAAATATAGTTTTATTATATTTTAATCTTAAATTTATACTATTATTGGAAATTTAAACTAATGATGTTATTTTTGCAACAAAGTTTTTTAAAAAAATGCTATTTTACACAATTGCCCAAGATGTTTTAAGCTATTTTAATATTGTGTTATTATTACAAATTGAGAAACTTTTTAGATGGACAATTGTATAAAATAACACATTTTTAAGTTTTTGTTCCAAAAATAACATCATTAGTTTAAATTTCTAATAATAGCACAAATTTGAAATTAAAATATATTAAAACTATATTTTAATACAAAAAATTAAAACCTAATTGGAAGAAACTAATCCAAATATAATATTTTAAGTTTATGTATAATTTATTCAGAATAAATAAGTATTTTTACATAATTATTTATGTTATTTTTGGGATTTTAATTTTTGAATGCTAGATTTGGAAGAAAAAGTTTTAAAAATGCTATTTAAAAGTACTCTTTTTTTAAATAACACATTTTTAAGTTTTTGTTCCGAAAATATCATCATTATTTTAAATTTCTAATAATAACACAAATTTAAAATTAAAATACATTAAATTTATTTTTAATAGAAAAATTAAATTCTATATTAAAAAAGAACCCAAATATAATGTTTAAATTTTATGTATAATTTATTTAAAATAAATATTTTTACATAATTATTTATGGTATTTTTAGAATTTTAATTTTAAATTGTTAGATTGGAAATAGAAAATTTAAAAAATGCTATCTAAAATTATTATTTAACAAATTTAAACTAGTGGTGTTATATTTGAAAAAAAAATAAAAAAAATAGGCAATTGATTTAAAATAGCACTATTTCAAATTTTGGTTCTAAATATAACAATAACCATTTAAATTTCTAAAAATAGCCCAACTTTAATAATGAAATAATTAAAAACTTTTTTTTAATGAAAAAAATTTAAACCCTATATTAGAAAAAGTGAACTCAAACATTATGTTTTAATTTTATATACAGTTTATTTCAAGTAAATAATTATTTTCACATAATAATTTATGTTATTTTTGGAATTTTATTTTTAATGTGATAAATTTGGAAAATAAATTTAAAATGATGATATTTTAGGTTATTACTACTAAAAAAATTTAGAAAAATGCAATTGTGATTATAACCACAAGTAAACAAATTTTCTTATAATGGTTATATCTGCAAATATATGATTTGTGGGTATTTTTCAAAGTGTTTCATGTCTAACTATGACTAATCATAATTATTACGATTGACCACAAATTAATTTTGTTACAGATCTGATTTTCTTATGAGAATAAGAAACTAAAAAAAACCTTTCTAAAAATTAAATAGAAGAAACGGTTTAATAAATCCTTACACGTTCTCTTGTCGCCAGAATTGAATCAGATCTTTCTCTTTAATAACTTCCCGACATTGAAGTTTTTGAGTTTATTCTTTATTAATTATTTCGTCTGATATTAAAATGAGTTAAGACTCTCATTAATGGTATATTAACTTAATATATTTAACTGTGACACAATCTGAGACATCTGCTCTAATTTTAAACAATTGAATTTGAATCATCGTTTTTCTTTCTTGAAATTGTCAACTAAGCCTTACTATTTTTTACAATAATGGACAAAAATATCACCATTTTTAATTTTTATTTCAAATATAATATCATTGATTTAAATTTCTAAAAATAGTATAAAATTAATATTAAGATACATTTAAAATACTAAATTTACAATAAATTTTTTAAAAAATATTATTTTAATATATTATTTTTTTGTTAGTTCGCCAATATAACTTCATTGTGAATACTAGAAACATAATATATTTTTTACAGAGGAAAAAATCTGGTTCGGATAAAATTAATGTAGTTTTTTATTTATAAATGATATTAGTTTATAGTCACTTCTAAATTTTCATTATTTGTATACTATTTTTTATTGTCACTAGACAATACGGCTCAGATTCTATGATTTTGGAGATCAAAAGAATTGAAAGAAAATGTGGCTCTATAATAATCAAATTTTGATTGATTTATAACACTTTTACTAATATTCAATTTTTTTTCTACAACTAGTAATATTTATAATCCTTTTAAAAAAGAAATCTTAACTAAAATGCATGAAATACTAAATTAAATGTAGATTAATGGTTTGTGTTAGTGTTATCCTTATCACCATTTGCGTTCAAGTTAGCTTATTGACAAAGGAAAATAACACAATTTATAGCTAAATAAAGTTGTTACTCTTGTAATTTATTGTGTATTTACTATCAATGTCTTATAGTTTTAATTAATATAAGTATTATTGTAAGGATAATATAATAAATAATACTTTTTAAGTTTTTGTTCCAAATTTGACAGTATAAAGTTAAAATTTCAAAAATAATATAAATTATTTTCTAAAAATAAATATTTACCATAAATAATTATAAATATAATTAAAATATTATATTTGCGTTCTTTTTTTTTATAATTTACGATTTAATTTTTCTTTATTAAAAAGGAAATTTAAGGTATTTTAATATTAATTTCGTGTTATTTTTAGAAATTTAAACTTATGATGCTATATTTAGAATAAAAATTTTAAAAAATTTTATTTTTGTCAATTGCCCTAAACATAATATAGATGATTGGAATTATTGTAAAATGTAAAAAGAAGAAAAAGATAGTAGGAAAAAAGTAATTTAAATTGATTAAAAACTAAAAAGGAAAAATTTATGGTAGAAAACCCAAATTGATTTGATTGAAAAAAATATAATAAAAACTCAATAAAAATCCATGCAAATAGAACTCAGCTTAAAAAACTAAACAACAAATTCCATGAATCATTAGACTACACTTAATTTATTAAGATTATCTCATTTAAAACTAAACTAGATTTATACCCATGTTTTGTATGGAGAAATATATTCGTAAATTATATAATAGTGCTTATTAGTAAATATAATTATATATTTTATAATTTTAACTTTTATTTAAAATTATGTTTAATATTAATTTTTGTATATATAAATTAAATAAATAAAAATAATTATTTTTTACGAAGTTAATAGTATTTTTGTTAGTTTAATAAAATATATTGATTATCTAACCAAATTAATAACAATGATATATATTGTAATTATCCTATTAACTTAAACCTATTTATATATTTATTTCTCATTATAGTGATAACATATCAATATGACATTTCTGTTAATAACACATCAGAACGAAGTTATTTTATTAAAATGTTTATCAAATAATTTATGAGGGATAAAATGTGGCTTAAAATTATTGCTTTATTTACTTAAGTAGTTTAATAGATTTATTAATGTTTTTTAGTTTATATTTAGTTATATAATTTTTATTTTTGATTAATATTATCAAATTAAATGAAATAAAAATTTAGTTCGATTTGGTTTAAATTTGAGTTTAAATGTTAAATTATTTTCAAATTAAACTAGTGTTTGCAAAACATAAGTTATTTGGTTAACGCAGATTCGATCAATTTATTAGTTAATCGAATTGAATCCAACCGAACTGAAAATCGATTCTACATTAAAAGTTTTTTTAATCGGTTTAAATTTAAATCAAACTAAAATCAAAAAACAGAATAAATCGGTTCGGTTATTGTTAAAAATTAAACTAATAATACTATTTTATAAAAAAAAAAAATTAATATATTATTTAAATCAAATAAAATGCTTTAAACAAATAAAGTACAAATTGTACGGGAGGAAGCTACAATGCTCTACACTAATGAAATAATGGATACTTTAATCTTCAAAAAATTATCAATAAACTACTACAATGTGTAATTAATTTCTTACACGATCTTAGGAGAAGTAATAAAGAATAACAATATCGCATAATAAAAAAATACTAAAGATTATTTACTTTCCTCTGTTTTCGCTTTCATATAAAATAAACCCAAAACAGAACGATTTTTTTATCACTCCCTCCCTCTCTCTCTCCTTCCTCAAGCTCTATAGAACTGATCAGCGATAATGGCCAAGTGTCACCGGAACAATGTCGATTCTCTTATCCTTCACCGCATTCCATCCGCTTCTTCTTCCAGTAACGCTTTCTCAGGATCGGCATTGCGCAGGATGATCTTCGACGCCATTAGCTGCGGCGGTAGCTCTCGTTATCGAAGGGACCTTCGAGAAGGCGATGATGAAGATAAAACCTACTTTACAAAAACGAATTTCACGACGGTTGGTTCGAAATGTGCAACGATCGTAGTGGGTGATGTAGCATCGGAGAGTTCGGTGATGAAATCGGAGACGCTCTGCGATCTGTTAAACTTAGCCGAGATGGAGACTGGTGTGGAGAAGACGAAGTATAAGGAGGAAACGCTGGATATTCTGAAACGTGTCGTTAGGGATCTACAAGTGGAGTCGACGGAGTGTGGAGATGAAGGCGAGAAGAAAATAGCGGCGGCGAGTGAGGTTAGGTTGCTAGCGAAGGATGACACGGAAGCGAGAGTGACACTCGCGATGCTCGGTGCGATTCCGCCGCTGGTTAGTATGATCGACGATTCACCAGTCGAAGATGCTCAGATTGCTTCGCTCTATGCTCTTCTTAATCTCGGGATCGGCAATGATGCGTAAGTCTCATTTTGAATTTTTTTTCCTATTGCATGTTCTTGTACATCAACAAATTGTGAATTTTCGGTTTAGATCTCGCGCAACATTTCCCAGATTTTGATCTTCCTTTAAAAATTTAGAATGCCATAATTTTGTTTCTTCACTGTGAATGAATATGTTTATTTTCTTGTTGTTGGTTTGCTTCTTTAAGTTGAAACAATTGAGAAACTTTTGTTTTCTTCTGATAAGTCACTTTCTATGTTTTTTTTGGTTTCATCTGAAAAAAATACTTGAAGCATTGAATGATCATTTGGCAGTTTCAGATCTTCCGAGCTTAAATTCTCTGAAAATTTTCAGGAACAAAGAAGCCATTGTTAAAGCAGGTGCTGTTGACAAAATGTTGAAGCTAATTAAGTCATCAGAACCACCTAAACAAGAAATCTCCGAGGCTATTGTAGCGAATTTCCTCGGGTTAAGCGCATTGGATGCCAACAAACCAATCATCGGTTCCTCTGGTGCAATCATGTTTCTAGTGAAAACCCTGGAAAATTTGGAGGAAACAAGTAGCTCACAAGCTAGAGAAGACGCTCTTCGAGCTCTTTACAACCTCTCAATTCATCACCAAAACGTTTTGTTCATCCTCGAAACCGATCTAATTCCATTTCTACTGAAAACATTGGGAGACATGGAAGTGAGCGAGAGGATTCTCTCCATTTTAACCAATGTAGTATCAGTCACAGAAGGACGGAAAGCGATTGGGGAAGGGGTCGAATCGTTTCACATATTGGTCGATGTACTGAACTGGAATGATTCACAAAGATGTCAAGAGAAAGCCATTTACATCCTCATGTTAATGGCTCACAAAGGATATGGATACCGAAAAGTGATGATCGAAGCGGGTATTGAATCGTCATTGCTTGAACTAGCACTTGTGGGAAATACATTGATCCAAAAGCGAGCCTCGCGGATACTAGAATGCTTGAGAATGGTGGATAAAGGGAAGCAAGTCTCAGCTCCAATTTACGGAATATCTTCTTCTTCTTCTTCATTGTGTAGAGAGAGGTATGAGATTATGATGAGTGATGAAAGGAAAGCAGTGAAGCAGTTAGTGCAACAGAGTTTACAGAGCAACATGAAGAGAATTGTGAGAAGAGCTAATTTACCGCAAGACTTTGTTACTTCACAACATTTCACAAAGAGCTTAACTTTTTAAACCCAAAATTGTAAGTCTTTTCTTGAATTATCATTAATCATGTTCTAATGACATCGATTTCTAGTAATCACCTACACTAATATAATTAAAATTTAAAAAATAGCACAAATAGTTCTAATCACCTATACTAATACAGAGACGGAGTAGTATTTTAAAATAGCACTTTATAAAGTTTTTGTTTTAAAATTTAGCAATTTAAAATTAAAATTTAGAAAATAGTACAAATAATTATGTAAAATATTTATTTATTTTAAATAAATAAATTATATATAAATTTAAAATATTATATTTAGATTTATTTTTTTCTAATTTACCGTTTAATTTTTTTTATTGATAAAAACTTCTAATATATTTTAATTTTAAATTTATGCTATTATTATAAATTTAAATTAATGATGTTAATTTTAAAATAAAAAATATATTTTAGATAATTGTGTTTTTTAAACAAGATAGTTAAGTTAGTGGTAAATGGCATTGAGTGTAATTACAGGAAAGATCAGGGGTTTTTCTAAAACAAGTTAGTTAAGTTAGTGGTAAATGGCATTGAGTGTAATTAGAGGGAAGTTGAGGGGTATTGACAATTAACATTTGTAGTTAATTATCAATATTGAACCCGAAGTTTAACGTGAATTACAATATTGTGGAAGAATAGTGAATGATTTAGAAAAAAGGATGGCAATGGTCCACTCGTGAATCGTGGATATGTACTAAAATGCTTTTTAAAATATAATGACTTTTGTAATGCAAATGTTTATTGGCGAACACTCGTGGGACTTGCGGAAGTACCGACAACCTTTTATGTACGTTGTTTGTTATTTCATTTTTTTATTAGTTGGCATGACGTAAGACCAATTTTGTGAAAATACAATAAAATTTATTCCTTTTTCAAAGGATGGTATTTTGTTGGGATTAATCCCTGTTCAAAAATAAATATTGGATATAGCTTATACAGACATTTAGCTTCTTAAATGTAATTTATATAATTATTTTTAAATATGTTTTTAATTCTGATTAAAATTTAATAAATTTAACTTATGTTGTTATGTAAATAAAAATTATAACATATTAAATTTATAATTAATTTTAATATATTTTTATCGTTTTAAATATAAAATTATATTAAAATTATAATTAATTATAAATTATCATATACATAAATAATAAAGATTTTCAAAAGTTAAACTCTGTGTAATTGTCGAATAATCTCTAATTTTTTGTTGTTAAACGTTAGATACATCTCAATTGCGTGACTAACGCGTAACGCATATTCGAATATGGTAATTAATAAAATGTTTGAATTAACGTAATTAATAAAGTGTTTAAATTAAATGACGAGTTGTTGTAATTTTTCTTATCAAAATTTTACTCTAAATATCTTTATTAGTATTATTGGTTATGTATCAGGTTTTATCAATCTAAATAACATAAAAAATAGTACTATTTGTGTTTGTTCTTGGTTAATGAATAAAAGGGTAGTATTGATTGTTATTGGTCGGTTAAATGAAACCTTAAAAGTCGTCGGTCGCAAATTTTATTTATTTTGTACTAATAAATTATGTATTGTGTAAATATCATATCTTCTTAAAGAGCACATGCACGACTTTTGTGTGCGTTTAAAAGAATGGAGAGAGTGTTAGTGTGTGTGATGTATTGAATTAATTATGGAACATTTTTTTTGGCACTTAAACGAAACACTATATAGGCGGTCACAAGATATTTAGGGTATTTTTGACTCAGCACGGTATAGAAGTGTTGACAAAAGAGAAAATTATACTTCTCCTACGGGCCTCCTTCGCCAATGCATCTGCCTGAATATTTTTCTCTCTTGGTTGGTAGATGAGTTCAAATTCCGGATAGTACTTTCTCAGTTCCTGGTACTCCTTGATCTCTGCATCGAAAGCCAGCCATCCCTGGGTTCCGCGAGCAACCGGACGAGGTCCGTTGAGTCGGTGACAAACTGAGCGCAGAAACGGTGATTATCGACTAGACTCGCCATGGCCCACAGGAGGCTCCGAACTTTCATGTGTAATGGAGACAGGCCTCTATAAGTTCCTTGCATACCCAAAAGGTTGCTCGTTCCATCTTGTAATTTAAGAATCCATCACATCCCAGCTGTTCTATCCTCTGTTTTCCACGATCCGTCGAAGAAATAGACAAATGGTGTGTATGCGGGAGATTTGTGGATTCGGTGGGCTACGCTCTACCTCGAAATTTGATCAGTCTCAGCCTGAGTTATGGCCGAAAGCCACACCTCATGTTCTTTCCGAGCTTTTCCTAAAATGGTTGGTGCTCACTGAGCCGAATTTTTGTATACTTTCTCATTTCGTGCTTCCAAATGAACCATAAGATCCATGGTAGCCCGAGGAAATCGGTATCCGAGTGGAATTCTTTCGGGATACGCCAGAATAAATAATCAAAATTCCCATAGATACTTTGTGAGGGGAAGAGTGATGGAGCAGACGGGATATTGGATAGAGCCCATGTCTGACGGGCAAGGGGACATAAAAACAGGGCATGCTTGATACTTTCCTCCTCCTCTCCACAAATGTCACATGCTGCGCTTGTCTTGACATGACGATATTGGAGACGACCATTGGTTGCTAGTGCTCCCGAGAGGGCATGCCACAGGAAATGTTGTATTTTCCTAGGTGCTTTTATTTTCCACACCGCCTGTTTTAGAGGGTTTAAAGATGGTTTTTGTAGCATGAAGTCCCTTTTGGTATTCTCCAGTAATTGGAGTGTCTCGTACCCTGACTTTACAGATTAAACACCAGTCTTGTTCAGATGCCAACAATAGTTCTCACCATAGCTTTTAGGTGTCGGCTTGAGGCTAACAATCAGGTTTATGTCTTCTGGTTGGAACCAGCGTTTTAATTCAGTAATCTTCCAGGCACACTGCCCTGAGTGTGTGAGATCCTGAATAGAGAGCTTTGGGTGAGGGCGATTTTCCAATCCCCGTGGTGCTTTTGGATACCTATCAAGGATCCAGGGATCCTCCCATACCTGATCGTCAGGTCTAGCTCCATAGAGTTTCCTCGCGCCTTTATCTATCAGATCTTTAGCCGACCAGATACTCCACCATCTATAGGATGGTCGGTATGCCTTTTTTGCCTTAAAGGCATGTGAGTCTTTAAAGTAGCGTCCTTTTAGGACTCTGGCTACTAATGATGCCGGATATTTCTCCAATCTCCATAGTTGTTTTGCAAGGAGAGCTTTATTAAAGTCAGCACATGACCTAAATCCAAGTCCTCCCTCGGATTTGGGTAAGCACAGGGTCGTCCAGGGAAGCCAGTGAATCCCAGAGCCCGTATTTCCAGAAGTCCATCAAAACTTACTGATTGCACTTGTGAGCTTATCGCACAGTATTTTGGGTAGTAGGTAACATGACATGACATAAGTCGGTATCGCCATAGCCACCGACTTGATCATAATTTCTTTCCCTCCTCGGGATAGCAGCTTCACAGACCATCCATTAATCCTTTGTTGGATATCTAGATTTGAACAAACGTGACTGGATGCTCCACTATCAATTATCCAAGAATTAGCATGAATTGGATCATTTATGGATGAAAAAATATGGGATTGAAAAGTAAGAATATGATATGAAGATAAATTGGGATTGAAGGAAGTACCATATTTTGAGATGGGATCTATGACTCCTTGAGTAGTAATTGATGCTATGTTTGTTGAATTTGATAGAACAGACTCTTGAGTTATGACATGATTATTGAACTCTAAGACCAAGTCCTGTATTTGTTGTGGAGTAAAATCTTGTATTATGATATTGCTTCTAGTATTTGCAGTATATGTCAAATTTTCAAAACTCGATTGAGGATAAAAACATGAATCAGAATACACATTAGCAATAGCATGAGCTTGCTGAACAAAAGATATATTAGAAACCATTCTTTTGTGAGATTGTTGCATATTTATCCTTGGTTAAATCTGGAACTGTGAAATCCTTGGTTGAAATTGGGGTCTATAGTTGGTCTTATAACCTGGAGGAAATCTATGTAGCTTAAAGCATTTCTATACAGTATGACCTACTTTTCCACAATGACTGTAGACTAGTTTTGAAATAGGTCTTTATGTGTTATAAGTTGCAGCTAACACATTCTCTCCAGAAAAAGGTTAAATTCTTTTATCATCATAAAAGCTTCCTCAATGGTTGGTATTGGCCTTAGCATCAAGATGTGATGTCTTGTTTGTTCATAAAACTTATCAAAACCATTAAAAACTTTGTAACACGATTTCGTTGCTCCAATTTTCTCTTATTTTATTGCTACTTCACACTCACAGTGACCACAAGTACAAACTCGAAGTTCTACGTAATTCTTATGTTCTTCCCAAAGTGTGACAAGTTCAGTATAATACGTAGAAATATCCATTGATCCTTGTTCTATCTCATTTAACCTCTTCTATGTCATAGATGCGAGGTGCATCATCCTGTTTGAATTTAGATAAGAGGTTATTCCAAATTCCTTCTGCAGTGTAAATGAAAAATAAACTTTGTCCTATTTTCTTAGAGACTGAGTTCATCAACCATGTCGCAACAATGTCATTGCATCTAGACCAAGCTCCATAGTCAAGATGATCAGTAGAAGCTTTTAAAATCGTATCATCGATAAAGCCGAGTTTGTTGCGAACATTCAAAGCCATTATAAGTAATCTTCTACATGAATGAAATTCAGAAGAACTATTCAAGGGACCTAAAACAAGAACTAATCCAACGTGATCATTATTATGAAGATAATATGGATTCTCATATCGATCAGCTGAATTTCTTGTTGAATTTGAAGAATATGTGAAAAGATTCATCAAAATTGAAAGAGATACGTTTGTTCCCATTTCAAGAATTGAAATATCGGAAGAAACGAAAAATTATGTGGTGATTTTACAAAATAGAAAAGAAATTCGTGCACACAAATGTCAATCAAAAAGAAAATGAAAAGAAACAGAATTTGGAAACAAAATTTTTTTTGACGAAAACCTCGTTTAAAAATCTGAACAGCAGAATCAAAAATCGAGAGATCGTTTGAACTGAAAAATTCATTTTGTTAAGAATTAGCTAAGCGAAAGTTCCTTGATTTAGTTCTGATACCATAATACAAAAAATTTGAGGCTATGAAAACTCAAGAATAAGATGAAACAAAGAGTACCATTTTTCAGAAATCAAACTTTGATTATTCAAATTGTTAACCTTATAATAAATATGTAATGACGCTGAGATATACAATATGGACATGATTCTTCTTGACTAGATTAATAACTTATATGACTTAGATGTCTCGTATTTCTTGGAAAAATGATTCGATTGATGGAATTTGGTATGATATTTATGAAATTGATGATATCGATGAAATTGATTTTCAAATCTTTCCCATAAACGAGATATATAGATCATTAATTTGTTATATGAAATTGGTTTTTAAATAAGAAACAGTTTGAGAAAGTTCAATTATTTAAAATGAATTTTTAGATCCGTCTATTTAACTTTATAATATTTGTAGAAAAAGAACAAAAAATATTCTTGTTCCAACTTGGTCAAGTCAAAAAATTTTATGAAAAATCTTTTGCCTCTTTTTATATTTTCTATTTCTTTTCGATCAGGTATGAGGAGTTACTTGTATTAGTAATTGCCAAATACAACTGCAATTTTAGATTTTACCATGTCGGATGCAGTAAATACACCACAAATGTATAGTTGAAAGTTTTTCGTGTGGGTTAAAAATTATTTGAGAATGTTAGATTTACTCAGTTGAAAAAGATTTCTCTGAAATGGATATAATCTACATCTTTGAATTATGTAATTTTTGTTGAAACTTTTTGCATGTGTGATTATCTTTCACATTAGAATGTCCAAACCCTTATCATTTAAATGACCTAAACATGAATATCATTGTTTATTCATATGAATCACGACTTTTTGCAACACTGATTTCATATTTGATAACTATTCTCTCTAAAAATCGTAAAGTCCATCCTTATATTTCTATTTTTGTACAAATTGATCATGAATTGTTTTAAAAAATCGTAAGAAATTAGATTTCTTCCCACAGTATGCATTCACTTGAGATAAGACAATTTATGAACCATTTAGATTCACGATTATAAGTTTTCATATACCTTTGACTTCTAGATCAAATAGTGAGTCTTTTTGTGGAGTGATGTGAAAAGTGCAACATCATTCCATCTGTTTTAAGTGTTGTAATTAGTACTAAATGTTCTTCATAGCTCACAACAACATTAGTAGCTCCAGCCTAAGGTTCTTGCTTCATCTTTGTTGATCATTTATGGACAATCTCACTTCTTTATTACAAATTCAACAACCTTTAGGATTTTTATATCTTTATTTTTATATGAAATTCTTGGTTTTAGATCAAATTCTCCATTGCTTATTGTTTTATTTTTCTCCTAAATATATGTAGATTAAAATTAATATTATCGTGAGTATAACCGTAATTAATATTTGAATTGTTTGACGTTTATGTAGTGATCACTGAAAATAATCGTAACGATATGATTCCGAACATGACCAATATATATTCGTGGCGACTAAAAGTATTATCAATCGAAAATTGGCAAATATGCTTATCTCTAGTTTCTTGTTTATGAGTTTAGCAAAGATGAGATTCAAAATCCTCAAGAGAAGTTTAAAACACAGTCAGCACCTTACTTGCTGCTCTCATTAAGTGGAAGGTAAACTCCTTCTGCTGCCAACCAAACATTATCCGCCCGCTTCTCCCGGATTCCACAAACCTGTGTACCCAAAATAAGCATTAGATTTCAAGACATTGCAATCATCTTTGAAGACTTAAGCACAAGTGATCAAGGTGTTTAGATGAGAAATTATGATATTTATTTACCTCTTGCTGACCACCGGCTATACGTTGGTATTTCTTGTCATGGCTATGGAGGTAACCACTAGTGTCTATGTGTTGAAGTCGGACTCTTTGGTCTTGTTTCCATGTCTTCCCACTCCCTTCGATTATTAACCTATGAGCATATGGTAAAGGTGCGTGTGAGTTTTTGGGTGGATATGCATGAATAGACTAATTATTACATGACTACCAATCAAATTGCTTTTCGGATTCTTACTTCCAGTGATCTCCTGTATCAGAATTTGAATCATCTCCAAAGCAGCTAACCTGCACCGAGAATAAGGGTTAGCAATACCAATTGAAGCCAGCATGTACTTAACAATCCACATATACCCGCTAGTAAATATCCTCATACTACTGATTTCTTAGATCTAGTCGTCTCTCGAGTCTAATTGTTTCAAACTCCAGATAGATCTTTTACATCCAAGCTTAGCGGTTCAGGGGGATAAACAAAGATGTTGCACTTACTTTAAATTGAAGGTAATACTAACCTCTAAGTTCCCTGATATAGGGGATGCATGAAGGTGACTATGGAGCCATTTTCTGGTCTTCATGTGCTGCAATCTAATGGTAGCTCCACTCTTGACAGCATCACCTTGCTTGGCTGTTGTCCCAGGCGCAGGTTTAACAATCTGACGAAGAAAAAATATGCATCAGTTCAATGACTCCACCGTAAGAGTTGACAAAATAATAAACCCAATCATAGCTTCAAACTAACCAATCACCGCTAAACAGAAGGGAACTGAAGTGTGAGATGACCAGCATTTGCCACAGTTTCTTTGGTTCATAATGACTTACTTGATAAAGAAGCAACTTCAATATTTTGACAATCTTAATCTATACGCTAACAAATGCTGGTTGATGTTTTGTTCTAACATCCAAAGACTTTAACTTTTAGTTGCTTCAATCTGATTAAAACACCATCAAGGGTATCGAACACTTGATCCACTTAGAATCAGAGGCAATAGGGAGAAGAACGTACCCAATAGCTGTTGGAATCAACGACGCCTGGAAACCCAGTGACTGATTGCTGACCACTGCCGGATCCGTACGGCACATCGTGAGAATGCAGTCGAAATTTAGTTTTCTCGTGCATCAGCTTAATTGCACTACCATAAGTTATCTGTCATATCAGAGCGAGACACCTGAGTTAGATATCCTCTTGAATCAAATTCGAAATAAAATCTTTCACACAATCTTTCATCTTAGGAAAAGCAAAAATAGGAGTTTCAGAAATATAGGTCGTGATTTTGGTATTAACACGAAATCCAAAAGAAATTCTAATCGCTACAATGTCTATACAAATCAACGTTCGTCGTAACCCGAACGGATTAGCACACACCTCGACACCTTCTTTACCAGAAGCGGCGGCGGAAGCAGGCGTATAGCCGGAATCCGGATCGAGGCTTAGGTAGAGGAAGAGGGCGAGGCAGAAGAATCCCAGAGCCATCAGAAAGAGCAGAGCAATAAACCAATTCTGCTGCCAAAAGGGATATTCAGGCCTTGCTTTCCTCGCCGCAGGAGCTCGTACAGCAGAAGCTGGGGAAGGTGGAGATGAAGAAGATAATGATGATGGCTTCCTTCTTGAGAGAGCTTGTTGTTGCCCGGACGTCGACGCCACCGTGAAGGATCAAAATGAAACCTCTCCGGAGACAATAGATGGCTGCGAAATCTGTTCAACTTTCCGATTTCGATACTCGGCTTATGAGAGATGTCTTCTACGAGTCCATTAAACTTTGTACAGTTTATGTTGACACGCAGGCCTACGATCCGACAGCAAATGAAAATTTAACACGTGTGTTTTTGATGAGATGGCACGCTATGAATGGTTTTCGGGTTGCAGAGAAGCAAATCAAGACTCAATCTTTATATTTTATTATTATTATTGTTATTACAATTTAAACCATTATTTAATTAAAAAAATAAATACCAGGTGTATAGAAACATAAAACAGTTATAAATATTATAAAAAATTGAATATTTAAAATTTAAAAATGTATTAATCTATATAAATAATATTTATCTAAAAAGTAAATTAACTACAATAATACATTAATAAATTAGAAATTGTTATATATTATAAATATTTTATAAATAAATTTTATAAATTTTCAGTATCATCCACATGTAATAAATAAATTTAAATTATTATATAACTTACAAAATATATTTATATGAATCATAAAAGCTCTAATAACTATTATTATATACTTTGTTATTTATAATTAAAATATTATATTATATATGATGTATTATCAATAAATTACTCAAACAAATATGAATTTAAAATAATTAAATTTTACATAATTATAATTAATTTTTAAATGAGAAAAATATTATGTATAAGGATCCAACGCATTCTTTTAATTTGGTTTGTTTGGTTTAAATATTTTTCACATATTTATAGCAAAATTAAATTTTGAAATTAATTTAAACTTAGAAAACAATGGCCAAATTAAAATAAAATATTTCTTAGTTTCAACTAATGGCTAGTTTCGTTAAAACTAACCATACCAAATACTAATTATGTGTTAAATAATTTACTATTTTCACATACTTTATTTTTCGTTCACGTCTCAAAAAGCCAGTGTAATACTTTAGTCAAGTTTATAGCAATAATTGAATTATTGGTTGCATCACCTTTGGGTCCATCTCAAAACTGTAGCGTTCGACTCAACTTTTTCTTATATGAAAGTGATAAATATTCGTATAAATATGTTAGATTATTGGGCTAATACGTTGTGGTTCAATAACAAAAAAAATGTGTTAGATCAATGTATAAACTTTGATAAATCAGCCATTACTTTTGGTAAGATAGTTCCGGAAAAAGTTCGGCTAGACATTAAAGTGCGTTTGATAATAAGCATTGAACAAAGAGCGTTTGAGAATAAGCATTGCATTGAAGAGACATGAAAAAATATATAGGATTACTCAAGAATCTACAAGATTCTAAAAACCAAATATTTTCTTATGTTCGAGATATGATCTTATCACGGATTAATGGTTGGTCGGCTAAGTTCATATTCAAGAAAGATAAGGAAGTCATGATTAAGTTAGTGGCAATAGTAAGTCTGACATATGTAACATCCTATTATATGTTATCAAAAGGCTAGTGTAAGAAACTGTTTACCGCTAAACTAACTACTGGTGAAATAATGAAGGTAGTTCTAGAGGAATATATTGGTTGTCGTGGAAAAAATGTGTCAATCTAAGGCTATCAGAGACATTAGTTTTCAATTCTTTGAAAGTGTTGACAAAACCTTATTGGCCAAACAAGATTTGCGGATCGAACAATTTCCTAGTTCTTTGGTTACAAAAATGTTGAAATAGAGATATTTTTGTAATACATTTTAATGCAAAAAAAACCATATCGACTTTTGTATGGGTGGTGAACCATTTAGTCGTCCAAACACTTGTTGAAAAAGATATAAAGAAAATTATTGCGTAGGGAAATCATCACACATGTGTTTGGAAAGATCAATGGATACATTATACTTTATCAAGACCAGCCAAATGTGCGGTTACCGATCCAACTCCAGATATGCGTATGATAAGTCTTATAAATACAACTTCTGCAAAGTAGAATCTAGATGAGTTAAGAAAATAGATACATCATGACGATATACCTCTAGTTCTCACTCTCAAACTCAATGCTCAATTTAGAGAAAGATTTTGTTGGCATTACACGAAATGTATTCGATGAAATCATGATATGAGGTAACCCAAAAACAACAGAAAATAAGTTTTTTATGGATACTTCAACAACCATAAATTAATCCTCTACAAGATATTCTACGAAAACTTATGAATTCGATGAAGTTAAAATATTTTCTTTGGCGGTTACTGTATGAAGCTCTTGCCACAAATAAACGACTCTCACATAGACATGTACGTACTAATGGCGAGTGCCAATGTTGTGGGGTAGATAAACCATGTCATGTTGATGTGCCCTCTAACGTGACAAATATGGGACCTTTCTAATATTCCTTCTCAAAATTTCTGACAAACAATCTTTATACCTTCCTTCATATAAGAATATTAAATCTTCGTATAAATTTTTATACCTTGCGCTATTGGGCCAGTCCAATGACAAAAAAAATTGTTAAACCAATGTATAACTTTGATAAATCAACCATTACTTTTGGTAAGATGGTTCCGGAAAAAATTCGGCTACACATTAAAGAGCGTTTGAGAAATAAGCATTGAAGAGGCATGGAAAAATATATATAATTACTCGAGAATATGCAAGATTATAAAAACCAAATATTTCCTTATGGTCAAGATATGATCTTATCACGGATTAATGGTTGGTCGGATAAGTTCATATTCCACGGAGATAAGAAAGTCATGATTAAGTTAGTGGCGGTAGTACTTCTAACATACGTAACATCCTAGTACATGCTATCAAAAGTCTAGTCTAAGAAACTGTTTAACACGTTAACTAACTACTGGTGAAATAATAGAGGTAGTTCTAGAGGAATGCATTGGTTGTTTTTAAAAAAATGTGTCTATATAAGGCCAACGGAGGCATTAGTTTTCGATTCTTTGAATGTTTTAACAAAACCTTATTGGTCAAACAAGATTTGCGGATCGAACAATTTTCTAGTTTTTTAGTTTTCAAAAGTGTTGAAAATGAGATATTTTTGTAATAAATTTTAATGCAAAAGAACCATATCGACTTTCGTATGGGTGGTGAACTATTTGGTCGTCCAAACACTTGTTGGAAAAAGGTATGAGGAGAATTGTTGGATAGGGAAATCATCACATGTGTTTGGGAAGATCAATGGATACATTATACTTTATCAAGACTAGTGCGGTTACCGATCCAACCCCATATATGTGTATGATAAATCTTATAAATACATTTTCTGGAAAGTAGAATCTAGATGAGTTAAAAAAAAAACGATGCGTGGCATCAAACGATTATCTTCGTTGCAACACAAGAGTGAGGAAATAAATATGCAAATCCGGTTAGATCGGAGCTGAAACCTTTAGTTTTTCATGTTTTACTAATGACTGATGCGGAGAAAAGGATTCCACCACACGATTTGGATGGATCTTTAAACTTAACGATGGTTCGGTGGATATACCAATATCACTAGTTATTGCATAGAACTGAATAGTCTACTTTGGGCTCTGCAAAATCTGAAGAAGAAGCGATGTTTGTAAGTGACTCATAAATCGAGAGGTTTTCGAATCTTACCTAAAAATTAAATTGTAGGGCAACTATTTCTGTCCTACACATGCAAATCCAAACGACAACACAGTCAAGTTAGAGGAAGAGTATAAACCGTCAAACTCATAATTTCCCGTCGATATTGCTCGCTGGTAATATCCGGTACTTTCTCTGATCTGCTTAGCTATCTATATTTTGCAGTGAGTTCCCGACTCCTTTTACTACGTGTTAGGATTTTAGAATTTTTTCTGATTACCTTTGGTGTTGGTTTTGGATTGCTTAGAAATAAAGATACAAAATTTGATTATTGAGTTCCCACTTAAGGTACTTCTCGGGTAAGATCTGTCTCTTACAAATTTCACTATAAATTTGATGAACTATTTTACGATGAAACAAATTTAGAGAAAGAATATACTTAAAAAATTACGAGCAGAATAACTCTCTATCACTTCTCCTCTCTCTTTTTCTCGGCAGAAAAATCCCTCTCTCGGCAGCCCTATTTGTAGATGATTTTTTTGCTCACTAAAACATTACATTATATCATGTTATACTAGGATTTTACACATGGATTTGGGCATTTCTTGGCCCACTAGCAAATCAGAGAAATTAATATTGGATCTTAAATCACAACACTTCGCCTTACTACTGGAAAGTTTAGCTTTTTATTTGTTGGAGCATGATTTTACATCGTCTCGTAACCCAAACCTGCTCAAATGATTCACTATTTTCTCATTTGTTTCATGTAAAGTTCGATTTTGTTGGGTGTATTCTTTCTTGAAATCCAGTGCTTTAGTTTGAAAGCGACCCAGAACTCAAATGTGACAAAACCCTAACACCACAAATTACATCTGTTTCTTAAAAGGAATGGAATCGGAGTTTCTGACACCAGAATGGGGTTCTCAACCTTGCATCATGGGCATTGACGAAGCCGGGAGGGGTCCTGTTCTAGGTTTCCTTCTTCTTCTTCTTCTTCTTCTTCTTCTTTTCTGAGTCAGAAGAGAATCTAATCAGTTTTTTTTGTTGACAAACAGGACCCATGGTGTATGGATGCTTGTATTGCCCCATCTCCTACCAGTCTTCTCTCGCTTCTCTTCACTTTGCAGGTTAACTCACCCGTACTTTCTTTTTCTTTGTGTTTTGCGATTTGTGTACTGCGTATTTTTGGCTACCAAAATTGGCTGGAGAGCACGTTTTTGTGCTAGTGCCCAGCTAGATTGGAGGATTTGAATTAGAAAGATTCTTCTTGTACCATTAGAACACTAAAATTTTCGATCAAAACACTGAATGTTGGATGACTTATGTTGACATGTGAGGAATAGTTTAACAATCCAAGAGAGTTTAAAAGTTTAGTAGGTGGTTCTAAGCCTAGTAGCCAAAACCCTTAAACAAATTTCTAACCCTATGCATTTGTATTTGCATACTTAACCTTCAGTTGTTAGTGTAAGCATATGGTGCTGCGAGGTTGCAGTTTAAGAGGGCATAAGTGAAGCCGAAACAATACACTTTTGATGACATTTATAATCTCTTGCCTCATTTTCTTCTCCTCAAGCCTTTATTCCACTATGCCTGCAGATTCAAAGACTCTAAAAGAGGAGAAAAGAGAAGAATTATATGAAAATTTAAAGCTTGACAAATCACTTGGATGGGCTGTCGATGTCATTGGTCCCAGGGAACTCTCAGCAAAGATGCTCGCAAAGTTAGTAATAGTATAATATTTTGGAGCTGATAGGTTTAAAGGCTTAAATGGATCTCATATGCTTTGGTTTGTTCTCAACAGAAACAAGACTAATTTGAATGAGATTTCACATAACTCTGCAATGGGACTCATCAAACGTGTCCTAGACATGGGAGTTCTTCTGACAGAGGTGATTAGCTTTTGATGCATCGTATTTTGAGAGATAAGGCTATTGACAATATTTAAATATATATATACAAGATTTATAGCTGTAAATTTCCCATGCAGGTTTATCTGGATACTGTGGGAGATCCTGAGAAGTACAGAATAAAATTGTCTGAGAGGTTTTCTTCGATCAAGTTTGTCGTTTCAAAGAAAGCTGATAGTCTGTTTCCTGTGGTTAGTGGGGCAAGTATTGTGGCTAAGGTAATATGTTTTGGATTCTCACTATCTATCTCGAAGCTTTTCACTTGCTAAATATATGACCTGGTCAGGTCACAAGAGACAGAGCGTTGAGAGAATGGTTGGTTGAAGAAACCGGAGAAAATATAAACAGAAAATTTGGTTCTGGATATCCTGGAGGTATATCTATTTCTTCCTCAAAATCGTTATATGTTTTTAGCAACTTTTACACGCGAAATATGTTTGTAATGCGATCTAGATCCCGAGACAAAGGCGTGGTTAGAGCAACATAAACACTCTGTGTTTGGATTCCCATCACTAGTTCGGTTCAGTTGGGGAACTTGCACTGCACATTTGAAGGGTGAGGTTGAAGTTTCATGGTTAGTGTTTTTCTCTTCTGTTAACTGCTTATATGCTTTCTTTATCAATAAAACCAGCCATGATCAAGCCTCCTTTAGAATTTAATCTTTCATTTAAACTCATTCTATGGTAGAAATCTCCTATTGAATTTAATGTTTTGTGACATTTGGACAGGGAATCAGATGAATCCGAAGAGAGTGGTAATGGGAATAGCAGCAAACGACAGTCGAAACTAAGCAAATTTGGCTTCACAACATGCGAAAATAGGAGTGAAGAAATCGAATCTAGCGGTAAAGGGCGTTGCAAATTTTTCCAGGCTCGCAAAATCCAACAAATCACTCAGTTTTAGTCTCGGGACAAAACTGAAACCAGCTTCTTAGGAGATGACTTAAAGCTCTTATCGCATATCTCTTTATTGACTTAAAACTTGTTTCGATTTACTTAGAATGATTGTTTTTCTTTCTTAGTACTTTGTCCTTATTTTTGAACCTCTACTGATTTCTTAAATTGTATTCTTTTTTATTTTTGAACAATTTTTAATTGTCTGAAATATATCTAATTACAAATTAGGAAAACAATTATAAGCATAAACAATAGATAGTTTTACATGTTTACAAAGATTCACGACAGAGTTTTACCTATGCCACATTCACGATAGACAATCATACTTTCGACATCAGTGCAAACAACTTTTCTTTGCACCATATGAAAAAATATTCAATTTCAACCTGAACACTCTTGATCGGGATTTTATATAATTATGAGATTAATTAATTTCAATATTTATTATGGAATAATTCAAATTTTAGATATAATTTAACTAAATCTTATCGTTTTCTATATTTTCTTTAATGGAATATGATTTCCGTTAATATAAAATGACATGGCGCATGTTATATAGACGGATTGGCTGATGTGGCAATTCTAATATATCAATTTAAGTGAAATGACATCGTTTTGGTTGATTTTTTTGGTCAATTAAATCGATAAAAATTACGTCGTTTTATCATTCAAACGATTTTCCCTCTTTTCTTCCTCACATAACTCGGAACACTCCAGATCACTATAAGATGTGTATTTGAATTGATTAAAAAGACATCAATAACTCTTGTCCATTTAGTTGTTTCACATATTTTCAAAAAACCTTCACTCCTACAAATTCTTGGTATCTTTACTCTTTTCAAATAACAATTTATACCATATTTTATCTCCATACACTAGTTCGCTCATTTCACCGATAGAACGATGAAGAAATTTTTAATTTACACTACATATTTTTAACATCACTATCTACATAACCGAGATCACCATCATAATTCTTCACCTAATAACCATCGTGAAACACATTGGATACCACAAAATTTGAGTTGGTGTAAATAAACTAAGAAATTGAAGTATTAAGAATTTTTTTTCTTTCTCAAAGACATTTTATCAAATACATGGTGTTTGATTTTAAATTTACATTTCAATGATGCAAATTTGGGCAAATATACAATTACACAATACTATTCCTACACTCATTATTTAAATTATTTATGGCTAAATGTTGAAAACCACATTTTAACCTTATGATTATATAAAAAAGCATGATCAAAATTGTTTATATTTAAATTGAACATTTAACCCGCACCATACCCACCTTAATCAAACCATTAGACAAAAAGGGATTTTACAAATTGAAAAGCTTGTGTTTTTAATATTAAGCATAATATATTAGCAAAGAATATTTACATACGTCAGCATAGAGAAAAAGAAAAACAATCAAACCCTTTAATTGGCCATGAACTCTAATGGCCACTAGAATTATAGAGAAAACAAAGGAAATGTCTTTTCTAAAGAGTGACAAATCCAACGGCAGGGAATTAATATCTCAAATCGACGGTTAGAATGGACCATTCGACTCTGTGGTTTAGTGTGAAACCACGTCACTCTAATATAAGCAGTCACTCTAAAATAAGCTTCAATACTTTATCTTTTGTTTTTGTTATTTTTTTTTGTATATTCGAGACATATTTTAGTGAATATATTCTTTTTACACATTCCTTTATCTAATATAACTTATTTTAAATTCTCAATTACTTTGATTTTGATTGAGTCGATAGAACTTTTTTCATATGCGATCATGATTCTTGAAAAACTGTGACTAAATGTCAAATCTATAGAGATAATATTCGATGTTCTATTTCTTTAGCCCATTCGTGAGAGTGGACATGATTAAATATTTGTATTCTGTTTGCTTCATTTTATAAAACTTTTAACTAAAATATATTCGAAAGATAGATCATTTGATATCCGAAATATAATCATATACTCAATTTATACCTAATTTATTATGTATGTAAGAATATACAACATTTTTTATATTAAATTCAAATATCGAACGTTTACCTTTGTGGCAAATCATACAATCATCTTAATAATTAGTCCGTTACATCTACGTAATTAACGATGTAGAATTGGGATGAGTAAGTTAGTGATTTTGCTATTTTTATGTTTATGCCAAAGGTTTGGAATTCAACTCTACGTTCCTTCATATAAGAATGTTAAATTTTTATAAAAATATGTTATAGTATTTGACTGACCTGTTATAATCGAGTAATAAAAAAATGATGTAGGATTAAACTAAATTCAAATTGAATATATGAAGCCAAAATGATATCGTAGCTATCTAAAAAAACCAAAACAACGTCCACAATTTTGTTCTTTCCACAACGATACCGTTTTGGTTCTAAACAACTCGGCATTCTTTGCATATTCAACTTCTTGACTCTTCTTAAATGGATTGGGTATAATATTTATACATGATTAACAATTTACTTTTACTTCTTTCGAACGATTCATATAATAATTTTTATCGTTGTGGTAAATCAGAACCTAAGGTTCGAAAAACCCTCAACTTGATTTAAAAAATACCGAGAGATTGAAACTGTAAATAAGAATGCCATTGTTTTAAAAATAATATCTTAAAATAGTATTTTTTTAAAAAATTTATCTTTCAAATTTATCATATTAAAAATAAAATTTTTAAAATAACATAAATTATTATGTAAAAATAATTATTTACCTTAAATAACTATATATAAAAATAATTATTTACTTTAAATAACTATATATAAAATTAAAATATAATGTTTAAGTTCATTTTTTTAATTTAGGATTTAGATTTTTTTATTAATAAAAGATTTTTAATTATTTTAATATTAAATTTGTGATATTTTAAAATTTTAAATTATTAATGTTATTTTTGTAATAAAATTTTTAAAAAATATTATTTTATTCAATTACGGATTTTGAAATCATGATCTTATTTATTAATTATTTGGGCTTAAACGGTAAATGTTAGGATTGTGGGGTTTTTTGTATTAGTTAACAATAGTAATTTGCTAATTAATGAAAATCAAGTTCAGCATTTTTCTTTTTCTCCGTAACGTCAGAGTGGCATAATAAGTTAGAGAGTAGCAAATCAAATCAACCAACCAAATTTATATGTGGATTCCTTGTATTTATTCAAATAAAGTTTTTGTAGTGATGTGTTTTTAATAATTTTTTTTATAACATATTTTAGAGTAATACCATAAAATAATATATTTTTAAATTTTTATTGCAAATTTAACATTTTAAATTTCTAACAATAGTACAAATTATTGTTTGAAAAATACATATTTAGAATAAATAAATTATAAGTATAATTAAAATATTATATTTGAGTTATTTTTCTAATTTAAAGTTTATTTTTTCTTATTAAAAAAAGTTTAAATTATTTTAATATTAAATTTGTGTTATTTTTATAAATTTAAATTAATGATATTATATTTGGAGCAAAACCATAAAATACTGCTATTTTTGTCAATTACCTTTTTAAAATTTAAACAAGTTTGAGGATAGAAAGAAAGATACATAAATTACCTTTTAAAAAAAATTATTTGTGTAATGTGATATAATCTATTATAAAGATTTTTCCAAATCTACCATTATTAAGTTTTTTTTTATAAATATCATATATTTACTAAAAATAACTATATTTTCTAATAATTTAAATCCTCTACCAAAAACATAAAATGACAATTGACAAAATAATATTTTTTTAAGATTTTGTTGTAAATATAATTTCACTAGTTTAAATTTTCAAATATAACACAAATTTAATATTAAAATAATTTAAACTTCTTTTTAGTAAGAAAAAATAAACTCTAAATTAAAAAATAACTTAAATATAATATCTTAATTATACTTATAATTTATTTATGGTAAATATGTATTTTCAAAAAATAATTTATGTTATTTTGGAATTTTAAATTTAATGTGATAAATTTGAAATAAAAATTTTAAAAATTAATATTAAATTTGTGTTACTATTATAAATTTATTCTCATTATAGTAAATTTGGAACAAAAAGTTAAAATGTGTTAGTTTAAAGATTTACCATATTCATAATCGCAAAAATGTATTACATAAGGAAAAAATATTATTTAATATATTTGAGAAATAAATTTGTTAATGCTTTTTCGGTGTTCTTAATGTAATACCTTTTGTTTGATTTTTCTTGGATAATTATGCAATTTTAGGGCTTGTTAGTGTTGGTCTTCCGCCAACAAAGGAAGGTGAAGAAACTATATGAAAATAATAATCAAATTAAAGGCTTCAATAACCTACAACCCAAATTTTAATTAATAAGCATATTAAAGATGAATTTGGTAAAATAGGAAAAACACACAAAAAAGATTTATATATATATACATACATCCATCATCGAGAGACCATTATTCACTCTCAAATGTCAAGATCTTTCGAGTTGCCATTTTTAGTTCATGAGATGAAACTCTATAAATTGAAATGTTATGTTCAGTTCAATTCCTTGCCAGTTGCCAGACATCTGTTCCCTTTGCATGTAAGAGAGATAAAGAAAGCGACAAAAGCCATAAAGAAAGGTGAGACTCTTTGAATCAATGAGAGAGAGACAGAGAGAGAAGGTTTCTCTTATCTTCTCATCAGATCTTTGTTTCTTCTTCCTCTTTTTTTGTTGTGTTTTTTTCTCGATTTAGACAAAAACCCTAGACTTTATCTTCTAAAGGGTGTCTGAAATACAATCTCTTTCCTCTTTTCATATTCTCCATTGTATTAATTATTGTAGTTTCTCTTCTCTCTTTTGCCTTGTCGATCTAGTCAAATCTCAGATCTAACACTTTGTTTCATTGTTTCATCATGTAGATCTCTCAAGTTTGGATGTGAAGAGAGATTGAGAGAAACAAAAAGAAACTGACAGAAGAGAGTGAGCACACAAAGGCAATTTGCATATGTTTATGTTCAACTCTCCTCACTGCATTTGCTTCTCTTGCGTGCTCACTGCTCTTTCTGTCAGATTCCGATGCTAATCTCTTTGGCCTGTCTTTTGTTCTCTTTGACTCAATCTCTCTTTAACATACACAATCCCTCTCTATCTCTATCCCTTTGTCTCTCTTGTTAATTAAGGTAAGAAGATACAATCTAAACGATGGATTGTTCTTGTGTATAGATTTTTGTTTCAATCTACTTTGCATGAGTGAGAACTTTAGAATATAATCATTCATTTAAGTTAAGGTATGGGTAGTATCGAAAAAAGCTTAATCTATATGTTAACGCGTGGTTAAGTGAGATTAACATATGTTAACCTAAGTGTTAAATAGACTGGTCCTTATTTTCTCGATTCATGTATATATATTATTATATAGTTACTTTTTTTTCCTTTGTCTCTCTCGAGGCTTTTGAATCCCTAGTTCTCTTGTATTTACTCATTTATCTATGATATCATTGGATCATATCATCACATTTTTATTCAAGAATATATAAGATGTTTTGCAACAGTATTTTGTCAGGATATTTGCATTATAAGAATGGTTTATTTCGATCGACTAAATGAATTTATGCTAATAAACATATTTTTATCCATATTTTTGAATTTTATTTTAGTTATATGAACTGTATTTTTCTTTGGTAAAATATACAAATTTTATAAATTATTATAATTATATTAATTTTATTAATATTTATATATTAAATTATTATTAAATTTAATTTTAATTCAAAAATTTAGTTTTAACTTGTGTTTATTTCAAAATTAATACTAGATTTTCGAATTAAAATAAGGTTTAATAGAGATTTAAAATATAAATATTAATGTAATTTGTGTAATTGTAATAATTTATGAAATTTATTAGTTTACGAAACAAAAACATAATTTATGTAAGTAAAAGAAAACCTAAAAAGTACAAATATAAATAGATTTATTTGTATTAATTATACGTAAATAAATTTATTTGTATTAATTCGTATAGTGTACGTAATAAATCTTTATAAAAATGAGTCGTTTGGTTTCTTTTTTATTTAATTATATATGTTAATTAGTCTATATTTTCAAATAATTATATATATATGATTCCATGTAATAATGTTACATTTGTTTACATTTGGCATATAATTCAATATTTATATTATCTGCTTCACAAAACACACATTTTGTATGGAAACTAATAAAGCCTATAACGTATGAGTTTGTTGTATAGATGCCACATGTCATTGTGTGTCATGTGTTCTGTTAATGCTATTGAAAAAATCTCTTGTTTGTCGACAAATATCAATAGTAATAATTAATTTTTGGTCCTACTGTTAATAACTTGTATTTTTCTTCGGTAATTTATATCATGAGTCGTTGTGATGAAATATCCTTAATGCTGGTGAGATATTTTTTGGAATGAAATGTGTGTATATAACTTCTAATAAACGTTAATATTTAAAGAAATTTATTTAATTACTGTTGTATTTGAGTTTTTCGATTAGGACTTTAGGTAAATTTTAACACGAGATTTTATCAATGATAGAGAAATATTCAGATAATTTTTATTAATCGGTTGTACAAAGGAATGATGAATTCTCTAGCTATAAGCACTTTTAAGTTTATTAATTCTGTTTCCGTATATGGTGTCAATTTTCTTATTTATATTTTGTTTAATTTTTAACGTTTTAATCATTAATATTCATAAATATTTATAAATGTTCATAAATATTTATAAATGTTCATAAATATTTATAAATGTTCATAAATATTTCTCCTTAAACTTTTTACTTTTTTGAGATCGGATATTTTATTGAGTTTTCCTACAGTTTTTCGAAAATGATGCAACAACTCTTAGTGTTGAACCCTTACACTAATGGGTTGATTTTTCGAGACCGAGCTTCAGTTTTGGAGAGGGCTAAACCCCTTTCCAACAATTACAAGAATATATATATGAAGTTGATTTAGTTTTGAAAGAAAATCGTAGTTATAAAAGATGGTGTAGTAGAGATAAGTGAACTTTAAATTATAGAACTGTTGGCATATGTTGAAGGTGTTAATATATTCTACTGTTTTAGCCTTAATTAGTTAAGTTTTGGTAGAAATATTTGTGAAGAATTAGAGATAAACTGGAAATGTGAGCCACATGTGTTGTTGCATTATATTGTTTTATGAATTGATTGGGAAATTTGGAAGATAAGGGGATTGCTATTAATCATAGTTTTTAACTTGTATGATTTTTTTTGGAGTAGCTCTATTGTGTATAAATTAATGTGCTTCCTAGAATACAAAAGTTTATATCTTTCTAAAAAGGTTTCAACTTTTTCATTTTTCATCAAAACTACTTGTATATTATGAAATGGAACCCTTTTTTTAGCAATAATGTACCATTTTTAGCAAAGACTGAAAGTGGTTTCATTTAAGGAAAACCAATGTCGCATGTAAATGCAAATATACAAAACAATTAAGACATGTTCAAATGTGTTAGTTCCATGAGATAGATTTTTATTCATTTTCTAGTGATTTTTCTGTAAAAATATTCATTGGAATAACTGGTTTTTATGTATAATGTGATGATCGTTATGAATACTATAATGCGTGTATTCATATATTAAAATTGAAGTTCATTTAAATAAATAGTAAATCTCTAATTTAGATTGTTTGATAAGATAAAATAAATGGGTAGTGGATTGTACGAATAGATAGAGTTTGTTCTACATTAGAAATTACAAGCGAAATTTTTTTTCTATATCAAGTAGAGATTATATAGTTTTGAGTTTTCATAATTTAACGAATGGAACAATAGTCAGTATAATTACTATTTATTTTGACTCAAAATCTATTTTATTGTTTAAATCAAATAATCAATCGTAACTAAATTACTATCAAATTAATTGATTTATTATTTTATAACATAAACATTATAGTGGATTTTAACGGAAAATCAGTTTTCATGAATAACTCTTTTATAGCTGAGCATTAAAGATATAAATATAAATTTTTGTTTTTAATTTTAAAAATATATAACATATATACATAAAATGATTACGGTTGTAGTTTGAGATTTAAAATGCTATATAATCGTTAAAATATGTGATGTTTTTTAGAATTAGTGTGACGTTTCTGTAAAATTAATTTTTATAAAAAAAAATAAGTTTTTCACAATTATTCATAGATTTTTACAATACGTTCATCATTGTATGTTTTTCTTTGCAACAACAAATAACTTAAGACTTTAGAATCATACATTCGACATCTTATGTTAGTTAAAGGCTGCTTTAGTTTTGGTTTTGATAATAAAAAGAAATTGAATTATGTTGCATCATAGTCGACATCTTAGCTCCACTGGAAATTAATGAGTGGTTCTTACTGACATTCACACATAAAAATGAAATGTGATTGGTGCAATAATATATTAATATTTTAGTGTGTGTACTTTGTCATCTCTGCTCTTCTTATCCACTTCTAAAACGGTCCACTTCTTTTTCTTCTTTATTCGATAGGAAAAAATGCTATAGTAATGTGTCTTTTTATACACTAATTAGAGTATATATAGTGTGGATTTCAATTTAAATTAACAAAATTTGCAGATAAATTACATGAATTTGTTACCGTTATTTCAAATTAATATTTATCAAAACGGTGTTAGTCAATCTAGTAGTTCTGTTTCTGTTGAGTCTATATGTGTTGTTTTTGCTAAATCAATTGTCATGTATCATTTTTCATAATTTTAAGAAAACTTTATTTACCTAAAAACTATGTTTATAAAAAAATGGACTCACCAATCATTTATATAAAAATTAATGTGTTTAATTAATATATAGTATAATTGGGCTGATGATTTTTTTTTTCATAACTATCATATAGCATCAAATATTTTTATAATTAATGTTACGGTTTGTTTGTCTACGCCGGAAAAATTGAAAACATATTTCTCTCTGGATTTAAAGTTCGAAACCAATTTACTTCAAATTGCTGGTTTATTTGGTTTATGACAACAATCGGTAAATATCGAACCAGGTTATTTGTAACTCAAACCAAAATCCACTCGGATTCGAAGACCAAGATCCGACTTTAAAACCTCACACGTATTCAAATATCAAGATCCAACTCTAAAACCTTAAAACGAGAAAGCATCAATTCGTATTTGTCAACTAAAAAATCCTAAAATGAAAAAGGAATAAAGAAACGAAAAAAAAATATTCGAAAATCCTCAATTGAATTAGTTAAAAACATATTTATTTGTATTAAGTACATAATGATCGTTTTTAATTATTTTACAAGTAAAATATATTTTAAAACAAAAAATATACTATATTTATTTATTATGTAAGCTAACATCTTTGAACAGTCAAAGCATTCCGAGATAGTTTTATCATGAAACATTCATGTACAATCTTCACTGAAAATACCCAACTTTCCTTGATCTTAAGTCGCATTGCATCTACTATTTGATCCCCAAATGAGATAAAAAGGTCAAGAAATTGTTTATGAAAAATTTAAAAATATTTAAAGGGTCAATTAGAAAACGTCACATCTTGCCTTACCTAAGAGACATTTCATTAAAAAAATTATAGGGAAAAGTGACTAATTTTTAATTAATGCGTATCCACTTCAAAACATGTGTAGCATTAACGGCTGTTTACACGTCAATTTAAAGGCCTCCCACTATATTTTTTGTATAGTATAACATTTTCCGCAAGGAAATTTATTTCTTTTTTTTGTGTAAGAGATTTAGTTTATTTTTTAAAAACTAACTAGATGAAGAGTCAATTTATTGAATATATACAGAATATTGGTAATAAATACGAGTAAAATATATGATTCACAATTTTTTATAAGACTACTTCCTTTCACTAAGTCTAGGTTTTTACATCTAAAATATTAGCTAATCTATGTTATATATCACTACAAAAAACACCCGATTTGTGAACACATTAGTGGTCGTAAATCATCTATTTGTGACTACTTTACGATCACAAGTTGTGGTCGTAAATTATTGTGGTCGCATATTAATTGTAAATTTACGACTATTTTGCGAACACATGTTTGAAATTTTTTTTATTTTTGATTCTACAAATGAAAGAAAAGACATGAGGGCATATATTTATATATATATATATATATATAAGATTTTGCCATTATTTTGTGACTATTTTGCGACCATAGTAGTGTGGTCGCTTATTTGTAGGTATATCTATTTCGCACATGTTTTCTACGTTGTCGTTTAACCACCATTTTGTGATTGAAGTGTCACTTCCACTGTAGTCGCATATTGGTTGCAAATTTTGCGATCAAATTGTGACCACAATATGGATCTAGCACATGAAACTGCTACTTGGTCGCAAAACTACGACTGAATAGTGACTACACACTTTGGTCGTAAGTTGATCGCAAAAGTGCGACTGAATAATGACTATACACCTTGGTCGTAAGTTGGTCGTATTTTATCACAGTTTGGTTGCACATTATGATCAATATGCGACTACGGGTTTTCTTTCCAAAAATGTGATCAATTTGTGACTACATGCTTGTAGTCGCAAATTGATCGTAAAAACGTGGCATTGGAATTTGTTAGATGTAATATTTTAGTACTAAAGATTTGAATTTTAAATAATGAATTTCATAATATTCATGAATTTAATTTGTAAAATATAAACGTAAATTAAAATTTATAATATTTTAAGCTGTTAGATGTATTAATATAGCTAATTTATTTATTTTTATATAAAAATTATTCAAATAGATTAATAAAAATCTAAATTTCAAATATTAAATTTTATAAAACTATTAGTGATTATTTTAACTTTTCTATATATTTCATATTTATCTTTTAAATTAGTTATTTATAATAGTATTTGAAATAATATTTTACATATTAATGTTATTTTTTAAAATGCGTTTATCAAATAATAATGTGAAGAATTTTTTTTCATAAAACGTATTTATTTATTGGTTAAAAGATATATCGGATGCATCTTACTAACAAGAAATAGAAATATTAGAAGAAAAAAAATCCAATTTCGTCGTCAACCTTATTTTGTTAAAAAAAATATGTTTCGTCATTATTCTCTATTAACTGATGAATTAAGCAAAACTCCTTAAAGTGCTTCCAATTCTCTCAGTTCTAAACCCAAAACTGAACCATTCTTATAAATCAAAGGACGAATGAAGTTTCACCGTCGGCTAAGCATTCAACCAAGTCTGAACTCGGTGTATTAAGGATTTGATCGATTATGCCAAAGGTCTAATATCAAAAAGTGGATGTATCATTATCGAGAATCCGTCGTACAGTTCATCGATACATATAATCTCACCAACTATCGAAAGCGTCAATAAATTTTTCTAGAAAAATCATTTATGAGTATTTATGAACATTTATAAATATTTATAGTAAATAATAATTAAAATGTTGAAAATTAGGCGAAATGAACATCACGCCATAAATGAGATATAGATTTTATTAGCTTATCAATCAATCATCCAAATCTCTATATTCTCTTTTAGATTCCAAAACATTAAAAGTTGATCTAACAAATGATCTAAAAACTAAGATACAGCAAACTCTAGTGATTTCATTTGGGTTCTTTTGTTCATTCCTAATCCAATCTGCCAGATCTTATGCACATCACTTTGTTTAGATAAGACAGAACATTTCTTCCCACTTCACTTAGTCTACGCATATTAAACAAAATAAATAACTTCATAAACAAATCATTTCTACATATTTATTAATTTCTCTGGTTATGTTATATAATCACATAATTATCTTTCACAATATAACTTGTAAGTCGTGAGACAAAGTCTCCAACGACAATGGAGGCATCGAGCCGTACTGTCCTCTTCGACAAATACGTGATCGGAAAACTTCTCGGAACTGGTAACTTCGCGAAGGTATATCACGGAACAGAGATCTCTACAGGCGATGACGTAGCAATCAAAGTCATAAAGAAAGACCACGTGTCGAGACGTCGAGGCATGACGGAGCAAATCGAAAGAGAGATCTCCGTCATGCGTCTCCTCCGTCACCCTAACGTCGTCGAGCTCCGTGAAATGATGGCCACAAAGAGTAAGATTTTTTTCGTAATGGAGTATGTAGATGGTGGCGAGCTTTTCGAGAGGCTAGATAGAGACGGGAAGCTCCCGGAGGATCTCGCCCGTAAATATTTCCAGCAATTGATATCCGCTGTCGATTTCTGTCACAGCCGTGGTGTTTTCCACCGTGATATTAAGCCTGAGAATCTGTTGCTTGACGGACACGGCGATCTAAAGGTTTCGGATTTTGGACTTTCGGCGTTGATGATGCCGGAAGAACTCGGCGGTCGTCGTGGTAGCAGCGACGATCTTCTTCATACGCGATGTGGGACCCCGGCTTACGTGGCGCCGGAGGTTCTACGTAATAAAGGATACGACGGAGCTATGGCGGATATTTGGTCATGTGGCATTGTTTTGTATGCTCTTCTCGCTGGCTTCTTGCCGTTTATCGACGAAAATGTCATGACTTTGTACACGTAAGTCTTAACCAAACCAATTCAAATTAGTATCTTTATTCATTCGGTGAGCCAACAAATTGAATTTAGAAAATTAATTAACCGGTTTTCACATGAAAAATTGTTTAAAATAGTAGTATTTCAAATTTTTGTTCCAAATATAACACTAACTATTTAAATTTCCAAAAATAACATAAATTTAATATTAAATAATTAAATTTTTTATCATAATCAAAAAAAAAATTTAAACTTTAAATTATAAAAAATGAACCCGAACATTATGTTTTAATTTTCTATATAGTTTATTTGAAATAAATAATTATTTTCATATAATAATTTGTGCTATTTAAGAATTTTATTTTTAATATACTAAATTTGGTAGATAAACTTTAAAAAATACTATATTATGGTATTACTCTTTTCACATCAATACGGAAAAATATCTTATCCATAGTTTTCGGGTAATTGTGTAAAATATATTTTTTAAAAAATTTTGTTCCATTAAAATAAACTTTTAATAATAACATAAATTTAAGATTAAAATATATTAAAACTTTATTTTAATATAAAAATTAAATTTTAAATTAGAAAAACTGAAACATAATATTTTAAATTTATGTATAATTTATTTAGAATAAATAAATATTTTTACATAATTATTTGTGTTATTTGAGAATTTTAAATTTAAAATGCTAAATTTGAAACAATTTTTTTTAAAGTGCTATTTTAGAATATTAAGTGTATAGTGTTTTTTTCATATATTTAATTTTTAATTTGACACTTGCAAAAATAAATTATAAAAAACTGAGCTGTTCATGAACAAAAAATAAATGTTCTAAAATCTTTCAAGAAAGTTTCAAAGATTCTCAATAAGAACTTGATTTCACTTTCTCTCTTTCTTTTCATTTCCTTTTTTTTAAAGTTGATATATATATATATATATATATATATATATATTAGAGGATGTTTTAAACTATTTTGCAAGTTTTGATAAATATTTAGTAATTTGAAATAAACAATGATAATCATACGTTGATAATCTTTTGGTTTATAAAATATGATCTTTCGGTTTGGTTAACCACACCATTTAATTAATAGAAGAATCTATTTTGACGTCCCTACCACATAACCGGGTTATCAAACCGGGTGGGGAATTTCGTTTCTCAAGCCAAAACTTGGTATAGTTGAACCAGATTGTGCTTCGATCATAATCTCAGTATTGTTTATGGTTTTGATTGAATATTTGGTGCAATCTATAAACAGAAAGATTTTTAAAGCGGAATTCGAATTCCCGCCGTGGTTTTCTCCAGAATCGGAGGAAATGATCTCAAAGTTGCTTGTGGCGGATCCTGAACAACGGATTACAATGTCAGAGATCAAAATGATTCCATGGTTCCGGAAGAATTTTACACCACCGGTAGCATTTTCAATCGACGAGACAACCCCATCTCCGCCGGAGCCACCGGCAAAGAAAAAGAAGAAACACCAGAACGAAGAGGAAGAAGACGACGGAGTTTCTCCAAGATCCTTCAACGCATTCCAATTCATCTCCTCAATGTCTTCAGGTTTCGACCTCTCCAGCCTCTTCGAGATAAAACGAAAGCCGAAAAGGATGTTCACGTCGAAGTTACCGGCTATATCCGTGAAGGAGAGGCTGGAGACGGCTGCGCGTGAGATGAACATGAGGGTGAAACACGTGAAAGACTTCAAGATGAAGCTGCAGAGGAAAACAGAAGGCCGGAAAGGGAAGCTTTCAGTGACCGCTGAAGTTTTCGAAGTCGCTCCTGAAGTCTCCGTCGTCGAGTTCTGCAAATCCTCAGGCGATACCTTAGAGTATTACTTGTTTTGTGAGGATGACGTCAGACCAGCTCTTAAAGACATCGTCTGGTCTTGGCAGGGTGATGATGACGACGATGTTAACACTAATGATAATGTTAACACTAATGATGATGCAATTAATAATACTTCATGAGCTGTAACATTTCAAAATTTTGTTTGGCATTGGATGTGAGAGCGAGAGACTGTATTATTGTGAAATTATTGCATAAATAAATATATCAACTTTGTAAACTCTCATATAATTTACATTATAATAAAAATATATCACACTGTCATTATACAAATATTATTATATTCATAAAACCATAACCGGCAAGATTGAGTTTTAGTTTACCGGTTATCTCATGAGCAAAAGTTCTTAAGCAGCAAGCAACTTCTTGATGTCCTTCTACAAAACAGCCGAAACAAAATTGTTTGGTTACAAACCGATCAAAAACCGGAACATGAACCGGAGATAGTCACGTTAACCCTACCTCGATTTGGAAAGGGGATGTGGTGGGATGGTACCTCTCAACGACCTTTCCTTTTTTATCAATCAAGAACTTCTCAAAGTTCCATTTAATAAGATCACCCAAGAATCCTCCTGCGTTTGATTTCAAGAACTGGTAGATCGGAGCTGTGCTCGGTCCATTCACATCAACCTGTGGGAATTCAAACTTTTTATAGTCTCCAAACCGAAAAGAAAAAGTGAGTGTTTTGGAATATTAATACCTTATCAAATATAGGGAACTCTGCTTTAAATCGGGTGCCGGCGAATTGTTTGATCTCGGGGTTTGAACCCGGCTCTTGACCACCAAACTGGTTGCAGGGAAAAGCTAGAATCTCAAATCCTGTAATGAGAACATCAAGAAAGGTTAGTGATGTGTAAATGTGCTACTACCTGCTTAAAGGATGAGTTCGAGAATTTTTTTAGCTACGAAGAAAGGATGAGCTGAGATTATCAGCCTAAATCCATTAAAGATACTGAATTTTCTTGCAGTTCGAAAGTTGCACACAATTTAGCTGAATTGCGAGTTAGTAACATTGCAGTGAAAATAGAAACAATAGGACTGAAATCGACAAATTCAAGTCAGCAACAAACACCAAAATGTCCAAAAACGGCACTGACCATGTAAGAACCATCAAAAAGGGATGACGAGACGAATACGATTTTCTTAACAGAACCTATGATTCCAAATCAATTGCAGCGAACAGATCAAATGTAATATCTTCACTACACTTATGAGAGAGCTAATTAGATCTCACCTTGACTCTTGTACTTCTCGTACAGATGTGAGAGCTCTGAGTAATTTGATGATGTCAAACCACTGTGAGTTCATCAAACACAATCTTTAAGATCCGAAACGTCTACATGAACTATCAACAGAAGCAATTTCTGAATCACATCAAGAAGATAGATAGATAGAGAGAGAAGGTCTACCATCTTGAAGCGACGTTGACTATCAACATAACTTTCCCCTTAAATTTGTTCAAGGAAACATCTTTCCCATCAATGTCCTGCCTCAAAAACTCAATTTTCAGATTTTCTGAAAGATGTCTCAAAATTGAAATCACTAAGCTAATAAGTGTATACACTTGGTAATTCAGTAATATGACGTCATCACAGTTTGAAGATTCCCAAAAGAAAACCCTAGCTGTAATTTCGTGATTGGGTAAGAGAATAAAAACCAAACCTTTACAGTGAAGTCATGAACGGTCTTCTCTGCAGCAGCTTTAGCGTGGACACTGAAATTTCGGGACTTGAAGAGAAACCCAGGATTAATCGGAGATTTTAGGGAAAACCCATTACTGAGATTCGCAAAATTCGATATGACGGTGGAGAATTTCAATGAAGGGACGAGAAAAGCCGCAGGGTTTAGAGACTGGTTAGGTTTGGAGCCGTTGAAGACTGCAGGGAATGGTGCGTAAGAAGAAGAAGCCATGGAAGCCATTGTTTTTATTACAGGAGAAGAGTTTATCTTCTTGTGTACGACCCGTGTCAGTTAAACGCTCCAAGACAGAGAGCTGATGGTCGGGAGCAATTTATATCATTCAAAGATAAAACATTCATTTTCCAAAAACATTCAAAGATAAAAATAATTGAAAATTTCATTTTACGAATAGATGATTATCCATTTGATATTTTATGTCGTGTAGCAAATTTATTTAATCGATTTAGTTTCTATTTTTATTATTAAACTTCTCTATATATAAGATTTTTGTAACAAATACAACGAAGAAAGAAGAAAATAGTTTATTTTTATGTTACTATTTGCTTTCTTCCACAGAAGAAAAATATAACATATAAAATTATGGATAATTTTCGAAAATAGTATTTTTATATGTTTTGTTTCAAGTATATCCTAAAGAGTTTAAATTTTTAAAAGTATGAATATTTAATATTTAAATATTTTAAATTTATTACTAATAATAAAAATAAAATTATAAATTAAAAAGTAAATTTAAATATAAGAATTTTTATTTATAATTTATTTAAAAGAATTATATGTACTATTTTTTTATTTTAAAATTTTAATTTTAAAATAATGTGTTTGTAATAAAAATTTAATAATGTATTATATTAAAATATTATGATAAAATTATTATATTATATAACTTATAATACATTACAACTTCTTTATCTAAAATCTTGAAATAAAGTAAATTAAAAAAATTCATTTCATTTAAATTTATATATATATTTTGATATTTTGATTATGTGTATATTTATCGTTTTGATGAAAATATGCATTGGTATTCAACACCTGAGTATAATTTGATATTTTGACCATGTACTGATAATATGTTTACGGCATAATGTATCTTGCCAATTCAATAGAGAACAAATTGAAAATGTTCATAAAAAAATTTCATAAAAAATATCCCAAAAAGATTTGTAAAAATGGTCCAAAAAATCCCTATAAAAACAGATGTCCGTAAGATATATTAAAAATGGTTTTAGTGGAACGAGATAATGAAGTTCGCCCATAAACGAACTCGATTTCAATTTACCGATTTTTTTTATATACGTGTTATATATCCGGGCTGAGAATTGTGACCTTTCGATCTCTTCGATCATGCGATCAATCTTTGGACTGCATTAGACATCTTATGGACTTTGGATATGGTTGCCAGCTCGGCATTAGTCTTTTCAATAGATTTTTTTAGATTTTCGTATCCGATCATACTGAAGTTCTCTTGAGAGTTGTTGTTCGAGTTACCACCAAACGGAGTTCGGCTAGGGGCTACGACCTGGTCGAGTTCGGTTATCAGCGCGGGCTCTATCCTCGATATGATCGCGTTGGGATGCAGTGGCGCAGGTGTGCCCGACGTCGCTCCTAGAAGAAACTCGGGAGTGTGTGGAGTCGTGTTAAGCACGGTTCGATATTTTGGCTGAGTCCCGAAGTTGAGACACAATCAGTTAGTTTTTGCTGAGGATCTTCCTCAACTTGGAAACCATCGCGTGCATTAATAATCACCACCTTGGATTTGAGCTCCGTTTGTGATGTCGCGAGGTTGTTTAGTTGCGTGAGAATTTGGATCTCGTGCGCGTTGAATCGTGTTACGAGGATCTCGTTGGATTTCTGATTTTAGATCCATCAGAAAAGTTTTGATCTCTGATAGTAAATCTGAATGATCGTCACCAGAATTTGACATCTTGATTGTTAAAATTTGGATGGATTTTTGTCTCCACATATAGAGTGCCAAATATTGGAACCGAATTTTTTAAGATAGGTTAGATCTCACACAATTCGTTAAAAAATATTTTTCTCTCTTATAAATAAATTTTACAAAAATTTATTTTCCTATTGATACTACTTCGACATTTAATTAGGGATATGAAATTAAATACCTATTTGACGGTTACAAATAATTGCATTTTTAAGAAAGAAATCCGTTAAGATGGCATGTATTGGATTCACGAGGAATTAGTCTGTGACATAAGATATCCTTTTACTTGGGCGATGCAATGTATGATAACATACTAGAAGACAAATCTGGTTTTCACAATGGGCTGCTCCAAGAGAGATTCACAAAACCATCTTCACTAGAGGAGTGACCTCAGCACATTTATAGAGATTCACAAATAATAACGTAAATTTTGGTTCATTTTCCATTCACATGCAATTAAACTCGCAAGATGTGCTCGTCAATATCCTCATGATGTTAACTATGTCTAATTACATTCAACCAATCTAATGAAATGTTTGTTCACAAAAAAAAACATGGACTAATTATCTAGATACTAGAATATTACTTGTGTTATGCACATATTAAAATTAAAATTTTAAATTTTTTTATTATTTGAATGAAAAAATTATAAATATATTTTTAATTTAAAATATTATATATATTATAAAAGAATGATATTACTATTATCATATATTATTCAAATATTTTATCGTTGTTTTTGCGATATGTTAATCAAAATTATATTTATAAATTTTTAGTAAAATATTTGAAACATATTTTAAATTAAATTAATAAAATTAGTAATTTTAATTAATTTTATTATGTTATAGAATCTACTTATATATAGAATAGTCATACTAAAAAATAATTATTAGTTATTCAAATTTAATATTACAAACAACTGATATAATATAAAATTTTATTACAAATATATTGATTGTGTTTGGAAACAAAAAAAACGAGTGATATAATTTCTATATGATTTATGATTTAGATATGCCGACTATATTATTACACAATATATATTTATATTTCTATAAAACAATTATTACTACAATATATTGATTTTAATTATTGAGTTAAAAAGTAAAGTTGGATATAATATAAAAATAGAATTAAATAGTGTTAATGAAGTTTCTATATCTATAAAAATTCGGCATATTTACTTTCCTTATATATGTGTACAATAATTAATTATTTATGTAAAAAATAATTTTCTATTTTTAAAATTGGTGAGTAATTAAATGTGTAATTTACTAACTCAAAATTTTCTAATTTTTGAATCTTCGTATATTTAAAAATTAAATAGTGTTTGGAAACTTATTAAATTCTATAATTAAGTTATCTAATTAAAATGTTTAGATAATAAAATAAATAATTTATATTTTAAATTAAATTAATTAGTAAAATTATTGAGAATGAATATGGTGATGACACCTAAACAATTTTCACTCTCAATGCTTCTCCTTTAATATATAGTAGATTAGTATAAAAAAATTCTAGAGAGTTGTGTAGTAAAAATGTTTAAATATTGTAGTAATAAAATTTAGATATTATGATCAGATATTTTGTATTTTGGGAGGGAATACATATCTCTTAACCTTTTTTATTTATAACCAAATTAAGAAAACAAATAAAAGTAAGAGAAATTAATTACGAAAATGCATAAAAAATTTTAAGTGTTTTCTCATATTGTCAAATGTATTTTTTTCATATTTTTCTTCATATAAAAATATTTTATAATTTTTTTGAATATCATTAGATTAATGATAAGTGTTATTGATGGTTTTTCTACGATTTAAAAAAATCAAACTCGTTGGATACAAAAACACTATAATCTTGTTCGTTTGTTCTTTGTATGCGGTTGTGATTGCGACATATGTTGTTCGGTTGTCTGCCGCTAAAAATTACAGTTGATCGTAGATTTTTAATCGCATCGCTATTTTAATCAACGGTTAAAAAATTACAATGTATAACGCAATATATGACCAATGCGATTGACTACAGATAGACTCAACAGGTAAACGAATAATAATATACCGCAACTGCAGTTATAAGAAGCTCAGGATAACAAACGAACATAACTTATATTAAACATCAATATCAAAAATCTAAGAATCAATTTGGCCAACACTAACAAAATTATTTCTAATAAGAAAGAGGAGCGATTTATGTTTTGCTTAGTTATCCAATCACCTTTGGATTAATTTTTGAAAACTTCTTAAGTCATAAAATAGATTTTAAGAATAGAGTTTAGGGCTATTATCTAAATTTTAAAGTTTTTATTTCAAAAATATCATCATTAGTTTAAATTTTTAATAATAGCACAAACTGATTAAAATATATTAAAAAAATTTTAATAAAAAAATTAAAACTTAAATTAGAAAAAATACTCAAATATAATGTTTTAAATTTATGTATAATTTATTTATAATAAATAAATATTTTAACATAATTATTTGTGATATTTTTAAAATTTTAGTTTTAGAATATTAAATTTATAATAAAAATGTTAAAATAACAAAAATGTTATTTAAGACTATTTCTATAGAGATAGAGTCATAACATTTTTTTGTCATTTTTTTCGAGATTTTGAGAATCAAGAACTAGACGCACTAAAAGAGTAATTCTAAATATGTTTGGGACGGGTTTGACTTGAGGAACATATTTAGTGCATACTTGTTTTCTGGTCCAAAAAAATTAAATTAAATTAATTTGGACATAATTTCATTTTCAAATTTTGATTAACTAAGTTATGGTTGGCAGCATAATAAACTATTTATTATATTTTATGCAATGAAATTTTATAAAAATAATATATATAATTAGTTTATATATTAAAATATTGTTTGAAAATTTTAAAGACATACTAATATGATAAAATAATATATCATAATTGTATTATGTCTAATTTAAAATAAAGTTTTATGGATTATTTTATATGAGTAAAAAAAATTCTATATGGAAAGATTTGAATATTTAAGATTTAAAAAAATTTCTAGTGAAAAAATATTTTGAAATTCAATTAAAAAATATAAATATAGTTTGACCATTTTCAATTAAACTAAGTTATAAGTAAATTTAAATCAAAATGTTGACATTATTGTGAAGAATAAAATAATTTATATATTAATTATTAGTAGGTAATGTAGTGAAAGATTTGTAAAATTTATTCTAATAGTTTTATGTGTATTAATAATTATTGAATGGTATATGTTATAATTTTTTTAGTAAATTAAAACTTGTTTTAATATTTTCTGTCGAGAAAATAATAATTCATAATTATAAATAAAATATCAAAATAAAAATATTTTATTTAAATATTTTTTTGATTAATATATCAGAGATTTGTTTCAAAAAGATGTGGCTCTACGTTTTGATCGGTGGCAATGCCTATCCATCATGGATTTATAATACATTTCCGATAAAATAAGATGTGACAGCCAATTTTGCTTGTATTTATTAATTGTAACTTATTAAAAAAGCTGATTCTCTACGTCTCTACAATATGAGTTAATATAGTAACAGAGACCGACAGTATAATTATAATGCCATCTTTTCCAACACAAACGAATTGCACCAAACGAGCAGCCAACAACAATAATTGGGACTATTTACCAAAATCTAATTATTTCTTTAATTTGTTTACTTTAAACCATTGCATGATCTATTCCAATATCATTTAGTTTTACACTACATGTCGCATAATCCAAACATCAAAATATTTTCCAATTTTTGATTTGTTTATCTTCATCATATTCAAAAGAATCATACGTATTGCAATATGACATATATTATCATCTATATAATGATATCATTGATTCGAATATATTTTTTATATCGACTAAATATTAATTTGACCAGTTTCTAATTTTGATAATGAAATTCATGCTAAAATTTTAGATAAATAATTAATTTAAATTACAATAGTTCTCGTGTATAACGTTATACATTTTTGCTGCTCATTCATTTTTTGATTTTTGTAAAACAACCTATAATTTATATTTACTATTCTTCTCTCATCATCTTTTCCACTTTTCAAAAAACAATAGAAAAATTAAAAACCTACACAATTTTAGTTTATCTAGGATATTTTAACTATAAAATTTATATTTTAAACTTTTTAAAACATAATTTAATATTCAAATTTTAAAATCAAATCTCCCAATATTTTTTCCCTAAACTTTGACGAAATTTTCTTTTTTTCTATTTTTATTTGATTTATATAGCATATTTGATTCTTTTTGAAATATGATATGATCTCTCTTATAATCATAAAAATTATAAATAGTTCTTCACTTAGTTTCTTATTTTTTTTATATAATATCCATAACCAAATTTTTTTCAAAGGAGAATTTATTTTGTAAAATGAATTAAAACAGTAATGGTATTAAATTTTAGAATTAAATATAATTTTTAGCCATGTGATAAAAATATAATCGAGAGCATTACACATATCTCTAATATATTAATTAAGAATCATTTTAACAAAATAAATTTATGTTTACGTGTGATTTACAAATATATCACGATGATGTATCACATTATTAAAATATTTTAAAATAAATATTATATAAAACATAATTTATTAGATTATTTATAAAAACTACCATTACAAAGTATATTATGTGTAAATTCATGATATTTTGACATAAAATGTATTTTGTTATAAAATACAAATATAATATAAAACAAAATATTATAAATTTTAAAAAATTAGTCAAACAAAATATAAAATAAAAGTTTAATTTAAATATTTATCATAAGTATAATTTTATCCAAAATAGATATAATTTAAATTTATTTGTATAATTCAATTTATTATTTAATTTTCGTAATTACTGTTAATAGATTAAAAAATTAATTTAAATATGAAATAAATTATATATATGTGATTTATATTAACTAATTAACTAACACGTATTAACTACAAAATTAGAAACATCAAACTTTATATAATAAAGTAAAATTTTGTAAGTAATTTTTTTTCAACTACAAGAAATATCTTTGGTCCGTCTAGTATTCTTTTTTATGTATTATATCGAACAAACCCTCAATTAGTTAAAGATGATTCTACAGTTTCGCTGTGTCCTATGACAAAGACACACATTCTGGAAGCTGTGACGATGAAGAAAAGAAGCTTTAACAGCTGTAAAGATTTATACATCTCGAGTTTTAGTTTAGCTTATAATGAAGAAACAAGAAAAAAAAAGGTGAAAAAAGTTGAGACCTTTTTATTTATTTTTCCTTTATGGATTGTACATCTGATCTCTACTAATTTCAAGTGGTTGTTGGTCCTTTTCCCCTTTCTCGTCCCGATCTAGTTTCTTCTCTTAATTCCAGAATTTGGTCTTACGGATCTCAAAAAGGGTCTTCCTTTTTCTTCTACCTAGAGATGTAAGTTGCTAGCTTTCTTTCTTTAGTATCTGAATCTTTTTTTCGATTGAAATAGTCAAATATCCGAATCTCGGTCTGTCTTTTTGGTTGAATCGATTCGATTCAAACCCATTTTTGTCATGAATAGTTCTTTGTATTGTGAATCCAGTTTATGAGGTAGAAAATTGATTGTGTAGCATTCTGATTGGTTCTGGATTTGGATACCTTGATTTTGATTCATAAGGAAGGGATTGTGTAAGATTCTGATTGGGTCTTGCTTGCTTTACAGAAAGAGCAGCAAGAGAGATGGGTACATATCTAAGTTCTCCAAAGACTGATAAGTTATCAGAAGAAGGTGAGAATGATAAGCTCAGATATGGGTTATCTTCTATGCAAGGTTGGCGCGCCACCATGGAAGATGCGGTGAGTCAAACATAAACATCGATGGCTCATTTCATATGTTTGCTTTATATTGATCATATGAAAAAGTTGAAATCTTGGATTTATTTCCTTGATCCTATCGATTTCTCAATAATAACTGGTTTGATTTTGCTAGCATGCTGCAATTCTTGATCTGGATGATAAGACATCGTTCTTCGGTGTTTACGATGGACATGGAGGTAAGATACTACTGCACCTACTTCTAAATATAATCTAAATGGGGTAAAATTCAATTTAGAGTCCGTTTACGTTGTGTTGCAAATCAGCTCGAACTTGAAAGCTAAAAATGCTGAATCGAATGAAAGATAAGAAAAATACTTGAGCTAGTTAAAATACTGAGTAAAGAAGGTTCTTCTTGAGGTTCTTTGACCACTGGCAAGACTTAAAACTGTTGCTTAAATCTGCGTATATAATTTTAATACATTTTTCGATGATGATACGAAGTTCTTCTTGAGGTTCTTGGCCATTGCAAAGACTTAGAACTGCTGCTTACATCTGTGTATATACTTTGGGTGTTTCGCTCTTTACATGCCTGATGGATATGGAACTCAAAGTAACCTTTATGGTGTAGGTAAAGTTGTTGCAAAATTCTGTGCCAAGTATCTACACCAGCAGGTTCTCAGTAATGAAGCTTATGAAGCTGGAGACGTCGAAACATCTCTTAAGAGAGCATTTTTTAGGTATCACTTCCGCATTCTTGTATAGTAATTTACTTTTTACAGCAAAAGACAGTTCTACTAAAATTTGTTCATTGTGGAGCATTGTAGAATGGATGATATGATGCAAGGGCAGAGAGGATGGCGAGAGTTAGCTGTACTGGGTGACAAGATGAATAAATTTAGCGGCATGATAGAAGGATTTATATGGTCACCAAGAAGCGGTGACATCAATAACCAGCCTGACAATTGGCTTCTTGAAGACGTAAGTTTTCATATACTTGTGCTTTGATATTTTCCTATTTCTTAGTCTGGCTTCTTCTGTATCCTGTACAAGAATGAGTTGGGATTTCTGAACACAGATTAGATTATGTTTTAAACCCGTGCCTTTGTTTGCTATACAGGGTCCTCATTCTGATTTCCCTGGACCCACTTCCGGGTGCACAGCATGTGTAGCTCTTATAAAAGATAATAAGCTCTTTGTTGCAAATGCTGGTGACTCACGTTGTGTTATATCGAGGAAGGGTCAGGCTTACAATCTTTCTAAAGATCACAAGCCTGATCTTGAAGCTGAAAAAGAAAGAATATTAAAAGCTGGTGGATTTATTCACGCTGGGCGAATCAATGGAAGCTTGAATCTGACCAGGGCCATTGGTAATCAGTTTTCTTCTTCTACTTGCATACATTCCTTGGAGTCTCAGTTCTTACATGTAATTCTTCTGCTCCTTTGCAGGTGACATGGAATTCAAGCAGAATAAGTTTTTACCATCTGAAAAGCAAATGGTTACTGCCAATCCAGATATAAACATTGTAAGAATGTAACATTTTATCATTTTTCGCTTGGTTTTGTTTTCTTTGTGTGTTTTAAGCTGATTTGTTATTGTTTCCTCTTATCAGGTTGAACTATGTGATGATGATGAGTTTCTTGTTGTTGCATGTGATGGAATCTGGTAAAATAGATCTCTAATTGTTTCAATTTCTACATATAAGTTAGTTAGTTTGATGATAATTTTGATTTATCTCATCGTCCTCAGGGATTGTATGTCAAGCCAACAACTGGTAGATTTCATCCATGAACTGTTAAAAACTGTAAGTTAATCCCTTTACTCTTCTCTATTACAGTTTTTGCCTTGTCTTGATCTGTAACATTGGTAAAAAACTTTCAGGAAGCAAAACTTTCGACGGTATGCGAAAAAATTGTTGATAGATGTTTGGCTCCAGACACTTCGAGTGGTGAAGGTTGTGATAATATGACCATCATCTTGGTTCAGTTCAAGAAGCCTAACCCATCCGTGACTGAACCAGAAGAATCCAAACCAGAACCAAGCCAGGAGGAGGCAAGCTCGTCCAGCTAGATGCCCTTTAAAGAGCCAGAAAAAAGATTTGAAAGTCTCTTTATCATTGGCTTTGGTTCATCATTGTAAATGCTTTTGAAGTGGCTTAGAGCAGAAGCTGGTGTTTATTGGGATTTCAGTTTTCCCAGCTCCTCTTCACTCACAGAGTCAACTCTGGTTTTCATCTGTTCCTGTAATCAAAAACCACTTTGTATAGTTGTGTCTTTGTCAATGATGGGAAAAATGTTGGTTAGGATTATTTCCAAATTTTCATGTACACAAACTTCACAATGAGATTTACACATTGTTGTCGTGCTCTTCATCAAACAGTTCTATTGCTTCTAAAATCTCTGGACAGCCTAAAAACAACACTTTTCCTGGAACAAGTAGCATATATTAACAATTCTTTTTTAGTCTCAAATTTCACTCTTTTTCTTGTATTGCATTTTTTATGATATAAAAGTAAAAGGGGAATTGGGTTTCATAACCAAAAGCTCTTTATATATTAGCAAAATAATCATAAAATTGGTTAGGACATACATATTTTGTGGAAGATATGTTCTTATTATTGATTCTTTCTTTATTAGTTTTAATTTATTGAAAAACAATGATTCAAATGCAAAAAATTATTTGAAAAACATAGATTTTTTTCATGTATTATTTTAAATTTTTTAAATCAATATCTAGTTTTACATAGGAATTTTTCAATATTTTCATTAATTTTACATATATGTAAAATTCGAATTAATAAAGTCATAAATTTTGAGATTTATTTAATTTTAAAACCGTATGTTAAATTAGCTCTTTCTTTTCAAAGATCTATGACTTTATTAATTCGAATTTCACTGAATTTTGTATCCACATAGTAAAAACATAAAAATATTAATGAAAATTAATTGTAAATACAATTTCGTTTTGTAAAATAACAATTTTGCAATTACTCCATAGCATAGAGAAAATTAATAGGCAATTATCTAAAATAACATATGTTTAAGTTTTTGTTTTAAAATATATTATTAAAAATAACATAAATTTAATATTAAAATACATTAAAAATTTCCATTATTTTTACATAATTATTTGTGTTATTTTTAGAATTTTAATTTTAAATTGTTAGATTTGAAAAAAACTTTAAAATATACTATTTTATGATATTACTCAAAATTAATTTCTGAATCATTTTCTAGAAATATTGAACAAAAAACAAATTAAATTGAATCCTAAAATAGTAGCGAGGAGCCAAGGATAACAAAGATCTTTGGCCAACAACATGTAATCATAAAAAGAAAGTAAAAGTAAAAGCTTTTTAAAACAAAAAGCTCATCCCAAAAACCAAAACCCCACATGGTTTCAAATCAGAACCAACCCCATAGACCAAAAACAAGACCTAACAACACATAGCCACCACCAAGTCTAGCTGAGCCGCTAGTAGGAGCTGGAGCCACGGCTGGACCATCTTCAAACTCAACCGGAGAAGGAGCCGGAGAAAAGACACCATGACGAGGACTAACCACGACGAGCCTTAGCTTCTGACCTTTCTCACAATGACCATCGGCTCCACTAATGAAGTAGAACGGACCGGATCTGTCCAATTTAACCTTGGTCTTTCCGTCGGTGTAGTTAGCCAAAGGACTCGTGGTGTTGCAGCTCTTGTAAGCTTCTTCTGTTACTTGCAAAACGGAGTCTTTACCAGCTTCGTACCGGAAAACTGTAAAATAAACGAAAGACAAAAGTGATTTGTGTCAAGAAACAGAGCATTTAGTAGAAAACAGAGTATTAAAGCAAAATCAAAAGATGGGTACCGATAAAGTCGCCGACTTTGAAACGAGCTTTTTGAGCCCATTGGGTGAAAGAGTAAGAAGAAGAAGAAGAAGGGATCTTCCAGTCACCGGATTTTCCACCGACGGTGACTTCATTTGCAGTGACGAGTGAGCATAAGACAAAGATGATAGTTACGAGAAGTGTAGAGGAAGCCATAGATAGATACTAAGTATAAAAGAAGATATTTTAGGTAGTGTTACGAATGTTGTGGAGATATTGTTAAATGTGGACGAGTCTCTCTTTTCACGTTTTATAATGGTGAAAATTCGAAAAATAGCCGTTAGATTTTTGTTTTATTTTTAAAAAGGGGAAATGTAAAAAATGTTACTGTAGCCGTTGGGAAAATGTAACGGTTAAGAGAAATTTTAGAACATTGGAATAGTGGAAACTGACATACCGTGTGTCAGGTAGGCCCTCATTTTTTCTCTTTTATAATTTTGTTAGAAAAAAATAATAGGACAACAGAGAAAAATAACATTATTTTCAATATTTATTTTATTTACGTATAATATTATTAGTTTAAATTTTCAAAATAACATAAATTTAACATTAACTTAGTTTAAAACTCTTTTTAATAAAAAATATTAAATCTTAAATTAAAAAAAACTCAAATATAATATTTTAATTATATTTACAATTTATTTATAATAAATATATATTTTTCAGAAAATAATTTGTTTTATTTTGAAATTTTAAGTTTGAAGTGGTGAATTAAAATAATTTTTTTTTAAAATTTATTATTTACAAGTATTATTCAAAATTAATACTCCTTAGATATTCTTATTTTTCTACAAAAGTTAATTTTAAAAGTTTTTTATATACTTTAATAATTAATTGTAAACTTAAAAAAATAGTAATACCATAAAATAACATCTTTTAAAATTTTTTTTTTTAATCTAGCATTTTAAAATTAAACTCCCAAAAATATCACAAATAATTATAGAAAAATACTTATTTACTCTAAATAAATTATACATAAACTTAAAATATTATATTTGGGTTCATTTTTATAATTTAGAGTTTAATTTTTCTATTAAAATAGTATTTTAATATATTTTGATCTTAAATTTGTACCATTACTAGAAATTTAAACTAATAATAGTATTTTTGGAAAAAAACTTAAAAATGCTATTTTAGATAATTTCTCTAAAAATTGACTAGTTAAATTATTATTTATTTATGGACAATTGATTAAAATAATATTTTTTAAATTTTTATTTCAAATATAGCACTAATCATTTAAATTTCCAAAAATAACACACTTAATAATAAAATAATTATAAATATATTTTTAATAAAAAAATTAATTTCTAAATTAGAAAAAATGAATCTAAATATTATATTTTAATTTTTAAATAATTTATTCGAGGTAAATAATTATTTTTAATAATAATTTATGTTATTTTAGGAATTTTATTTTTAATGTGATAAATTTGGAAAATAAATTAAAAAAGGTGATATTTTAGGATATTAAAGAGTGTGTAAAGTGATTAAATTTAAATATTCATCTTTGAATATTAATAATTAATTTTAATTTGTATGAAATTTTATTGATAAAATTTTACAATTGTAGCCGTTTTTTAAAAGAAGTAGTAACTTTTAGACAAATAAATAAACGTTGTAAAAAAAGTAAAAAAAAGTTCAGTCATTTTTTTAGCTGGGCTAAATTGTATTTGAAGCCCATTGAAAAGATTTTGGGCCTTCCGATTTAGTTGTATTTTAGTTGTTAGCTAATTTCAATAGAGATTGCAAGAGTTAACTAATTTCGGCCGATTCTAATCGGATATTTTTATTAGAAAAGTCAGAGAGTAACTTATAAGAAGTGCTTTAAAATTGTAGGTGTAGAGTTTTCTTTACCCAAAGTTGGATTATTTTACTTGAGAGTCTAGATTGTATTATTTTCTAATGAGTATTTCAATGTATGAAATTTCATGATTATAGTCATGTCTATGATTATTAATAAAAAGAAAACTAACTTTTTCTTTATTTTGCAGAATTCAATCTTGGTTTATAAATCGAATTGTTGGTGAAGTATTTTGATTTATATATCGAATTATTGATAAGGTTTACCATATGTCATATGATATGGTAAGAACAAGCGAACTAATTTGCAATTACACAAAAATATAGATGATAACATTTTAATGTATTGTCTCAATCAGCTTTTTATTTTAAATAATACCATAAAATAACATATTAATTTTTTTTTCAAATCTATAATTGTAAAATTAAAATCTCAAATATATCACAAATAATTATGTATAACTACTTATTTACTTTAAATAAATTATGCATAAACTTAAAACATTATATTTAAGTTCATTTTTTCTAACTTAGCGTTTAATTTTTTATATTAAAATATAGTTTTAATGCATTTTAATTTTAAATTTATGCTATTATTATAAATTTAAACTAATAATATTATTTTTGGAATAAAAACTTAAACATATGTTATTTTAAAAATTGCCCTTTATTTTATATAATATACTAATATGAAATTATTTATTATCTCTACTACAACGTGCTGATCTAATATATCAATATTTTCATATGAAATAAATAGATTCGAATTCATATTTTTTTAATGAATACAGAGGTAATGCAACCATTGATACACTTTACGAAGGAAAATAAATTCGAGCTCCACATATGTATAATAGATAAAGAAATAGTACAATCAATAATTAAATTGATATATTTTATGATAAAATGTGAAGTCCAACTCCACATATATGAGATAATACAAAAATAGTGTAAACAGAGGTACAATTGTAAAATTTTCATTTCAAACCATATTTTATCATTTTACATAAAATATTTTATTAATTTATACTCAATATTGTTTCTTATTCTATTCTTTTCATAAAAACACTTTGTTTTCTATCTTTTTCCAAATAAAACCAATACTTTTCATTGAAGTCTAATTCGCTTCATATCCACTATTTGAAACATTCTTTATCGAATTACGAAATTTAAGAATCTTGATTTGAAGAGTAAGTTTTCTTACTTCACTCTAAGAAGCTTCTTTATCATTAGATTGTTTGTTCAAAACTTCTTCGATAAATGTTTATCAATTTTCTCTAAAAAGGCTTCACTAAACCCAACGTTGTAGAAATTCATTTTTTCCCTTTGCTATGGACATATGAGCATATACACTAGTATTTGAGGGGATATGCACTTTTGTATGTGCACCCACGACAACACATCATCACATCATTGTTTTGCAGATCCTAATTACATCTAAAAGAATGTTTTTATTTACTTTAAATTAAACTATTAATATCTTAATATTTCAATGAGGTCATTTGTTAATGCACGAAGAAATATTAATTATATTTCCGAGTTTAGTTAGGAAAGAAAAAAGAAAGCAAATCTTATATAACTCAAAAAAGAATATTGGAAAAATGTATCACATAGTCCTAAGAAAGTAATAGATCCTTTGGGTCCTCCTCAAATCTTTTCTTTCTCTTCTATCTGAATCGGACATCCTTAATCTCTGTCTCAAATCCATAGCTATAATCTTCTTGCTCTCGTATTAGAGAAAAAAACCCTAGTTTTTCTTTCCACATGATAACCTAAAACTCTTTCTCTCTCTTTCTCTCTGTGCATCATTCTTCTTCTTCTTCTTCGCATGTGCAAAAAGCTATCAACATCTATTTGATTGAAAGCTAAGTTTTCTTTCAATCCGAAACGGAAGAGATTGAAAGTGTATATGTCAAGACAAACCACCAAACTACAATAAACAACAACATACACACGTATTGTTCCTTAAAGACCCAGCAAGCAGATCATTTCACGCTTTTCTTCTTCTTCCTGACATTTTCTCGTTTTTGTTTTCTGGTGATTTGGGGGTTATTGTTTCACCTTTTTTCTCCATTTCCTGAAATGTGGGTCGCATTTGGTGGCCGCCGTGATTATTTCTAGGGATTGTGGTTTGCTTTTTTTCGTAAGCATTTAAAGGAAAACTCTCATGGCGTTGTTCAGAAAGTTTTTCTACAGAAAGCCTCCTGAAGGGTTAGTGGAGATCTCAGAGAGGGTTTACGGTATGCTTCTTCGTTCTTTAAATGCTCTCTTCAGCTTCCAATCTCTGCGTTTAAGTGTTGGGTTTTTAGAAAGTTTGAGTTTTTAGGTCTTAAAAATGAGGTTTTTTTTTATGGAAAGATAAGTTCAAAGTGTAATGTCCTGTTTTTTATTCCAGTTGTTTTCTTTTCTACCAGGGTCATATGTTGAACTGATCTAGCCTTTGATAGCTTAAGATGTCTCATTCTTGATGGTGGAGATTTAGCTCATGGATTCTGTAAAGTTATCTATTGAAGATTTGTTACGAAACAGTTTCTTTTGCTTGTTCACTTGGTTGTATGACTTCCCAATTTAGGTTTTCTGTCGTGTATTCCCTGGTCTTAAATGATAGACCTTTTAGTGACAAAGATGCATAAGATTACTCTATAAGTTTGCTGATCTTTGATGTCTATATTTACAGTCTTTGATTGCTGCTTAACCACGGTTATGTTGGAAGATGAAAAGTACAGAGCCTATGTGGGCCGCATAATGAGTCAGCTACGAGAACAATTTCCGGGTGCATCATTTATGGTGTTTAATTTCCGGGAAGGAGAGAGCAGAAGCCTAATGGAGACTGTACTCTCTGAGTATGACATGACCATCATGGAGTATCCTTGTTATTACGAAGGTTGCCCTTTGCTTACAATGGAGACAGTCCACCACTTTCTTAAATCAAGTGAAAATTGGCTATTGTTAAGTCAACAAAATATCTTATTGTCGCACTGTGAGCGAAGTGGCTGGCCGGTTTTAGCTTTTATGCTTGCTGCACTCTTGTTATACCGTAAACAGTTTAGTGGAGAACAGAAAACGCTAGAGATGATATATAAGCAGGCTCCCCGTGAGTTGTTACAGCTAATGTCTCCACTAAATCCGCTGCCTTCACAGTTGAGGTTTCTTCAGTATATTTCAGGTAGGAATATTGGGTCACAGTGGCCACCGCTAGATCGAGCCCTTACATTAGACTGTATCAATCTTAGAATGATTCCTGATTTTGATGGTGAGGGTGGTTGCCGTCCCATATTTAGAATATATGGTCAAGATCCTTTTATGGCTTCCGATCGGACTTCAAAAGTCCTTTTCTCTATGCCGAAAAGAAGCAAAGCTGTTCGGCCATATAAGCAGGTGACACCAAAAATTTCTTTTCATCCATGTGTTTGTTCATTCAGTCTCTTCCCAGTATCATAGTAATATCATTGCTTCATGATAGTACTAACTTTTCGTCTACTGTTGCAGGCAGATTGTGAGCTCGTAAAGATTGACATCCATTGCCATATTCTTGGTGATGTCGTGCTTGAGTGCATTACACTAGATAGTGATCATGAGAGGGAAGAGATGATGTTTCGGGTTGTGTTCAACACTGCATTTCTTAGATCAAACATTCTAATACTTAACCGTGATGAGATTGATGTACCGTGGAACAGAACGGATCGGTTTCCCAAGGATTTCAGAGCTGAGGTTAGTATTTATCTTATTTTTGTTTAATAATTATACAAGTTTTTGGTTTCCCAACTAAAAGATTCGCCTTTTGTCCACGTAGTATGAGACTAGTATTTTTGTTAGAAGTACTTTGGTGTAATACTTTCTTTCGGATTCAATAATTGTGTGCATTTCTTCAGGTTATACATTTGGTTATCCAATCAAAGGTTCACCTTATTTTCCATCCAAGCTGTATTCTAGCGAGTTCAATCTGAGTTTAACATTTCTGTTAAAAGCATTTTTTGGATGCATAGCTAACTAATCTGTCCAACTCAAGAATGGAGTAACGTTCTGTGTGTTTGTTTAGGTTATATTTTCAGAGATGGATGCTGGTAGTAATCTTGTCTCTGTTGATATGCCACATATGGAGGAAAAAGATGGTCTACCGATGGAAGCATTTGCTAAGGTTCAGGAGATTTTTAGTGATGCTGAATGGTTGGATCCAAACTCGGATGTTGCTGTGACTGTTTTTAACCAAATAACAGCAGCAAATATCCTTCAAGAAAGCTTGGATTCAAGCTCTCCTCGAAGCCCTGATTCACGTAGCCTACTGGAATCGGCACTTGAGAAAGTTAGGGAGAGAACCAAGTTGATGATATCAGAAAGTGTTGCTGTAAGTCCTGATGCATTCTCTCCTGACTGGAAAGAGAAAGATACATCGCCCTGTCATAAATCTTATGCAGATCCGAATTCACTCATTAAGAAGGTGGATGAACCGTATGGACTTCGGGTTTCAGTCCAAAGAAAACCTCATTCAAAGATAATTTCACCTCGGATGATCCAAAGTCCAGTATCATCACCAGTTTTGAATCGAAGCCCCACACAAGGTTCACCCGCTTCAATACCCAGATATCACAGCTCCTCTTCTACCCTTGGAATCACTTCAATATTACATGATCATGTCACATGTAAAGGTGAAGAGGCTACTTCATCATCACCAGGCTCACCATCAGTTTCGTTTCGCCCGACATTGCATCCACTAACAGCATCGCTACATAAAGCTTCTGCACAACAGTTGTCCACCCTTGTTCCTTCAAGTGGTCCTCCAGCAGAAGCAGCAGTGACGCCACCAACATTGCCACTGTTGAGGTCACTTAGGATTTCGTCTCCTCCTCCTCCTCCTCCTCCTCCTCCTCCTCCACCCCCACCTCCCATATCCTCTCTGCGTTCCACTCTTTCACCAAGTTCGACCATCAGTTCCATAGCAATACAAAGGCCACCTCCACCTTCACCACCTCATCGTTCTGCACAGTCATCTTTTCCTCTGCCACCACCGTTACCACCTCCAAAGAAAGTGGTAGACCCAACTAATCCTCCACCTCCACCTCCACCACCACTACCTCCGCATTCTAATTCTTTATCAGGAGCTGTACCACCTCGAACATGCCCACCAAGTATACTACCCCCAAATTCTGTGGTGGTAAAATCCCCACCTGTTCCTCCTCCTCCAGTCCCTGCACCTCTGCCTCGTTCTCATAACGGGTCTTGTAATGGAAATATTCCTCCGGTCCCTGGACCACCATTGGGTTTAAAGGGGCGTGGGCTTTTACAGATGAGTCTTAGAGGTCAGGGTCAAACGAGAAAGGCCAATTTGAAACCGTATCACTGGTTGAAGCTTACTAGGGCAGTGCAAGGAAGTTTATGGGCTGAAGCACAGAAACCTGATGAAGCTACTACGTGTGAATTTAACTTTAATTTTTTCTTTGTACAAGTCTGTGATTTTCATTCTTATGTTAAATCCAGCATCTTCTAATTGTGTTTTTCAATTCTAGTGCTCCAGATTTCGACATAACTGAGCTTGAGAAACTCTTCTCAGCAGTGAATCCTAGCTCTGAAAATGAAAGTAAAGGTGGGAAAGCAGGTCGACATGTCCGACCTAAAGCTGAGAAAGTGCAGCTGGTAATTGATTGCAATGAGTATTCTGCTGTCCTCAAACTTCTTAAATCTTTCATTTTTCTTTGTTTCAGAGCATGAAACAAAGATGCATTGATACATCTGTTAGAATATAGCTTACAGTTGCTCTATTTTCATCATCTAACTTTGTGTATTAGTTTTGCAGATTGAGCTCAGACGAGCATACAACTGTGAGATCATGCTTTCTAAAATTAAAATTCCTTTGCCTGATTTGATGGTAAGTATAATTTTTTTTCACTCGGAAAGTTCTTGAATTAGTCTCTAGTTTAAGCTCCACTGCTCGTTTAATGCAAAATTTAATATGCCATGTTGTCATTCAAGAGCTGTTATAAACCATATTTTCTTACCTGAATGATCTTGGGTTACAGAGTTCTGTTCTTGCATTGGATGAGTCAGTGATAGATGTTGATCAAGTTGACAATATAATCAAGTTTTGTCCAACAAAAGAAGAAGCAGAATTGCTCAAGGTACATTTATTTCTGGTTCTTATCCAAAAAATTCTGCTTCTGTATCACGAAAAATTATAAGTTACTATTGTCCGGCAAAAGCTTCTTTTGTGGGTACACTGATCCTACATCTCCTATTTTCAATTTCTTGCTTTCCGTAGGGCTACACTGGAAATAAGGAAACTTTGGGACGATGTGAGCAGGTTAGTCTGGTGCACCCACTGTCATATTTGAACGAGATAAAAATGAACACTCTTATAGATGTACATGTACATAGTCAGAACAATATAAGGAAATTATATTTGGAAATTATCCAAATATCTCAGCTGCATCAAGAATTCACTTTCTTCTCTCAAATCCTTACTGACAGTTATTTTCTGACTTTTCATGTGATAGTTCTTTTTAGAATTACTGAAAATTCCTCGAGTGGAGACCAAGATAAGGGTTTTCTCATTCAAGATTCAGTTCCACTCCCAGGTAGGAGAATCCACGGGAGTTTATATTTTTTTCGTGTATTTTATACTCTCTAAAAGCTTGGCTCTTATTTCTGTACATGATTATTTCTTCAGGTTACTGATCTTAGAAGATGTTTGAATATTATACATAGTGCAGCCAACGAGGCAAGTTTATTTTTCATGCAAAATAGTTTGCAAACCACACAGATTCATGCTGGTGATTTTCCACACTTGACTCTATTGCATGTTACAACTTTCCAGGTTAGAGGCTCAGCTAAACTAAAAAGAATCATGCAAACTATACTTTCCCTGGGCAATGCCTTGAACCATGGAACTGCAAGAGGTGAGTATATTATCTATTGTCTCTTTAGATTGCCAAGTAGTGTTTTCTTAAGAGAGGCATTGGTTATATCTGCATTGTCTTATATATTTCTTCTCTTTTGTCAGGCTCAGCTATTGGATTTCGCTTGGATAGTCTTCTGAAACTCACTGACACTAGATCCCGCAACAGTAAGATGACTCTGATGCACTATCTCTGTAAGGTAGGAGATATTTTAATCGCACCCACTCTTTTATAATTTGTTTAGTGTTAAGTTCTCTTTGTTTTAACTACTATACTATATGCTTGACATGCATTAGTCTTTATAATGGTATGTTATGCTAACGGTTCTCTCAATATGTTTATCATGCATGTCTTTTCAGGTGCTTGGCGAAAAACTCCCAGAGCTACTTGATTTTCCAAAAGACCTGGTGAGCTTGGAGGCAGCAACAAAGGTAATTTGACTTTTCTAAAAAAAAATGACATCCCTTCGAGCCTTTAGTGATAATCTCTCTGACAATAATTCTTTGATGGCAGATTCAACTAAAATATCTGGCGGAGGAGATGCAAGCAATTACCAAGGGGTTGGAGAAAGTTGTGCAAGAATTGACTGCATCAGAAACTGATGGTCCAGTATCAAAACACTTTCGTTTGGTAAGCTAAATTAGATGTTTGAGAAGCTGGTTTAGCTAGTGATAGCTCTTGTTTTATCAGCTGCTTAGCTTGTACTTGTTTATGCAGAACTTGAAAGAGTTCCTTAGTTTTGCTGAAGGAGAAGTTAGGTCCTTGGCTTCTCTTTATTCAACTGTGGTAGGCCTCCATACTTTATTGCATTTTTTTCTTTCTGAAGCACCTTCTCTTGAAGCTATTAATCCGATGTTCTTGTCATGGATGTCTTAGGGTGGAAGTGCTGATGCTTTGGCGTTATATTTCGGAGAGGATCCAACTCGTGTCCCATTTGAGCAAGGTAACATTCCGATGCAAACTCAACAACCAAGTTGGTTTTCTATGCATATTCTCCATTTCGGTTTTGGAGTTGTGTCCTTTTTGTCCCTGGCTTTTTTTCACATATGAGAAACAAATTCCTTGCAGTTGTATCCACCCTGCACAACTTTGTAAGAATCTTTGTGCGGTCACACGAGGAAAACTGCAAGCAAGTAGAGTTTGAGAAGAAGAGAGCACAGAAGGAAGCAGAGAACGAGAAACTTAAGAATGGTATATAGAATGAGAACTGAAACACAACTGCATACACAAAAAAGGTTCTAGCTCTCAACTCTCTCGACCTTCTTAATCCTTGGGGACTGGAAACTGCATGTTGCGGACTTAACTTGGGGGATTCTTTGACTTGAGAGGCCGAGAATTTCCCCATATTTTGCTAAGCACACTTTGCATTTAGTCGTTTAGATTAGAAGAAAAAGGAGGAAAATTTTGTTCTTCTTGTAGGTTACTACAAAAAAAACACACTTAGAAACCGGCGATTTAGCTTTGTGATTTGATGGAAATAGTATTAGATATATACACTTATGCAGAGGTTTTGAGTTCCTCCCTGGTTTAATACAGAAAAAGAAATGTAACTTCTTGTGTATAAGTTTTGGGAGGGATAAGATTTGTAAATATTTGAGTGTGTATGTTTTATTAACATTTTATACATCCAATGAAATATTTAGGCATAATGAAATTGTCTCTCTTTTATGGCATTATCTCTTAACTTTTACATTGTATTTTCATATTCGATGCTTTATCAAAAGCTTTGAGACTATAGATTTTAACATGTATTCATTCATATCAATCTTCACTAGAGAGCCGGCTAAAGCCTTTGCTAGGTCGGTTTTACTAACATAGAACAATTGGCCGGTTAGGATCAGAAAAACCATGGCTCTTGAACTTGCTTCTGATTCTACAACCATGTCTTGACCAAACAACTCTCTCAAGGACCATTTGTTCCAACATGACCAGTTGTTTTTTCTTCTGATAGTGGAATACTCTACTCCTTGCAGCAAAGTAATTGTTCCATACTTTTCATGACTATGTGTAGTTTACATATGGTTAAAGTTTTAGTCATAATGAAATTGGACTAAAAGTGGATAAATATAAAGAGGTGATTTGACACTTATTAAAAAAAGGGTGCACCCGTTTTGATGGGATCCACTGCATTCAATGTAAAAAAAAGAAGTGCCTTAAAATATCAAAAAGAAAATTTTCAAAAACATCTGCAATAGTTTATTATAGGAAAAGTATGTAAATAGCATTTTTTCAAATTTTTGTTTAAAATATAATAATAATTATTTAAATTTTTAAAAATATCACAAATTTAATATTAAAATAATGAAAAAACTTTTTTTAATAAAATTAAACCATAAATTAGAAAAAATGAACCCAAACATTATGTTTTGATTTTATAAAAAAATTATTTAATGTAATTAATTATTTTCACATAATAATTTGTGTTATTTTAGAAATTTTATTTTTAATATGTTATATTTGGAAGATAAACTTAAAATATGTTATTTTATAGTATTATTCTTTATTATATTTTTTTAAAAATACTATAAATTTTTTTTCTTCCAAAAATACCATAAATACTATAAAACTATGTTTAGAAATTTATAATTTAAATATTATTTATGTTTAGTACTTTTGGATATTTAGGATTTAAGGATATATTTTTAGGGTTTAAATTTTAGTTATATTTTGTATTTTTAAAATAATAAAATTATTAATGGTATTTTGGAATGAAAATATGTTTGTGGTTTTTTAGAAAATTGCTCATAAATATAAATGATTGCATATTAGCATTTAGTCAACATTTCAATTTGTCATATCAATACAAATCTTTCCAATAATGGAATTTTGCGTTTAATTTTAGGTATTGAGATATCATAATGATAACGTTTCCAATCAATTAATTGGGAAGATTTGAATTTAGTCAACCTTTCAGTTTGGCATACAAATCTTTCCAACATTGAATAATGGAAATTTGCATTTGCTTTTAATGTAATTCAATTAATTATTTTGGAAAGAAAAATCCAAAATGTCAGTTTTTTTTTGAACTTTTGAAAAGATCAAATAATAGTAAAACCTAATAATATTTGTATATATAGAGAGAACCTTTCTGAAAATTCACAATATTTTTATATTTACAAACGAATTCATACAAAAATAAAAACTATTATGGATATGAAAAAAGTTCTGATGACTTGTTTACTTGTCGTAACATTAACAGTTTTGTTATCTAATAACAACAATTTAGCCCTAGGTATGTTTTAAATTTTAGATTACTTCATCAATTTTAATTAGCATCGATTGATATTTTAAAAGCAATAATCAAACATATAATTTTGTAATAAGTAATTCTTTTGTTTATATATATATATATATTACTGATTAAAATTATATTTTATATGGATTTATGTAGCTGGAGAAATAGGATTTACATATGAATATTGCATCGGAATGTGTAACAAAGATACATACAAAACGCCTGAATGTTATGTAGATTGTATAAATGCTGGTTACAAATTCGGAGGCCAATGTGTTGCTCGTACTCCTGAAGAACCTAGGAAATGTTATTGCCAAAAGTAATACACTTTTTTTTTTTATCTCTTTTATAGATTTTAAGTATTATTTTGCATATTTTATAAAAAAAATACAAAATGCTATGTGTTCAATGCTTAAAAATACAAATCTCAATGTAAAAGTTGATAGCTAAATAACACAATCAAGAATTTGATTTGTCTTGTTATAAGTTCATTAATCAATAACTAAAAATAATTACTATCAACCAAAAAATTATTGATCGTCGAAACCAAAAATACATAAATTAGATCATCTATTCGAAATTTGTCTTCTTTTATTGATCATCATCTTCAAATGCTAAGTTATTTTTGAAAAAAAAACTTGATTCATTACCTTTAAATATCTCTTCAAATTAAATGTTATATATACCGATGAATAATTGTCTAAAATGATATTATTTAAATTTTTTTTTTCAAATATAATACTAATCATTTAAATTTATAAAAAATAACACATATTTAATATTAAAATAATTACAAATCTGTTTATAGTAAAAAAAGGTTTTAACTCCTAAATTAGAAAATGAATCTAAACATTGTTTTAATTTTATATATATCTTATTTAAAGTAAATAATTACTTTTTCATAAAATAATTTATGTTATTTTAGAAATTTTATTTTTAAGTTGTTAGTTTTGCAAGATAAATTTAAAAACATGTTATTTTAAAATATTACTCTATACTGATTAATAGTAATTTGGAAAAAATCTTTTTGATGATTTTTTTAAGAATATATTCCATCGGATCTATTTTAAAAAAAATTATTAGAAAATTTTACTGTCATAATTTTAGTTTTAGATATACAATAAAAAAATAGATATGCTCATATAAAACTCGACTTGAATAACCTGTCCAACGACGAAGTTTTACCAGTGGAATAAATCGTTCAAATCATACCTCATTTATATATAAATACAACAACTGACGAGATGAAATCAATTCTAAGAAATGAGAGAAATTTGTACTTCTTTGGGATGAAAGAGAAAATATCTTTGGCAAGAAAATCTAATCAGATATTTGCATCTTACATTGTTGATATTTTAATATACTTTTCTTCCTTTAAATCATTTTCAAACCTCAGATACAATTTTTTTTAGAGTATCAAATTGTTAAATATAAAGAATAATATTAAGTACAAAAAAAACATCACTGGTAGATTAAGTAATTCCATCAAAAAGAGAGTAAATGATGTATTGGTTACAGCATCTTTACATCAATCATATAGGTATGGAGTTCGATTCCACCCACTTTTATAGTAGAGTTTTAAATTTTCGTATGAACATGTTGGCATATTGAACCGCTCCGTTGTGATACAATGACAAAAAAAAATTAAGTAATTCTAAAATGCAAATATATCAATAATAGCTATAATTGATTAATGGTGAGATTAAAAATATGGAACAATACTCTAAAATAGTATTTTTGAATTTTATTCTAAAATTATCATCATTAGATTAAATTTTGAGTAATACCACAAATTTAAGATTTAAATCAACTAAAAATTTTTATTAATGGAAAAAATAAAATTTAGAAAAAGAACAAAAATATATCATTTTAAATTTATATATAATTTATTTAGAATAAATAAATATTTTCATATAGTTATTTATACTATTTTTGGAATTTTAATTTTGAGGTGATAGATTTAGAACAAAAACTTTAGAATAAACTCTAAAATAACAATTTTTAAAGTTTTGTTCTAAATTTAGCACTTTAAAATTAAAATTCCAAAAATAGTACAATAATTTTGTAAAATATTTATTTATTCTAAATAAATTATGCATAAAGTTAAGACATTATATTTAGATTCATTTTTCCAATTTAGGTTCTATTAAAATAAAATTTTAATGTATTTTAATCTTAAATTTATGCTATTATTAGAAATTTAAACTAATGATCCTAAATTTTTGAACAAAAATTTTAAAAAGTGTTATTTTATAGAGTTTTTCTAAATTTTTAAAAACGCTATTTTAGAATATTACTTAAAAATTGAATTAAAAAATATTAAAATAGTTTAATCAACAAAAAAAATTAATGCTTGTAAAGCTTTTTGGTTGAAACCGTACAAGTGAGAATTTTTGGACTTTTCTCATTCTTAAACACCATAAAACTAATTAATTAATTTTGCTAATTGGTCGGTCCTTATTTTCTTAATCATCAGAAAAAAATCAATGAATTTAAAATAGAAACAATAAAAGACAAGAAAAATATATTTGTAATAAATATTGTTAAAAATATCTGTGTATATTTCTCTCGTCTTTATTTGGTTGCATGGATACATATGGAGATAAAAAAAAGAAATTTGCATAAGAAAACTACAATTAGAAAACACAGACAACTCTCTTGTTAATGGTAAAGACCATTGAGTTTAATAGCATGACGACCACAGAAATTTTTTAATCTGTCAAATATTTCCTCTAACTCTGATTCTTCAGTTCCGATGGATATCCTCAGCCAATTCTCTGCCCCTAAAGCCATTCCTACAAATTAAATTCCAACAAACAAACAAAATTTGATTAGATCATTAAAGATTAAACCTAATTAATTGAAACCATATGCTTCAAGGATACCTGGTGCAAGGACAAGACTCTCTTCATTCACTAGCTTCGTGCAGAAATCAAGATCATTTTTTATATTATTCAACATTGATGTGTCAAGTTTTATCTGGAAAAATTTATCGTTTGAATTTGTTAAATAATTCTATATCGATCCCTAATATATGTTGCGGTGATGAAAATCAAAGATAAATTTCAAGTAAAGTACCCATAAATAAGAACAAGATTCAGGTTTCTTGGGGCAAAAGAGACAAGGAATGTCCTTTAGCCTCTCATATGAACGCTCTACGTTTCTTATCATTGCTTTATTCTTCTTTTCAAAGAAATCTTTTGGTGTTTTCTCCAATATATCAGGAAGTGCTTCCTATTAAACTCAACAAAGATATTAGAGAGAGATAGAGATAGAGAGAGAGATAGAGAGAGAGAGAGGCTACAAAGAGAGAGAGATAGAGAGAGAGAGAGGCTACAAAGAGAGAGAGAGAGAGAGGCTACAAAGAGAGAGAGAGAGGCTACAAAGAGAGAGAGAGAAAGAGAGAGAGATAGAGAGAGAGAGATAGAGAGAGAGAGAGGTTACAAACCTGAAGTATATATGAAGCTTGTGGAACTAAATCAAGACAATCCTCTATCGCTTGAACTACCTGATGTCAACAAAATATTAATTAACTAGACACAATTCGTATGTTATACTATATTGAATATACAGATCATTCTGTTGTAATAAATTGACTAACCCCAGTATGTTTAAGAATGCCATTACAATCGTTGATAGCAATCCAACCGATTCTCCAGCCCGGTACAACCCATCCTTTGGATATAGATCCAAGCGTGATCACTGGAACTATCGATGCAAACATCCCCATAGGAACAAAGGGCTTGTCTCCATATACAACTTGATTGTATACTTCATCAGATAACACCATTATACCGAGTTTCCTAGCCATCTCTGCAACCTAAAGTGTTTATTTGCTTATACATGTTAGTACCTCACACATTTATAAAGGTTATGCATAGTATAATATGAAAATATTATACTTTGTTAAGATGATCGTAGGTGTAGACATTTCCACATGGATTGTTTGGGTTGATGAGAACCATTGCAACAGTGTTTTCATCGGCAGTAGCTTCGAGTTCATCAAGATCGATTTCAAAATCTTTCTCCGGAAGAAGATCGTATTTGCGAACCTCGACGCCGCTAAAAAGAGAACGAGCATCATAATGAGGATAACCTGGTCTTGGAAGCAGAATGTTGGCTGTTGGATTTCCGGCGAGAGAATCAATTATTATCTCTATTCCTTGGTTGCATCCGCTGGTGATATACACATCTTCTGGCCTTAACTTAGTTGGAAGTTCTACATTTACATAATCTGCCACCGCTCTGAGACAAAACAAAAAAAATGTATAGAATAATTAATATATATATATATAGAAATTTAGCTACCGAAAAGATTCTAAAAGAAAAAATGAAAGAAAATTTTTAAAATACTATATTTTTAAGTTTTATTCGTCTTCAAATATACCATCACTTTTTTTTTACATATAACAAATTTTAATATAAATGTGACTAAAATTATTTGTAACGAGAATAATTTAAATTATAGCGAAAGATACGAATAGTGACTCGATTAAAAATTAAAAGGAGAAGGCGGAATTGAAATACGAGAAAATAAATATAATCTTTTAATTTCGATTAAAAAAGAATTGAAATACGAGGATGTAAGTATATTATTTTAATTTTGACTAAAATGAAAAATAATTTTAAAAAATAATAATAAATTTAAATTTTTTGGTCAAATATATCATTAATATTTCTTTCATATATATCACAAATGTAATATAAAAATAAATTTTTCGTGATGAGAAAACATTAATTTTTAAATTAAAGCATAGTAATCTAAATATAATGTATTTAGGATATACAAGTATTTTAAATAATGATTATATTATTTTTGTAGAAAATAATGATTTCAGAAATGTTAAAAAAATTTACTTAAAAGATTTTTTTTAAATAAATACTTTTAATCTTTTAATCAAACCTTTTAATCTTAAAAATTCCATATATACCACAAATATAATATAAAATAAATTTTTGTGATGACTGAAATTTAATTTAAAATTTACAACATGAGAATCTAAATATAACATTTTAATTTAGTTTGTAATGTATTTAGGATATAGAAGTATTTTTTAAGTAATAATTCTGCTATTTTTTGGAGAAACAAATCTATTTTAAAAAAATAAATACTTTAAAAATCAAACCTTCTAGCCTTAAAAATTCCAGGACTAGGTGCATAAGAGTTAGCCATGCCGGAGCATACGGCTGCAGCCACAGCTTCTTCTGCTTCAGGGCAAGTTTTGAAGCAGTGAGTGACAGAAGGCAAAGTAGTCTTTCCACTATTCAAGTTGCAGTCTTTAAACATCCCAAAGACAAGCTTTCTCAACGTAACCGCAGCTGCATCAGTCGTTGCAGCGTTTCCTTTGAACCGCCAAACGCTATCATTTGCGTTTCGGTTGTATTCGCCGTGGCTCGCCATTAATAGATATCTCTTGCGTTTAGATTATTCCTTTAGCTATGAGTATAAGTTGTTTTGTCATTGTGAACATATCTTTATAAAGGATCATAATAAAGACTATTAAGAATAGAATTTTCAAACATGTGAGATTATACGAGTTTGTTATTGATATATTTGTTAATAATGATAAACGTTTATTAGTTATAAATAGTGTTCAAAACGTGTAGTTCATTTGACTATTATTACTGTTCTCTATGCATGTGGGGGCGTCTTTTATTGACTCATTTTAAAAAATCATAAATTTTTTAATATATTATTTAAAAATATTTTAAAAAAATAATATTATTAATTGAAATACTACCGCAGTAAATTTCAAATAAATATATAATTAAGTTTAGTTTATTATAATAATTACAATATATGTCATTATTATTAATTTGGTTAGAAAATCAATATATTTTATTAAATTAACCAAAAATACTATTAAATTCATAAAAATATATTTTTTAATTTATTTATATAAAAATTATTATTAAAAATATTTTTAAATAAAAATTAAAATTATATAAATATTAAATAAAAATATTGTTTTAAAGCTAGTAAAAACTGACCACACCATTTCCTACATGCTTTTTGGTTCAATGGTCTTTGTGTAGAGCCAATGAAGTCAAATGCCAAACACTTGAACAAGCGAGTGAACTTCCACCAGTCAGTTATAACTTTCAATAAGAGAGACTTCCCTTTAACTTAAAGATCACATGAACTATGAGAATGACTAAGTTAGGAACTTCCATTGTTTTAGAGAAGCTTCAAGCACTAGATTTCTTCATAGTTGCTTTGTTGATTGTTCTTGAGTTTATCCCAAAACCAGCCAATAGATTTTAGATGGTCTCTCCACAACAAGAAGGGAAGCATCTACCACAATATTTTTTTTTTTAAAATGTTACAATTATTAAAAATGCTTTTTGAAGAATTTATAATGGGATTTAGTATTTTATATTTAGGACATAATTTTTAGGATTTTATAGTGTAGTTTGGATTTAAAATGTATCTTTTAAGGTTTATAATTCAATTTTCATTTTACGGTATTTTTAAAAAGTAAAAAATAATAATATTAAAAATATTTTTGGATCACAAATTTTTTTGTAGTATTATTGAGAAATGATTTTTGATGAACGAACCGTGTTTACATTATTCATCATGAATGCGAATCATGTTAGGAGTTTTTAAATAACTGATTAGAGATGTTAATATAGGTTTTAAATTAATGGATTTTTAATGGATATTAACAATGAATAATTATATATTTAAATTCATTTATCATAATTAAAATTAATGAATTTAAACGGATATTTATTTAAAACTCATTTATTAAAAATGTTTTTGTTTTAAAAAATAGGTACCATATTATACTCATTTATATTTTATTTTTGTTGAAACAATGGTTCAAAAATAACTTTGTTAATAAGTAATCAATTATTTTTGTGAAAAATAAAGAACAAAAATCACGTTTTGTTAAGAAAATGTAAAATTATGTTTTTTTGACAAAAATGTAGAAATACGTTTTTTGGCGAGAAAATTTGGAATACAGTAACGCTTTTGGTGGAAAAATAGGGAATACAATAACGCTTTTGGCGGGAAAATGGAGAATTATATTTTTATAGAGTAGTGTACAATTATGTTTTTGACAAAAAAATGTGGAATGCAATAGCGATTTTGACGAAAAAATACGGAATTATGTTTTTTGTGGGAAAATCCAAAATTATGTTTTTTGACAGAAAAATACGGAATCACGGTTTGATAAAAATAAAATTCAAAATTACGTTTTTTACAAAAAAAATATGAAATACAATAACGTTTTTGGCGAAAAATGCGGAATTATGTTTTTGACGAAAAAAATGCAAAATTACGTTTTGATAGAAAAATGCGGAATCACGGTTTTGGTAAAAAAATTATTTAACAAATACATAAATTTATTATCTATTTTGAAATAAAAAGTATAATATTGTTTTATTAAAAATACAATGTTGCAAATTAATATAATTAAAATAATAAAAAAAATATCTAAAATGGTTTAAGTGGATTAAATGGATTTATATGAGTTTAAATGGGTCAATATAATTATAAATGAGTTTAAATGAGTCAATATAATTATAAATAAATTTAAATGGATAATTCTATTAGATGTTTATAATAAATATATTTTATAAAGTTTAAGTTTTAAATGGAATGAGTATGATATGAGGTGAATCTAAATAGGTTGGATATATCGATTTTAAGATCACTGATTAATGGAAAAAAGGGACAAGTAAGTTAGAGGAATTTTCAATGCTGTAAACACAATTTAGCAAAATTTGGACACATCTCTTGCCACGTGCCAAATCAACCTTAATAGGCGATCATGTTTACATATTTTGCCATAGTTCATAACTACGCCTTCATTCATTCTCTCTCTCACTGGTTTGGATATTTTACAAACTTTTAATTGCAATTAATTTTTTATATTGAATTGCAATGGTTTTCTATTTCTCAATATCTAAAATAAAATTCGGCAACTTATTTGAGATTTGAAATCTGATTTTTTTCTATCTGCCCTAAAATTTTGGATATTCAGAATAGACATATTTTGGAATTTAGATATCCAGAATAGACATATATTTTTCAATCCTGATTTTTATACTTTTATTCAGTTTAAAGTTATATACATATTTAATATTCGGATGTCGTGGCATTTGGATCCAAATACTTAGAAAACAAATCTGGATATTATAAAATTTTAAAGTATCCGATTTCGTTCGCACCACTAATGTACATAGAAATTTCTCCTTATGTGTTTTTATATTAAGTTGAATTCTTTCTTGTTTTGAATTAGATTTATCTTCTCGGCAACACGAAAGAAATATACAAAAAAAAAAGTTGAATCAATGTTATGAGGAAAGTCAATATGAGGTAAGCTACTTCAAATACAGTGACGACACGTTTGAGCTTATTTTCAAAGCTCGTGTCATTACATGATCCGAATTCGCTAATCCATATTTAGCTGCGTACAATAAAAATAATAAGATAACCTTTTTTATCCAGTGGAAATCCCATTAAATATTTATATAATTTTAATTTTTATTTAAAGATATTTTTAATAATAATTTTTGTATATGTAAATTAAGAAGAAAAAAAAAATTATTTTTTTATAACTTTAATAATATTATTTGATTAGTTTAAGAAAATATATTATTTTTCTAATCAAATTAATGATAATGACATATATCGTAATTATTTTACTAATTTAATCTTATTTATATATTAATTTGAAATTCATTGTGCTGATGACATTTACTAATATGACACGTCAATATAATATTTTTGTTAATAATACATTATAATAAGATTATTTTTTAAAAATATTACTCAAATAATATATTACAGATATTTCAAAACAAAAATTATTATAAATAATCAGAATTGTTTTTTATTTTCTTTTTGATGTCCATTATAATAATTAGTTTATAATATCTATAACTTGTTGACTCATTAAAAAATTTATTAGTAAAAACTCATTATAAATTTTGATTCATTAAAAAATTCAATAGTAAAACTTAATGATAAAATTATGGGTGCACTAATCTATTTTCTTACAAGAAGTATGATATAGAAACAAAAATCGTCCAAATTTTATCCTCATACTAAATATCTCCGAATCAAAAATTTAAAAATAATTTCTTCACCGAAACGAAAGATCGAATCTTATTTACCCATAAATATCAATTTTGTCAGTTTTTGTCCAGAACTGTGATAGAACCAAATAAACCCGAAAGTAAATCCGAAAGTAAACTAAACCAAACTCATGTCCAAACTCAATCCAAACCCATCCGTATGCCTAGATAAAACAAACTCGATGGAGTCTTTAAAAACTTAATGATAAAAATTCGACCCAAACCCACTCGTATAAAAATGTTGGATTATTGGGTAGGTTGGTGTTGTGACTCATGACAAAAAAAAATGATAAAATCATAACTAAATAAATAAAGAGTAATATCCTAAAATCTATTTTTTAAAGTTTTTTTTCTAAATCTATCACTGTAAAATTAAAATCCCAAAATAGCATAAATAATTATGTAAAAAATAATTATTTACTCTAAATAAATTATACATAATCATTTTTTCTAAGTTAAGGTTTAATTTTTTTCTATTAAAATATAATTTAATGCATTTAAAATTTAAATTTATACTATTATTAGAAATTTAAATTAATGATACTATTAATTGTCTTTATAAAAACATTTGTTGAGATAGTCATAGAACATTAAAAATAGCAGTACCCCGTATGTAAACACATATCATGTTTTCTGATTGCATTCTAATGTTTTCTAGTTGGGCATGAGATAAATTTTGCCAATAAATTTCCAGTAAATAATATATCAGATGTTGTATGAGTAGCAAGGTACATCAGTCTACCTGTTGCATTTAATTATGATACTTTAGGACTAATAACCTTACAAGTAGGCTATTCAATGGGTGTGTTTAATCCATAAAATGTCTTTTAATCATCTTTTATGTGTATGTCATATTTCAACTACATTTATATTCATGTTATATATAATAAAAAAAATTCATAAATTATATAATATTATTTATTAATAAATATAAATTAAATATTTTTATAATTTTAATTTTTATTTAAAATTATTTTTAATATTAATTTTTATATATGTAAATTAGAAAATAAAAAATAATTATTTTTTTATAAATTTAATAATATTTTTTTGTTAGTTTAATAAAATATATTAATTTTGTAACTAAATTAAAAAAGAATAAGATATATTCTAATTATTATAATAATTTAAATCTATTTATATATTTATTTAAAATTTTGTATGATAATAACATCGTGAAACATGATATTTATATTAATAATACGTTAGAATAAAATTATTTTATTATTTTATTATAATATTTCTTAAATAATATATTAGAAATATATAATTCTCAATATACTTTCGTTTTTCCAAAAATTTTCATCTCAACTTTTTTTTCCAAATCTGAAAATCTTTACACAAATTTCAATATACTTTAAATCATTGATATACATGCATAAATGTCTTAGATAAAAATGTATGAACTAACAAAGTCATTCATATATCATTGTCTGAAAAATACTCCATCTCTTCTTAAATAATAGATATTTTATAGATTTCACACATATTAAACAAAATAAACTAAAATTAAAAAAAAAACCAACAAATTTTTATAAATTTTAAATTAATAATATTTTAATAAATTTAAATATTTTTTACACTTTACAATTCACCGTTATTGATTAGTAAAGAAATACATTAAAAACTTAAAAAATCTATTTTTTATACAAAAAAATAACAAAAATAAAAACCAAAATATCAGTTAGAAACTTTCAATTAGTATTCAATAAGCCGATTAAACTACATATGCTGATTGCTTCAATCCATAAAGATATCTATTCAATTTTATGCAATAATGAAACAGAAAAACTTTATAAAGAGTATACAACAATCTATTTTTATTTTCAATTCGTTTGAAGTGTAACAAACGAGAATCAAAGCAACAATCACATGAAATCATTAAAAATCGAGGTTTAGGGTTCCTATGAATACATAGTTTTGTTTATTTTGGTCTCATCTATAATTTCATCCCTCTGAAACAGCCAAAGAAAAAAAAAATACACAAATCTCTAGTTGAGAAAACGAAAAGAAGAGGCCAATCCGCAACACAGACAGATCAATTTTCATGTGATTCCAAGCAGATCTATCAAGAGTTAATCATTTCAAACACCAATTTATTCCATAAGCAATTTGGTTCTTAGGTTTCGCTTTAAGAGCACATCGTTGTATCGAATCGTCATCAAACGATTGATCAATTCCAGAAATCAGAAACACACATATGATCCAGATCGGAAGATAAAAAAGGAAACAAAGAGAGATAGAGAGGGAAGGAGAAGGATTTGATTGACCTAGGAGACAACGCGGCCAACGACAGGATACTTAGCTTCAAATTTCTTCTCCCAGTCATTAAGAGTGTTGATCTCTTTCTCAGAGAGACCTTCAAGAGAAGGAGATACGTCTTCTTCGTTCTTGCTCATCTTTCCAAGGGCCCTGCTCGCGTCTTTTCCGGCGAATATCGCGTAGTCGCCTCCGATTCCGTAGAAGGATTTTCCGGTGGTGACGTCAAATACGCGCCCCTTGATTGCGACGTAGATCGGCTTTGATTCGTCCGTGCCGTTGTACTGTCTCAGCTGCTCTGCGGTGAACTCCATTTTCTCAGCTCTAATCGAATCTTTCTGGAAAGAACTAAATAAAAGACGGATACAGCTAATGGAGTATTGTCTTCTTTTCTGAGTGGAATAACTTTTTATTTAAAAGTCGCTTTTTTTTTAATATATCATAAAATTATAAAATGAGAAATAAAAATACCAAAAATTACTTGGTTAAATAAAAATCCGGTATAATCGCCCTAACCGGTACAATCAAAGAAAAGGAAATCATGAAAAAAGAAAATATCAAGAAAATGGAAATAGGAAAAATGAGACCGTTGGAAGTTGGAACAACTGTCTTAAACCTGGTTATAAGTAAGTAGACATATCATACCACACTTCTCCACATTTTCTTTAATCTCTGTCTCTCTACGGTTCTTTCATTCTTTCTGATTTTTGTTGAATTTCCAAACGAATATGGAAACTGAAGCCGTCAAGATCGATGTCAGTGCGAGCGCTATGCCTCAAGCTCCATCGTTAGGGTTCTTAAGCACAGTTTTCATAACTCTCAGTCTTGAAGTTGAAGAATTTGTCGTTGACGAGAGTGATAGTACTTCCTCGAGTCTCAGATCTTACCCGGATTCTTCTTCTTCTTTTCCCGATCCATTTATCTTTCACCAATTCCAAAACTTCACACCAAACTACACCTATCAACGACTCTATAACCAATTCCACGATCATGACCTGTCCCAACTAATATCTGATCAGATTGTTGTCGAAACCCAACGGAGCGACTTGCCACAAGGACCTTTGTTCATGATGGTTTCCGTCAAATTGACCCATAAAGTGTACTTCGTCGCGCCTTCCGGTTCTGCTTCTTCAACGTCAACAGAGAGCGAAGTAAAAGAACCAGAGAGTTGCGCCGTCTGTTTGGAAGATATGTCCGAATCGAAGGGAAAACCCATCTCCCAATTGCCTAATTGTCCTCATCTGTTTCATGAAGAATGTGTCATCAAGTGGTTAGATGGACGACATAACTCATGTCCTCTCTGTCGCCAACCTGTTTATGGCAACGAGTGAAGCTGAAGCTGTGTGGAGAATTTAATAGAATCTTAATTAGGGTTTTTCAAGTATTGATTTCGTTAATCTGTGTAGGGATTCACATATGTTTCAGTTTATCTTTGTCGTAGAGTTTTAAGTAGCTAATTAGGGTTTCTCATTGTTATTTGGTAACACTACAAGATTTAATGAATTCAGATTCCGATTTTTGATGAGTGACATGTGTAGAATAGAATTTCCACATCGCAAAAACATTTTGCATTAGAAATTTAAGAAAACCATAAAACTCAACATAACATATCATTGATCTTCAAACCTAAAACCCAAATTTGCTTCAAATAATAAAAGGCCAAATTTTGTTTCCGATTAAAAGATGAACTTTTGAAGTTGAAGTACTGAACCAAGAACATTGTTGAGAAATGAAAATGCAGAGTTTGGATTCTAGATTCTCGATATGTAAACATCTCTCAACTGACCAGACAGTACAACTGGTTCTAGAGCTCGACATGCTTGAAATGATACTCATCGATTGTCGAGTATATAAGGCCATCTCCTTCCAATGATTGAATAACACCCCTATATAAACGAAACACACCAGCAGAATAAAGCACACTCATGAAGTCAACAACTTTGTAAGTGTAGACAGAGATTTATACGGAGAGAAAGAAAAAGCATACTCTAGTTTGTTCTTTGGGATCTTCAATTGCTGAGCAATTTCATCCAAGCGTATCCCTTGTTTTCTTGCACTGCAGTGAACAAAATAACAATTATCAGACCAACTCTATAAATTGGGGCAACAGGCAAAGAAAACTTGAAGCTCAAACTCACTTGCAAGCCGGTTGCTTTAGATAGTCTAGGATCATATCATCTAAGTTCTTGCGCCCATTTCCATCATTGTTTTGAGAAGACATTACCTACAAAAGAGCAATACAAATTAGAGCTTAAAGCTCATGTCAGATAGAAAACCAATTGTTGAGGTAAATATCATCATACAGGGTTCAATGAGGTTGCCTGGTTTGTGTTTGATCCACCTTGTGAATTAAACATATGAGATTGACTGATATATCCGACTTGTTGTCCCAGCTGAGAAAAGACATGTCAGATAGGATTAGATTTCATTTTGTGAAACTAATAGCACACCTAATCTTTTTATATGTTCCTTTTTCTTTACTCGTGATTCAGAGTTCTGGCGGAGTAGAAGTGTATACACTCAATATAGTCTAAGGTAACCTCGTTGAAGTCCATAATAAGCCTGCAAAACAATAAAAAGCAATCTTTAATACTCAAGATGAATTCATACTATATCTAACAAGCTTATATACGATACACCGAAATCTTACGCCAATGTTAAAGGTCTCAAGCATTTAAAATCAACAGACAAAGCAAAAACATTACCATACCTCACAGAGAAAACAAGAAGCTGCTTTTTCCCCTGAAAAGTTTTCAAATGACCATTGAGGCGCACATGGGTTCCATCTCTGCATCACAAGCTTAAATCATTACAAAACAACTTCCAAGAAATGTAAATCTAAACATAAATCAAAAATAAACCAGACAATCCGACTCCATTTCTCTAGCGCCAAAACTTCAATTCACCCTATGCCAAAGAAAAATAATTCCAATTAAAAATATTGTTTCATTTCTCATTTTATACCTAACGTAGCTGTTGAGTTTATTCAACGGAATGTTTATGTTTTACCATATTTTAGAGTCGATTCATCCTGTTCCATCGTCAAGAGTGAATCTAACTTCTGTGACTTTTGAGACGTCTTTGTCACACACTACTCCAAAAGTGACACCTGAATATGCCAAAACATTATATACGAGTAAACCTTTGTACAGAAGAATATCTGAAGAAATCTGGAACGGTTTTAAGAGATTGTACGTTTGTTAGTTCGATTCAATTGATGAAGATACCAGATTTTTCACCACCGGACTGAGAAGATTCGGCTATTTGCTTCAGCGTCACTGGGACAAGACCCTGAAACTCACGATTCTACATTCCCGAAACATACAAAACGGATTCAACATCCCAAATCGAGAATATAGGAAAAAACAAAATAGCAATCGGAAACGTCCGTCTTCTAACCGATAAAATTAGAAGCAAAATGAAGATTTATTACCTTAGTAGTGGAAGAAGAGGTTTGTAGGCCTTAGAAGACATGAATTTTATAGTTTTTAATTAGTTTTTATAAACTTAAAATTGTTGAAAATTCTAGAAATCTAGAAAAACTGCATTCCTTTCATTTTTTGGACAAAATTTGATTTCAGAAAGATCATTTGTATTTTTTTGTCATATTTTTTTTAATAACATCAAAATTTTTATAAATATTAAAATTTTAAAAAATAATACTTTAAAATACCATATTTTAAAATTTATCTACCAGTTTAACATATTAAAAATTCTTAAAATAGCATAAATTATTATATAAAAATAATTATTTATCAGTTTAACATATTAAAGTTTTTTAAAATAACACAAATTATTATGTAAAAATAATTATTTATCTTAAATAAACTATATATAAAATTAAAACATAATATTTGGGTTTATATTTTTTAATTTAAAATTAAATTTTTATTAAGAAATATTTTTAAATTATTTTAGTATTAAATTTATATTATTTTGAAAATTTAAATAAGGGCAATTGACTAAAATAGCACCATTTAAAGTTTTTGTTCCAAATATAGCACTAGTTATTTAAATTTCCAAAAATAGCATAAATTTAATACTAAAGTAATTGAAAACTTATTCCTAATGAAAAAAATTTAAACCCTAAATTAGAAAAAGTGAACCCAAACATTATGTTTTAATTTTATATATATTTTATTTAAGGTAAATAATTATTTTTACATAATAATTTATGCTATTTTGGGAATTTTAGGTTTATTGTGCTAAATTTGGAAGATAAACTTAAAATTGTGCTATTTTAGGGTTATAATTAGTGTGTTATATTTAGAATAAAAAACTGAAAAAGTGATATTTTAAATAATTGTCCAAATTTTTTTTTTTAAATGATTCAAAAACCTAAAGCTAAAAAGTCCAAAATTTTAAAACCATAAACTTAAATCGCATTTTAGGCAATGATTTGTGTGTTTTTAAATAAAACTATTATTAGTATTTTTAAAACAAAAATTTATTATAAAATATGATATATTTATGAGTATTTGCATGAACCAAACTAATGTCAAAATTATGCAAATAGTTAAATACTGTTATGTGCAGTGTACACATAATGTTAATCCGATATTACCTTTATTTCCCTAAACGTGTAGTGGTTGCAGGCAAAATAAAATTTGCAGAGATTTGTCATATGAATTTTTCTTGATATTTAATGATGAGAAAGAAAAAACTGCTTTGTTTTGGAAAAATAGTTTTCAAAGGTTTTGTCTCCTGTTCTTTTTTCTCTCATTCATTTCACAAAACACTTTCATTTTCATTTTTTTGCCCGACGATTTCCGAATTTTCACAGCTACAGTTCCGTAACCGGCGTATTTTTCCGGTAATAACATCTATTTTCGATACTTTACATTGTTCATGTGAACAGTGTCAGACGCAGTTAGTACGGTAAGTTTTCCGATTTCATCCTAATATTTGAACCATCGCAATTCTTCCATAAATCTCGCAGCTATAAACTTCGTAACCACCGATTTTGAAGGATAAAAAAATTCAGTGAAAAATAAGACATGGATGATTCCGAAATGGTGAGTTTCTTGTATTTTTTTTTTGTTTTTTTGCAATTCAAATGGAGATTTATACATGCAAACCATTCCTTTTATTTTGCATGTTTAGGATTCTCATCCTCAATTTCCCGAGATGATGTTTGCCGCCGGTGAAGAACATTTCAGAGAGAACACTTATCACAAGACTAAAAGAATTAATGTTATTATAAATGTTTTAGAATAATGGTTGTAAGTTTTAGTTCATACCTTTGATGTGTTCCGGTGGACATACGTAGGAGGAGATTGAACCAGTGTCTTCAGAATAATGCTCACCTATTGTGTAAAAGCTCCGACAGTACATTTATCAGTGTCGAATTTATTTATTTTTTCTGTTGATAATTTATTAAGTTAACGTGTTACATATACATGTAACACGATAACGTATACGTTTATTAGTAAATATTGTTTTAACATTATAATTTTTTCTTGTTTTAGTATAATATATATTTTGATAACGAATTATATGATTGTTTATCTTACAAATATGTTAATATAAAATTTAACATTCAATAATTTAGATAACGTGGTAAATAAAAAATTAGATATACATCTTCATGTGTATTTGATACATTAAAAATGTTAACATGTTACAAAAATATATAACATTGCTAAATATAAAGTTAGCAATATATTTAAATATTTATCTACTATTATAAATATTTAATATATTACAAAAAAATTTACAGACACTAATATTTTTATACTATATTTATATCCACACCATGCGTAGAATAAAATAATTCCTGAATAAATATAACGTAATTTTAGTTATAAATATATTATAATTATTTACAAAATATTATTATTTAAGATTTAAAATCCGATTATATGTACAAAAAATATTATTTTATTATTTTTAATATAATGGTAGTTTTATTCTGTTTAAATAATTGATGATTTATATGTAAAATACAGTTTATTCGTAAAATATTAGAAATAATAATTTATTTTTTTATTTAAATCAAATACTCAAGTTTTAAAATATCAAATTTATAACATATGGTAACATGTTACCATTAAATATTAATTATTTGTAATTTTTGTATATGTAAGTTAAAAAAATAAAAATTATTTTTTAAAAATAAATAATTATTTTTGGTTAGTTTAATAAAAAATATTAATTTTCTAACTAAATTAATATGATTGGCACATATTGTAATTTTTTTAGTAATTTAAGTGTAGATCTATATTTATTTGAAATTCATTGTGATGATGACACATCATCATGATACTAGTGTAAATAAGACGTCGGGATAAGGTTGTTTTCTAAGAATGCTTCTCAATTAATATATTAAAAAAATTATCGTGTCTAATCTAATCGAAATTTTTTTATTTAATGCCCTGTCAGCTATGATATATTTTTATATTTTGTCTACGATGAACAATATTCTACTTTCTCAGAGTTATACTGTTTGAGTCAAATATTGTCGTAATGAATTAGCGGTCACTGAAGAGTGTTTCGATAATTCGCAATGTGCGTTTTAGAGTGATTTTAGTTTTTCGAATCTTGTAATTATTTTCTTAATTTTTCAAAAATTTTGGATTATCTCATTTATCACTCTATATTTATAGTATTATTATAACGTTCCTCATTTTCTTTTGGTAAATAAAAAGTCATTCTGACCGGGATTTTGCCACTGGTTGACGCTTTGGAAATCTAATCGGTCATCTAAGCAGACCGGAAACAAAACCGGAAAGAACCGGGTCTGGGTATTTACGTGAAGATATGAGAACTTCTGTGGGCTCACACCAATTGGGATATGCTAAAGACTTTTTCTCCTCCATTTTAGTATGCGCAACACAACATAATGCAAACACAAATTTGATAGCCTCTAAATCCAACCACTCGGCGAGGAAGAAGAGGAAATGGCCGTTTGCATGTGTTGCGAGTCAAATGTTGTAGCGAAATTGATATTGAATCCGTGGACTTCGTCAAGGAGAACGAAGGTAGGGTTTGTAGCGGTCGGTCGGAGTTTAGCCACGATTCGTCGTATTCCCGCTGACTTCAGAGCTTCAGCTGTTGATTCCGACCAGAGTTCTTCCAATTTCGCCAAGCGCATGGAACAAGCTTGGGTTATCTCTCAGGTTCGTTATGTTATATACCCTCTTAATCTGCTAAATTTCCTGGTATGCTTACTAAAAATATCCTCATATGCAAATTGATTCTGTCCCGATAAGTTTAGTATTGCTGCAAATTGTTAATTTGGTGTATAACGATGCGTAATTCTTTTTTTTTTGAATCTGAGCAGTCATAAAACATGTTCCCTCATGTTTTAGTTTCTTCACAAATCCTTAATTGCATCATATCCATGTTTTATGTTTGCGAATTTGTGTATGCACTTTCTAGCTGTAGCTGTGTACAATTAACGAAACTGTACGCAGTTTTTTATGTGATTAAAAACTTGGATCTGTGATGAAATATGGTAAATTTCACATTATGAGGTAAACCATAAATCAAATATCCGATGAGGAGCTGAGTGGTTTCAGCAAATTCAAAAACATTTGTACCTTAGAGCTCTCAGTATCCAAAATCTTTCATTGCGAGGTACCTTTTTTTTGTCTCAAAAGTTACTTAGCTCTAGTGAAAAGTGAGTTTATCTCTTTGCCCCAATCCATTTTCTTTGTTACATATGCTTCCAATACGTTAGCTACTTAATAAGGTTGTACCTTGTCTATATTCCTCATGATCCGTGAGTGATGACGCTTTCTCCATACTAACACGCAAATGAATGTAGTTTTGTAGAAACCACATCCTTGCTTGTACAATGTACAGTTGTTAGATTTGCTGCTTTTTTTTTCAGTTTCGGTCTGAACATGTCGAGTCCTCTAGATATTCCAAGAAATCTATTACAAGATAAGATTCCTCTAGCATTTGCAATTTCTTTCTGAACTCGTCTGCAATTCTTTAGAGATAAGTAGACCGCTCTTGTTTCTAGACCTGTGTTTTGATTCAGTGATTTCCTTTTCTGATTTTATATTGACTGCAGCAACCAAGACCCGTTGGATGCTCATCCTGCAATTCAAAGGGTTATGTTGAATGCAAATGGTGTGCGGGTACAGGATTTTTCATTCTTGGTGATAACATGCTTTGCCAAGTGCCCTCAAGGAATACTTCTTGCGTGATATGCTCTGGAAAGGTTTGTAATCTAATAAAATAACTAAACAGTTAATCGTTTATTTGTCCCTCAGACGCTGTCTTCTGGTTTGTATATATCTTTCAGAATATGAACATTCGGTTTTTTCTTTAATGGTTTTAGGGTTCCGCGTGCTGCAGTGATTGCAAGGGAACTGGGTTTCGTGCCAAGTGGTTGGAAAAGCCTCCAGTGCCGACGTAGCTGATGAACAAAAGCAAGTAAGTGTTTTGGTCTTTGATGAATTTTGTTATGGGAGAACAACTGTTTATATTGATTCAAGTGGAATATGAGAGTTAAACATGTATCTTTGTACATATATGTCAATATATGTTCATTAATCTTTGTTGTATAAGTACAATGAAAGGAGATTTCTGTTAAGAAACAAAGCAGATTTAATTGAATAGAAGGAATTACATATCACGATTATGTTCGAGACTGTTCTCAAGTCGTAATCGCCATCAACAGAAACAGACATCTGTTAGAGAATTGTCTACCCCTCCCAAATTCCCAATAACAAAACACCTATTTATATTCATCGTTTCCTCACAACTTCGAAACTCACACACACATACTTCATTTACGCTAATATACCACGTCATTTACGCTAATATGCCACGTCATTTACGCTAATATGCCACGTCATTTACGCTAATATGCCACGTCATTTACGCTAATATGCCACGTCATTTACGCTAATATGCCACGTCATTTACGCTAATATGCCACGTCATTTACGCTAATATGCCACGTCATTTACGCTAATATGCCACGTCATTTGCGCTAATATGCCATGTCATTTGCGCTAATCTGCCATGTCATTTGCGCTAATCTGCCACGTCATTTGCGCTAATCTGCCCCGTCATTTACGCTAGTATGCCATGTCATTTACGCTAATATGCCACGTCATTTACTCTAGTATGCCACGTTATTTAATGTTCCTTTTCCTTCTCAGGGTCTTTGCTCCGTTTCTTTTTTTTTCTATTATTCCTCAGTAAGAACGAGTTTGTCCTCAAGTCGAAATGAAGGAAATTAATGCTTAAGTTCACCCAACCGATTCTAAGGATGTCTCATGTGCAGGAAGGCCTTTCCATTGAATGAGGAATTCCAAGTGACCTGTTGAATCATATTTCGTATCTAAAGCCTTCTCTGGTTCGATTATTAGTTTCTCATCTACGGAAAGTGATGTAGCTAATGGAAACAGTTTGTCTGGTTTAAGTTGAGACACGTGAAGCACCGGATGGATGTTCGATGTTGCCGGAAGACTTAAAGGATATGCCACTTTGCCAATTTCTCTATCATTTCAAAAGGGCCATAAAACCTTGCTGTAAGCCTTTGACACAGTCGTCGACTCACCGTTTGCTGTCTATAAGTACGTGATTTTAAGAAAACTCTATCGTAAAACGAACTGCAAATCGCGTCTATACTTCTCCGAATTATTCTTCATAACGTTGTGAGCGTGAAGAAGATGTTCTTTAATTTGTCTCAGCATATCATCTATTTTCTGCAACTAGGGATGTTAATATGAACCCGATGTAACCTTAAATTAATTTGATTCTAAATTAGTTTTAATCTTATTTTAATCCATTAAAATTTTAAAATAAAGTTAAACTTTTTGTAATTCATTTTAAATCTATCAAATTTTTTTTTATCATTTTTTATATTTATGATATTATATAATTTCTCACATTTGAATTATATATAAATCTTATATAAATTAAATTATTGGTTTTCAAAGTTAAGAAAACTAAAATTTTATTTTGCGATTATACTATATTGCAGTTTTTGCGAAAAAACATTATTTTACAGTTTTGAACAAATATAATGATATTTGTTCAAGCGAAAAAACTTTATTTTGAGCGAAAATATGGGTTTGACGAAAAAAACGATGTTTTGTAGTTTAAGCGAAAAAACTTTATTTTGAGATTTTGGAAATAATAAGTTATTTTGGGTTTTTGAAAGAAAAACGTTATTTTGCCGTGTTTTACGAGAAACTATCATTTTTGAATTTGGCGAAAAAATATTATTTTACAATTTTGGCCAAAAAACGCTATTTTACAATTTTAAATACTATTTTCGATATTGGTGAAAAATATTAATTTCAGTTTTGATGAAAATCATTATTTTGCAATTTTGATAAAAATGTTATTTTTTATTTTTGATGAAAAACGTTATTTCGTAGTTTTCTAGAAAAACTTCATGCGCCTTTGTCAAGATAATGTTGTAGTTTCCAAAGAGAAACAATTAGTTAAAAATTAAGTAACAAAAATTAAGATATAATATAGTTAATCCTTTTTTAACCCAAATGTTTTAAGTTGGGTTCTAAATTAACCCTATAAATTTTCTATACAATAATTCAAGAGTACGGTTTACACTTATTTTAATTGGTTGGATTAATTCTAAATTTTTAAACTCTTTCTAATATCCCTACCTGCAATATTGTCTCCATTTCAAAATTTTGCACTAGATCTGACTCAAAATGCAACAATGTTGGTGGAATGTTGGTGTATCTCTGCCATAAAGATGTGTTAAACCACAACTTTAACCCATGACAAAAAGCTAACCCTCACCAATTTAATCCCAAAAATACAAGTTTCCACCAATTGATCGTCAATCTCAACGAAAGGAGGCGGAATGGATGTGCATTCCCTTGTAAATCAACAATGAATTGATGCACCAATGCCATCACATCCTAATTTTCATGGTAACAGAAACAGCAAACAGAAGGGTAAAAGATTTTATTTACTATTTAGAATTTAGAAGGCTAATGTATAGTTAGACAATGGTTGTTGTACTAAAAGTTTAACAATCTATCATTCTAAATCGTCATTTGAATTCATGTTTCTAAACATGATTAATCGAATAAATGTAATATGTTCACAAAATGTATTAACATCAATTTTGGTTGACTAAAACACTTTGTCCATCTAAGTTCTTTTTGAAAAATCGAATATTATTTTTGATGAGTTCGATAATTATAAGATCAATTATCTAGACGATTGAACTAGTTTAAACATTGAAAACAACTTAGATGAAGATTCATATGAATAATCATAATATTTCAAACAAATTTATCAATCCTTAAAATCATTTAAAAAATTTTAAAATCTATTTATGAAACTACTCAAACATATCTATAGAGAAACAAATATTTATAGTCTTCTATTCATTTGAGAATGATTTTGAATCAAATTAGAAAAAATGCAAAATTTCCTTTTTGGTTGTTGTGTGGCTTAGATCGATCAATCTGAATTTGAAATGGTTGATTTGTACTAAGATCGATAAATCTCTTCCTAGATCGATCGATCCTCAAACGTGACAAAATTTCATAAATTTGCTTTTTTGCTCGCTAAACTAGATCGTTTTCACAAAAACTGGCATAACATTCGATTGCTCCATTGGATTAACAGTAAACAACTTGAAAATAAAAACTAACACATTGTTCTCTTTTGTTGAAAATTTCAGTTTGATGCATCAGTGGAAAGATCTTTATTGGATGACAAATTTTAGATGTTTGAGCCGAGTTTTACATCCCAATTTTTTTAAACTGTTTTTTCATCTAAAATGATTGTGAAAAGACTCGAGAAATACTCGTAGAAACTTGAATAAATGGTTAGAATGTATTGAAAACACAATATATTAATAGCATGAAACTAGGAGTGATTGGCTTTCAAATTTCTCTATCTTTAAAGTCCTTCGAAATCCGAACTAAGACACATATTACAGATAGATTATATTTAGTTTCTCGGTTGTTGACAAAAAAACAAATTTAAAAAAATAAGTCAATCGGTTAAGTTTAATAATAGTTGTCAAAGTGTATTGTAATTTAGCGTTTTGGTTCAGGTAATATATTTGAAAACCAATATAGACCCGAAATTTATTAGAATTTGATTCGATATATTTTTATTTAAATTATTCGAGTAATTCAAAATGTCAAAACATATAAAAAATATCTAAAATATTTGTGAAATAGATTAGTTTTATTAAAATTTAGTTTAATTGTGTAAAAGATTTTAATTTTGAAAATCAGAAACAACCATTTCCATAAGAAAAATTATAAACATTGGAAGACATGTTCATGTAAGAAGAAGTCGTGACTTTATGATCTTAGAAACCAAACACATCCTCTTTTACATCATTAAACGGCGCCGTATTGGTCTCCAAATCTTCCTCACCTCTTCCAAAACAAATTTCATTTCTTGTAATTGAACTATATTCATCTCATACACTCGCCTTTCCCACCAATTTATCATCTGACCTTTCTTTTTCTCTTATTCTACCTCGCTCAAGATTTGTGCCAATTGCATATTTAACTCACAGCTAGCTACAACATTCCCTTATGGTTGCTACGTCTGCGCTAAGGACAAATTGTTTCTAGAAAAGTAACGGTCCAATACGGATTCGACGCTCGGATGGCCGAAAGAGAAAGGTTTTTTAATTGGAGAAAACACGATTATGGCAACTTCTGCACCACACAACGTGCATAACTCACTAGCTTTCTCGAAAAGATCAGCTCTACGTTTAGAGAAGTTGACTTGCATGTGGCTCTTTTTCTTTATCTTAACCATCGGAATTCATTTTCGTCCGATGCTTTTTTTGTTCTTCGACATCATATAGTTCTTTTACGGGTGGATTTTAGTTACTTTTATTTGTTTGATAGTTGTGTTGAGATATTGTTATTTATATACATGTTTTTATGAATGTGTGTGGTTGTGACATTATTATTAGTTGCCAATTTATTTTTATTTTTGTAACAGCAATTTTGTAATTACTTAGTTTGTTTTTAATTTTGTGGATAGATAATAAACTTGTAAGATTTGTGTAAGTTATAAAAATTTCATTTTGTAATGTAGTAAATTTTTTATTTTTGTATTTATATGTAAATGCATGATTTTACTAATAATTGATTTTTGATGTTACAAAAATGCTTGCAAATAAAAACGGTTTAATGTAAGTTTGCAATTCAATGCACTCACTAATATTAATAACAGATACATTTTTTTTTATGATGCACATATATATATATATATATATATATATATATATATCCAATTGAAAGACTTTCCGTAAGAGATTCGTCAATAAACTTAAAATTGTGGCATTTGAAGCAGTAAAATTAATTGTAGTTATTGTGAAAGTTATTATAAATAATTAAAATTCGTTTGAGTATACCATATATAGAGTTATTTTGTATAGGTTTTGGATGCAAATAAGTGTAAATAAAATGAGATCTTTTACAATATGAAAAAAAAAAAAATTCCGTTGTTAAAATGTTTGCTTCAATGCTACATTCATTCCATTAATTATATGTGTCATTCTTTTTCACTTCATGAATATCTATCATATATCAATTAAATTATTTACAAGATTGTCATGATTATTTGTTATCTCCAAAATGAATCATAAATAAATAGATGAATTGGTTTAATTTAATAGAATAATTACAATATATATATCAATCTAATAATTTGGTGGAGAGATTGTTTGTTTATATACATGTGTTGATGAATGTGTGTGGTTGTGACATTATTATGAGATTGACTTGCATAATTGGTAATTTATTTTGATTTTTGTAACAACAACTTTGTTTATTGAATTTTTTAATTGTGTGGATATATTGTAAAATTGCAAGATTTGTGTAAGTTATAAAAATCTCAGTTTGGTAATGCAATGATTTTTTTGATTTTTTTGTCTTTGTATGTCAATGCATGATTTTCCTAATCATCGATTCTTAATGTTACAAAAATGGTTGCAAATCAAAACGTTTACACATGTTATTGCAATGTTGTAAATTAAGTAGTGATTAATATTATTAAGAAATACATTTTCTTGTTATTTTAATGATGCACATATATATATACACACACATTAATGTAATAATAGACAATTTAAATTATAAAATGGTATGAGAATAGTATAAAATCTACATACGTCAATGTAGCCTGCAAATCAAAGTAGTAATTATTAATACTTTTTCTAGATAGTATGATGACAATCTAAGTTTTATAACATAAAATTCACAGAGTCTGAATTTCGATTATTATCGGAACTTAAAGTGTTTTTTTAATGAGTGTTAAGTTTATTGGATGATATAAATTCTCAACTAGTATTCTCAACTAGTTTATTGAATTTTTAATTAAAAAAGATATAGACAAATCCCAATAAGTCTACTTGTCAATGATATTGAGTTGCTTCAGGATTCAACTAATTTAAAGATCTCCCGTAAGAGATTTGTTGACAAGTTCAAAATTGTGGTGTTTGAACCAATAAAAGTAATTGTAGTTATTGTGAAAATTTTATAAGTAATTAAATTATGTTTGTGTACACCACTTGGAGAATTATTATGTATAATTTTTGTATAAAAATAATTTAAAATAAGATGAGATCTTGTGCAATAGAAAAAATATATAGTTGTTAAAATATTTGCTTCAAATTTTGTATGCTACATTTACTCTATTAATTATGTGTCATTCTTTTTTCATTTTGTGAATATCTATCATATATTAATTAAGTTATTTATAAAATTTTCATGATTATTTTTTATCAGCAAAATGAACCTTAAATAAATTCATAAAATTTAATATAATAATTACAATATATATCACTCATATTAATTTGGTTAAAAAATCAATATCTTCTATCAAATTAAAAAATAATTATTAATCTCCAAAATATCAATTTTAAAATTTATACCTACAAAAATTTATAAATAACTATAAAAAGATAAATAAATTTAAATAAGTAATATTTTAAATTTGTTTATATCATATTATTTATATCTAAACATTATATTTTTTTACCGTGTTTGTATGATTATTTAAAAATAAAAATAGAATCACCAATCATTTACATAAAAATAGATATGTTGAACTAACATATGTTATAATTTGAATTTTTTTCAAATCTTTTTATTTGTTATTTAAGTAAAAGTAATTATTTTTAATAATTTTATTTGTTAAGTAGTTCAACATGATAACATTAATAAAAAATCTAAGATTTTTCTCTATGCTTCCAAATAAACGAAAATAATAGCTAGCAAGATACTAGCATATAAGTTTCTTTTAATTCACTTTTTCTTTTACTACAAAATAAATAAATAAAACATTTGAAAATCAAAAACAACCATTTTCATTAGCAAAATTGTAAACATTTGAAGACATGTTCATGTAAGAAGGAGCTGTGACTTTATGATCCAAGAAACCGAACACATCCTCTTTAACCTCATTAAACGGCACCGTATTGGTCTCCAAGAGAAGCATCTTCCTCAACTCCTCCAAAGCAAATTTCATTTCTTGTAACTGAACCATATTCATCTCATCCACTGGCCTTTCCCACCAATTTATCATCGACCTCCTCGCATTCAATTTTCTCATTTCTTCCATGGTCTGACCTTTCTTCTTCTCTTCTTCTACTTCACTCAAGATTTGTGCCAATCGCATATTTAGCTCACAACTAGCTGCAATGTTCCCTTGGGGTTGTTGCGTTTGCGCTAAAGACAAATTATTTCGGGAAAAGTAACGGTCTAATACAGATTCGACGCTCGGATGGCCGAAAGAGAAAGGCTTTTTAGCTGGAGAAAACACAATTATGGCAACTTCTGCACCACACAACGTGCATAACTCACTAGCTTTCTTGAAAAGACCAGCTCTACGTTTAGAGAAAGTAACTTGCCTGTGGCTCTCTTTCTTTATCTTAACCATCGGAATTCGTTGTCGTCCGATGCTTTCTTTCTTCTTCGACATCATATAGTTTTTTTAATGGTAGATTTTTAGTTGCTTTTATTTGTTTGATAATTTGGTGGAGAGATTGTTAGTTTATATATGTGTTGATGAGTATGTGTGGTTGTGATATTATTATGAGATCAACTTACATAGTTGGCAATTTATTTTTATTTTTGTAACAGCAACTTTGTAATTATTGAATTTGTTTTTAATTTTGTGGATAGATAATAAAATTACAAGATTTTTGTAAGTTATAAAAATCTCAATTTGGTAATGCAATGATTTCTTTTATTTTTGTCTTTGTATATAAATGTATGATTTTCTTAATCATAGATTCTTAATGTTATAAAAATAGTTACAAATCAAAACGTCTAAACATCTTAATATAAGGTTGCAAATCAAAGTACTGACTAATATTATTAAAAGATACATTTTTTTTGTTTTATTTATGATATATATATATAATTCTATCTTGCACTTAAAATATTGTTGGTGTTGAATTTTGCATTTAAAAATGCTCAAACAAATCTCGTCATTTTACTTGTCAATGAGATTAAATTATTTTAGGATGCTACCAATTTAAAGATCTTCCCACTCAACAAGGTCAAAGCTGGTCTTTGAAGTAATAACATTAATTGTAGTTATTGTTATAAGTAATTAAATCGGTTTGTGTATATCACTTAGAGAGTTATTGTATATAGTTTTTGTATGTAAATAACTCAAAATAAGGTGAGATCTTGTGCAATATGAAAAATAAAAAAGAGTAATATCCTAAGTAGTAACTTTTTAACTTTATATTCTAAATCTAACACATTAAAAATAAAATTTGTAAAGTAACACAAATTATTATATGAAAATAATTATTTACTTCAAATAAATTATATATAAAAGTAAAACATAATATTTGGGTTCACTTTTTTCAATTTAAGAATTAAATTTTTTATTAGAATGAATTTTTAATTATTTTAGTATTAAATTTGTGTTAGTTTTGAAAATTTAAATGATTATTACTATATTTGGAACAAAAAAATTTAAAATATTGCTATTTTAAACAATTACCCAATAAAAAATTATAGTTGTTAAAATGTTTGATTCAATGCTACATTCACTTTATGAATATCTATCACGTATTAATTAAGTTATTTACAAAATTGTCATGATTATTTGTTTTTAGCAAAATAAATTTTAAATAAATAGATAAATTGTTTTATTTTAATAAAACAATTACAATATATATATCACTCCTAATAATTTGGTGTAGAGATTGTTAGTTTATATAACACATGAGTGTGTGTGGTTATGACACTTACACAATTGGCATTATTTTTTATTTTTGTAAAGATAATTTTTGCAATCTCATTTTTTTTTAAATTTTGTGGATAGATAGTAAAATTACAAGATTTTTATAATTTATAAAAATCTCAGTTTAGTAATGTAATGATTTCTTTTATCTTTTTTTGTATGTAAATGCATTAATCACGGTTAATGTTAATTAATAATTTATTTTTAATGTTACAAAAATGATTGTAAATCAAAACGTCTACACACCTTAATATAAGATTGTAAAACAAAGTAGTGACTATAATTATTAAGAGATATATTTTCTTGTCTTTTTAATGATGCACACACATATATATGTGCATGTGTGTACACATACAAATTAGTGTAAGAAGAGACAATTTAAATCACAAAATAGTATGACAATAGTATAACATCTACATACGTTAATGTAGTTTACAAATCAAAGTACTAATTATTAATACATTTGCTAGATAGTATGATAACAATCTAAGTTTTATAGCAAAAATTCCAAGAGCTTCAAGTTCGATTATTGTCGTAACTTAGAGTGTTGTTTTTGGATTAGTTAGTGTTAAATTTATTAGATGATATAGAATCTCAACTAGTATATCTTTAAAATCAAATATTTAACATAATATGCATATATTCTATAAATTTACTTATATATAAGATTAGTCAGATTTGTTCATATTACTAACTAACTATAAACAAAAAATGAGTGATACAATTGCTGAAAAATATATCTCAAGAATGCATATTTCAATTCTATCTTGCATTTGGAGGGTTGTTTGTGCTGAATTTTGCATTTTAAAAGATTCAAAAAAATCTCGATAACTTTACTTGTAAAATGAGATTGAGTTGTTTTTAGATTCAACCAATTTAAAGATCGTCTATAAAAGATTCGTCAACAAGCTCAAAGTTGTGGCTTTTGAACCAATAAAATTACTCGTAGTTATTGTGAAATTTATTATAAGTAATTAATTTTTTTTATAAAATTTGTTTTCATAAGTAATGATTGTGTATAGTTTTTGTACGTAAATAATTTAAATAAGATGAGATTTTGTGTAACATGAAAAATATATATAGTTGCTAAAATATTTGCTTCAAATTTTGTATGCTATATTTACTATATTAATTATATGTGTCATTATTTTTTCACTTTGTAAATATATATCATATATCTATCATATATTGTGTATATTTATATAAATTTTAAATAAACAGATAAAAATTAATAGAATAATTATAATATATCAAACTTATATTATTTTGGTTAGAAAATCAATATCTTTTATAAAATTAAAATTTTTTATTAATTTACAAAACATCAACCTCTTATCTTCAAAATTTATACCTACAAAAACTTATAAATAACTACAAAAAGATAAATAAGTCAATTTGAATAACTAATACTTGAAATTTAATTATATCATATTATTTATTTAGTCAATATATTCTTTTTATCGTTCTTGTATGATTATTTAAAAATAAAAATAGGATCACCAATCATTAAAATAAAAACAGATTTATTGAATTTAACATATTTTATTTATTATTTATGAAAACAACTATATTTAATAATTTTGTATGTAAAACATATATTTCTATAAAAAGCATATCCAAATAATAAAAATTATCATTATGTTACAAATAAGGGGCCTACAAATAACAATCAAATTTTTTTATATAAATAATTAAATTTTAAATTCTTATAACAATATTTGACGAATAACTATTATTATTACTGACTTTATAACTAAAATTAAATTATATTTATTTAATAATCATTTCACTTGGCAGATTAATTTAGTGTTCAATAATAATAAATGCAAATAATAATATACAAATTATAAAATGTGGTCACGCTGATAAAATGGTGATTTGCAAAAGTAATCTAAAAAATTTGTTCAAATGCAAGTTTAACCACGTTAAACTTATTTTTGTAAAACTAATAATTTATCTTTTTTTATCTTTCAATAATAATTATATGTACAATTTTATCATTACCTTATAATTTTTTTTTTTAAATTACAGAAAGACCATTATGAACAAATTTTTCAAAAGTATTACGAAAATATCATCTTGTTCATTATACACAACCACCTTTACCGTGGGTGTTAGGAGTTTTTAATGTCATCAACACACCCATCATTTACTTTTATTTCTTCTTCAAATCTCATTTCTCTCTCCCTCTTTCATTTTTTCTCATAATTTCTTCTCATTTCTCTCTTCACACTATATTCAAAAGTTTCTTACTTTGTAAAAGATCATCACTATTTGTTAAAACAAGCTTTTATAAGTCTATATCGGTTATCATTAAACTCGCTCAACTTAAAAATCAATAGCAAATGTTAGTTTTTGTGTTTTAGCTATGATTTTTTTGTTGCAGATCGCAAATTTTTCGATAAATCTACAAAATTTACTTTTTCATATCTTATGATTTTTTTTGTATCTACAAAATAACAAGATGACAAAGAACATGAGAAAAAAAATAGAAAAGAGGGGAGGTAATAATTTTTTATAGGATGGAGGCTCCCATTTTTTTAAAATAAAATTATGCTAAAATTTTATGGTTACCTTCTTTATACATGGAGAGTAAAATTTGGTTAGACTAAAACTTATAGAATTCCATACACCAAGAGGTGAACTGCATAAGAACTCTCATTCATCAGCAGGGAGAACAACCTCAAGCGTAGACATGAGTCTGCTAAATTTAAGTTACGACTTTTTCAATTTCCGATTTGTACATATTTCCTAAAAAATTTGTTTTGTATATGAAATACAAAAGAGATTTCTCGGTAAGTCTGTAATTTGAAACGAAAATACAAAAAAAACTTTCCGAGAATTTTGCTTTGTACATTTCGGTAAAGTTAAATTAAAATTTCGGTTTGGTGAAATTTTAATTTAACCAAAGCGAATTTCCAAAGCACAATTCTTGAAAAGTTTGTTTTGTACATGTCGGTAATGTTAGATTGAAATTTTGGTAAGGTTAAATTGAAATTTTGGTTTGGTGAGATTCCGGTTTGGTGAAATTCTCGGTTTTTGCAAATTTCTGGAAAAGTTTGCATTGAAGTCTCAATACAATACCGGTTGGTTATATTTTAGTTTGCACAAACTTTTCGAGAAATCTGCACAACCAGAAACTCTAAATTGAAAGAAACCAGTTTAATTGAATATAATTTTCGTTTTGTGTATACTTCTCGGGAAGTCTAATGTTTTAAATATACGACAGACTTCACGAGAAGTGTGTGTATCCCTAAACCTTAAATAATAATTTTTACTAAATATACAACAATTTTGTTAAAAAATAGATGAATATGGTAAAAATATGTAAGTAAATGCATAACTGAAACAATTTTCAATTAAAAATTTTTAAATCTAAAATTTTAAATTTTTCATATGATATTTCAAATTCTAACATTAATTTTCTACATAAAATTAAATATTAACCCACAACACATAATACCAAAACTATCAAGCGTTTGATACCATTAGGTCGAATCCAATATCGTTATTTTTGAATTCATTATAACTTTTTATTTGCTTTTCATATGTATATAAATTGTGTTAACAATAATTTTAAAAAAATTATATATTTCATAATTTTTATTTGATTTAGGTAATTTATTAGCAAATTGAGAAGTCTCCTTTGGTAAGCAGAAACAAAGCAGACCTCTCGATAATTATGTTTTGTATTTGGCTAACAAAGCAAACTTTTTTAAAGGTTTGCAGGTTTTTCTCATAAATCAGATTGTCGAAAAATCTGCTTTAATCCCAAAAAAGCACGCAGACTTCGCATGGATTAAAATATAATTGACATACCTAATATATTATTTGAGAAAAAATTTAATATAGTAATCTTACACTGACGTGTTAATAACAAAAATTTCATGCTCACGTGTCAACAACACAACGAGTTTTAGCTTAAATATATAAAAGACTTTAAATTATTAGAATAATTACAATACATACCACTAATATTAATTTGGTTAGACAATAAAGAGTAATACCATAAAAACTTTTTAAAGTTTTTCTTCCAAATCTAGAATTCCAAAATTAAATTCCCAAAAATAGCACAAATACTTATGTAAAAATACTTATTTATTCTAAATAAATTATACATAAATTTAAAGTATTATATTTGGCTTTATTTTTCCCAATATAGGATTTAATTTTTCTAATTTTGGGTTTAATTTTTCTATTAACATATAGTTCTAATGCATTTTAATTTTAAATTTTTGCTATTATTGGAAATTTAAACTAATGATGATATTTTTGGAATAAAAACTTAGAAATGTGCTATTTTAGACATTTACCCAAGAATAAATATATTTTATTCAACTAACCAAAAAATACTATTATATTTGCAAAAATAATAATTTTTCTTTCTTTAAATTTTTTATACGTTAATTTACAAATAATTTCAAATAAATATAAATAGATTTAAGTTACTACTGTAATTCTTAATATATTATTTGAGAAACATTTTTTATACGTTAATTTATAAATAATTTCAAATAAATATAAAAAGATTTAAGTTACTACTATAATTCCTAATATATTATTTGAAAAATATTTTAAGAAAATAACATTACTCTAACGTGTTATTAACAGAAATATCATGCTGAGATGTTATCACTACAATAAATTTCAAATAAATATATAAATGAGTTTAAATTATTAGAATAATTACAATTATACTATTTTATTAATTTGGTTAGAGAATTAATGTATTTTTATTAAACTAACAAAAAAATAATATTAAATTCGTAAAAAATAATTATTGTTTTTCTTAATTTACATACACAAAAATTAATGTTAAAAGTAATTTTAAATAAAAGTTAAAATTATATAAATATTTAATTTATATTTACTAATAAAATATAATTTACGAATATTTTTTCC
>JAEVFF010000496.1:235877-357329 GCA_018901945.1 Pugionium dolabratum
AAAACCCATATGGACTCCTATTTATAAGTACTGAAGAGGAAGTTGAAGAAACGCATTGCATAATCCATTGTGGAGAGAAACCTTTTTTTAGAAGAACAACTTCTAAGAAATTCCATTCAATCCAATCATAAGCTTTATTCATGTCAGTTTTGACTACCATGAAAGATTTTGCACAAGACTGCTGGACTTTTAAAGAATGCAAAGCCTCATGAGCAATGAAAACATTATCCGTGATAAATCTACCGGGGATGAAAGCAACATGGTTTTCTGATACAATAGTAGGTAGAATCTTTTTGAGCCGTAAAACCAAAACTTTCGAAATAATTTTATAAATTACATTACAAAGTGAAATTGGTCGAAAGTCTTGTATTAACGTAGTACAATCTGTCTTTGGAATGAGACAAATATGTGTATGATTAAACTCCTGAATCATATGTCCCATTAATAAAAATTTGTTAACTTCTTCAAATATTGTTGTACTGACAATATTCCAATGGTGTTGATAGGTGTTGATAGAAAAATCCTGAGAAACCATCGGGTCCAGGTGCCTTATTTACTCCAATGGAGAAAACTTCCTCACGAACCTCTTCAGAAGAAACAGGTTTTGTAAGATCCATATTCATCTTATTGGATACCATTGATGGGACATTTGTAAGTACCGAATCCATGTTATTTGAATTAGTTGTCTCGAATAATTTTGAAAAATAATTCAGAGCCTCCTGAGCAATGTTTTCATTTCCATAAACATCGTCCCCGTCATCATTTTGTATCGAATTAATTGTGTTTCTTGATCGTCGGTTCTTTGTTGCTGCATGAAATTTTTTTGTATTCTTGTCCCCTTCTTGAAGCCATTGATTCCGACTCTTAAATTTCCAATAAACTTTCTCATTTGCATATGATTTAAGTAAATCTTTCTTTAATAGAGAAAGTTTCCTTGGATCGCAGTCCGGCTTAAGCTTCTCTGTATCAATAGTCGTACTGAACTCTCGTATACGATTGCTCGAGTTTAAAAAAGAATTCTTTTGCCAAGAGAAAATTTTGTTTCGACAATTTTTAAGTCTTGTGGGTAACTATTCCAGCTAACATTAACGATACGTTGAAACCATCACCCTTGATCCAACGGGGATCATATCGGAATAAACGTATCCCTGAATCTGTATGTCTTCTAATATTTATAATTGCAGGTCGGTGGTCTGAATCAATCATATCTAGATATTCATTATTGATGCCGAGTAAAGAGCTTTCCATTCGTGATTTGTCATACCTCTATCTAACCAACATTGAACTAACTGATTATTCCTCGTATCAGCCCAAGTCATATTGTTTCCCATAAACTATAAATCTGACATCTAACATACGGATATCATTTGTTGAAAATCAAAAAGACTTCATGGTGCTTTGGTAACACCCCTAATTTTGTCATGTACGTGTAGTATTTCGTTAAAATCTCCACACATTATCCATGGGCTTTTCCGTATGGTAGATATTCTTTGTAATCTTTCCCAAAGATTTGACCGATACTTATGGATTAGATGTTCATATACACATGACAAATAGAAATTAAAACCTTTATTATCAATCTTACAGTCAATAAGTTGCTCGTCTAAATTGACAATGTTTACAGAAATATATTTATTCCATAATAAAGCCAAACCACCACCAAATCCTTTTGGAGGGGATACATAAGACAGAGTCATAATGTAAAATGCTAGCAACATCATGAACCACATCATTTTTATTCTTGGTTTCCATGAGGAAGAGTATATCCGGAGAATAAACCTTCTTTATTCGCTTGAGGCGTCGAACTATCAGAAACCCTCCTAAACCCCGATAGTTCCAAAATACGATATTTATTCTAAATTCAGTGGATTATGGCCCACCAAACCATCATCTAAATAACTCAGAGATTCACCATCAAAATTATTTTCCCGAAATTTTGGGAAAAAAATTCAAGAGACCCGGCTTAATATTTTTAGAAATCCATACCATAATACCGTTGAATAAGAAAACTTTGGTAACCCAAAATTCGATAATCATCCATGGTTGAGGCAATTTGATTAAACCGAGGGAATTGTTTTCGGTTTTCTTCAATTGAGACAATTAAATTAAACCAGATAAATTGATCCTGGTTAACTTAAACCAAACACCGATTAATATAAACCAATTGAACCCTAAAACATGTCTAATTCCACATCCTAAACCAAGAGCAACCTGACCTGGTGAACCGGTGTGAAGAATCGGTATTGATTTATGCCTCTTTATGGGATTATCGGAATTGGGAACCCCCGTTGACTCTGATAAACGAGGTCGCTTCTCTGCCGGAACAGTTGGGGATCCAGTACGGTGAGTATCTCCTTCCTGGGCAATTGAACTGTTCGGTAAAAAAGGCAGGGGGGATGAGGGAAACCGGGTGGCGTTGAATCGTCGTTATCATCCTCGGAATCGTCATTTCCAGGAGGGATGTCTACCGGATTATCAAAAACAGCAGTAGATGGACAGTCGGCAAAATCATGAGACAAGATTCCACACTTAGGGCAGCAATTCCTCAATTTTTCATATCGAAATTTGAGGATAGATTCAGTTGTATTGAATCTAATTTCTCTGAAATTGAAGAGGGATTTCGATGTTGATCAACACTCTTACTCTCATAAACTCAACCCGGTGAGAATTATCGGAGTTAAAATCCGATTTCAGTAAATCGGCGAGAGTGCCTCCGATATAAAGGACCATCGGATATGTTAGATATTGAATAGGAATACCACTGATTTGAACCCAAAACGGAATCAATTTGAGTTCCTCCTCCGCAATCGACAATGACCATTTCTGTAGCACACACATTCAGTCATTAAAAGACCATGGCCCTCGACGGAGTACGGAAAGCAAAGCCTCCTCGGTTTGGAAGAGAAATTGAGTCCAATTTCAAGCAATAATACGGGCAGTAACAACCTCTCCGGCACTCCAGAGACGAGGAAACGTGGTCATCATTGCGCAAAGATTTTATTTTTTTGGGTTCACGGGTTTTCCGATCAAATAAAACCGTGTTTTTGTCGCCGCTTGAATACATAATTCCAACGGGAGAGATATCGTAGGTTCATTGATTCCGAGATCAATGTCTTGGAATTTTTTTGAGAGGTAATCGGACATAGTGCAAACAGGGAAAATGAGATGACGGAATTTAGAGTAAGAAAAAGAAAATCGAAATGCTTAAATAGAGAAACTGTGTAACGATAACCGATTCCTGGAGAGAAACCGTGGAGTGTACCGACAACAAACACTCTTACAGAGAAGAGAAGAAAACACTTTGTCGATGGTAAAAACCGTCAACGAAGACAAAACAGGGAAGTTGCGAAAAAATCGCAGAAGAGAGAAAGTTTATTTTGGAGTAGTTTTTGTGACGAAAAAATAGACAATCATTTTCTTCCCTTTTTTCTAATATTCAACAGTAAAAATTTATAGAGATCAGATTTGTAAATATAAAGGAGTGGTTTAAATTTTCTGGCGAAATTCTCACCGATGAGGACATCGATCCTCGTAACAGCGTAGCGTTCCTTGGCCGTCTTTGTACAAAACTATTTGGCGATCGAACACAGTGAGGCCGAGTGGTGCATCGTCGGGGACGTCTCTGGTAAGGTACAACGGATACCACTCCTCGGTCCAATCGTAATCCGCAACCTCCACACGTTTTTCCTCCTCTTCAGGCGTAAGGTTCAGCAAAACCTCTCCTTCTCCGATTCCCGCGGTCTGATCTGCCGCCACAGCGGTAACAACGGCAGTGGATCGGCGGAGGAGACGGAGACGGGGTTTGCATGTTGTTCGCTGGTTGAACTGAGTTTGGATTGTGGGTGTTACTTTAGTGAAGAGAATCGGAGAAGTGGTTGTGAGTTGAAGATGAGAACTTAGAAAAGGAACAGCCATGGCGGAGGAGGAGTTTTTAGCATCGAAAATCGATTACTGTGTTTTTAAATGGATCATAAGGTTGCTTCTTCAGCCTTTGGACCTCGTTCAACCACATAGAAACTGCATGAAACGTTGTCGTTTTCTAGTTTTTCAGTCTTCAACTTTTTGATTTTAAATACCAAAATTTTAAAAATCGAAAGGTTTTAAAGTGTAAAGGTAGATTCAAAGAAAATTAAAATTAAACTTTAAACTTTTAAAATAAACTTTAAATCTTAGAAAGTCAAACCATCGAACCTAAATCTTAAATTTAAAATATTAAATCTAAATCTAAATTTTTAATTTTCAAATTTTAAATCATTAATATATTACTTTTGAAACATATATATTTTAATGATGTTTTATGAAAATTAAAGAATAATATCCTAAAATAAAATATTTTAAAGTTTTTGTTCCAAAATTAATATTTTAAAATTAAAATTTTAAAAATAACATAAATAATTATATGAAAATATTTGTTTATTCTAAATAAATTATACATAAACTTAAACGATTATATTTGAATTATTTTTTAAATTTAAGATTTATTTTTTTATATTAGATTTAAAGTTTTAATGTATTTTAATATTAATTTAATTATTTAAAATTTAAATTAAAAATATTATATTTTTTAAACTTAAAAAATGCTATTTTATACATTTAATGTACAGAGCTGAGTAATGAAACTATCAATGAAGAAGCTAGCAGTGAGCTTGATATCTACTTGGAAGAAACAGTTGTACCATAGAATAAAAATGGAGTATCATCATGTCTTACTATGGTGGAAACATAACAGCCTGAAATACCTATCTTATAGATTATATGATATTTTGTCGTTGATCAGCATTAATGGCAGTAAGTTCTTTCATATCTTCTAAAGCTCAATCACTACTTTTTATGCACTCACATGAAATTGGAATTTTTTGCTATATGGACAAGAATTGTGCAATGTGGTGATGAAGATATTCATATACGAAAGAGGAAGCGAAAATAAAGCTTCATTTTCTTTTGTCTGTTTGCAAAATATATATATACTTCCAATTGATCTTTGTATTTGTCTTTTGGATATGTTACTGTGTTTGTTTGTAGCTAACAAAAACTCACTAAAAATAACCTAAAGTTTAACGGATTTAACCGAATCTACCCACAAGTAAACGAATAAATTAGAAATATTTAGAATTGTTCGGTTAAATACTTGGAATTGTTCGGTTAAATTAGAAATATTCATGTATCGTAACGTCCTCGTTCCGTACCAAGATCATCATCTCTAATGGTGTGTCCTTGCATACTAAATTCGTCACCTTCAACAGTTTGAGTCCATTTGACTCCACACTCGTTGTTTAGCTTTGATACCAAATTGTAACTCTTCCGACCACCACCGTCCGTGGACTCCCATGTCCTCTCTGCCACATGGATACCAATTTCGTCCGACGGTCGGTGTGTTATTTTGAAGGACTCGAAAGACTTGTTTTCTTATCCTACAAATCACCAAATCATTTTCCCCCATGTTTATATTACATGAAGTCTCTCGAGCATAGGACGAATGGGACGATGAATGGTTGATCCTTCATGTCGGTTTGTGTTGGTGAGATTGTAAAATGTGGTCGACCATGAAGAATTTCTCAACCATCTTTAACGTTTCTTCGACCAAAATTGATCATTTGATTTTAATTAGCATAAATAGTCATTTGATATTTTAATTTTTTTTATTTAAGTAAAAATGAACATTTTTAATAATTTTACTTATACAACGTATTTTTGTCTAGAAATCATCAATTATCTAAATAAAATAATAATGATCATTACCTTGTAAATAATAATCAACATTTTTATAAACATTTTTAAATCTCTAATAATATTTGACGAATAACAATTGATTTAATTCTTTTACATCTAAAAAATCTAGTGTAGGTGAAAAAGAATTAACACTACAAACGACAACATTTAAATACAATATAAAAATGCTTGATCTGAATGATGAATTTAGATTAGAACATCCGGATGAACAAAGGAATAGCCATTTCTCAAGCACTACTTGATCGTTTTGTATATTTTTTCTATTTAGAGATTCTCTTTCTGTTTTTTTTGCAAAAGTGGCATGTTCTATTACAAGCAGACAAAATTACTCAACTGATTACCATGATTTTTATTAATTTCAAAAGGGAAAAAAGTATCTGAAGTTTTTGTATGAAAAAGGTGTAATAATATTGGAGAAATTTAGTGTCTTTTCTTCTTGAAATTCTCTGGCATGCAGTGGCTGTTCAGACGATTGGCAATGTACTTTCCGACAAATATAGATGTTGTAGTAATCAGTCTTTCAATTTCTAGCATTAACATCAAAAACCCAAATCTCGTTTTTGCTGATTGATGATCGGCATGGATGATGCTTCTCTCTCTCTCTCGTTCTCATGAATGCACAACAGAGTAAGAACAGTCATAAAATTCTCCTGACTCAACCATCACTCACTGTCTCTCTCTTACTCTTACTATCTGAAACAAAATCAAATGCGATTTACAGTTATCGATTATCACAACAATTACTTCTTCTTCTTTCGCTTTCTCTCTCTCTCTCTCTCTCTTTCTCTCTCTCTCTTTCTCTCTCTGAAACCAGCATTGCCCTCGCTTTCCTTCTCCAGAGGACACCACATTCAAAGAATGGCGTTTCCGTTTTCTTCCTGTAAACAAAAATGTACATTCATCTTCTCTCTTCTTATCTTTCTTCCTCTACTTCTGCTTATTTCTTCCTCAGTAGCAAACCTCTCTTTCAACTTCTACGCCGGTTCGTGTCCTGGAGCTGAACTCATCGTCAGGAATACCGTTAGATTTGCTTCATTCTCTGATCCATCAGTCCTTGGAAAGCTTCTCCGTCTCATCTTCCATGATTGTTTCGTCCTGGTATATTTCCGACTCTTGTAAAAAAAAACCTTATTTCTTGGATTACAAAATGAGTTTTTGTTGTTGTTGTTTTTGTTGCTTGTCTCAGGGTTGCGATGCGTCAGTATTGATTCGAGGGAACGGTACAGAGAGAAGCGATCCTGGAAACGCGTCTCTTGGAGGGTTCACTGTTATAGAAACCGCCAAAAATATCCTTGAAATCTTCTGTCCGGGCATTGTCTCCTGTGCTGATATCATTGTTCTTGCTGCTAGAGACGCCGTCGAAGCTGTAAGATTTCAGCTCAATGACTTCAATCTTTGAAAATCAATCTTCTACATATGTTTCTTGTTGTTGTTGAATACTATTGGTATGGACAGCTTGGAGGACCAGTAGTTCCGACACCGACAGGGAGAAGAGACGGGACGGTCTCAATGGCAGAAAATGTCAAACCAAACATCATTGATACAGATTTCACAGTTGATAATATGATCAATGTCTTTTCCTCTAAAGGCTTGTCTGTTCAAGATCTAGTCGTTCTCTCTGGTACGTTTCTTGATGTTCATTTTGGTCCGATAAAAATTCTTCTAACTCTGAATTTTATAAACTATCCTTCGATTTCGATTCAGGAGCACACACTGTTGGAGCTGCGCATTGCAATACATTCAACAGCAGGTTTAAGAGAGATCTCAGAGGCAATTTCGAGCTCATAGACGCGTCTCTCGATAAGTCTTATGCACAAACACTTTTGAACAAGTGTTCATCGTCGATTGATCTGAAGATTACGGTTGTAAACAACGATCCAGAGACATCGTCGACATTTGACAATCAGTACTATAGGAATTTACAAGCTCACAAGGGTCTGTTTCAGACGGATTCGGCTCTCATGGAAGATGAACGGACGAGGAAGATCGTAGAGGTTCTTGCGAAGGATGAGGAAAGTTTTTTTGAGAGATGGAGCGAGTCGTTTGTGAAAATGAGCGTTATGGGTGTGAGGGTTGGTGAAGAAGGTGAGATAAGACGATCTTGTTCTGCTGTTAATTAAATTGGATTTATATCTTTGATCTTGTACACCATATAGATAATTAAGAATGAAAGGTTGAGTTATTGAGCTAAATCTCATTATTATTATAATAATTATTATTTATTGGGTTGATTATATATTTCGAACTATGACCATATATAACAGCATATCTATACAACACTCTTAATAATAGTACATGGATCATACACATCTTATTCTTATATATATATATATATATATATATATATATATATATATATAAAGTACAACCATTAGGAGTAAAATTTGCGGAGGTGTCATCACCACGTTTACTCTCGACAGTTTTATTATTTAATTTAAATAAAAAAATCTAAATTAATTATTCTATTAGACAAACAACCTAATTAGATAACCTAATTATTTAGTTTAATAGTACATGAATTTCCAAAGAGTCAAAATATGTTGTGAATCTAAAATTTGAAATTTGAAACTCTCATTTATTATTTGAAAAATAAACTAAATTATTTCGTATAATTTTGACCGATTAAAATATTAAAATTGTATCAATCTATTAAATATTTGTATATATTCGAAAATTCAATATTCCCACAATAAAAAATTAAACTGGAAAAAATAAAAATTATATCTTATATTTATTATTTTTTAATATCCCTATTAATAGCTCATATCTTATATATATACCGAAGCATAAACATTGGGATATTAATAAAATTTCATTTAATTAATAAAATTTAAATATTAAATCTTTTTCTGTGCATATGATAGGTATTCTTCTAGTATATATATATATATATATATACATGGAGTGAAAATTTTATTTGTGTTATTAACAAAAATGTTTGCTTATGTTTCATCATCACAATAAATTTCAAATAAATATATAAATATTTTTAAATTACTAAAATAAATAGATAATTTTCTCACGATTTGCGTAGATATAAACATACTATAAACTCAAATTATTATTACATTTAATTAAAATATTATATGTATTACGAGGCATTTGCAAAATTGAACTAAATTTGCCTTCAATTGTAAGTTTAACACCCTTAAACCTATTTTTACAAAACTAATTTTCTATATTTTTTTTTATCTTTCAACAATAATTTTATTTACAACTTTGCCATTATTTAAAAAAAAACAACACAAATACCATTATAAACAAAATTTTCAATAATATTACGAAAATTTCATCTTCTTCATTGCACACAACCACCATTGTCGTGGTTGTTGGGAGCTCTTAATTCCATCGACACATCCACCATTTATCTCTAGTCCTTCATCAAATCTCATTTATCTCAAGCTCTTTCATTTTTTCTCACATTTTCTTCCAATTTCTCTCTTCATATTCTAAAAATTTAAGTTATTTTAGTATTAATTGTGTGCTATTTTTAGAAATTTAGAGTAATGGTGTTATATTTAGAATAAAAACTTAAAATAATATTATTTTTATCAATTGTCCTTATTATAAAACCTAATATTAAATTCAAATATTTACTTGAATATTAATATATTTGAATAAAAAATTTACTTAAAAAAAGCTAAATATAATATTATATCTAACAATTGAAAGTTTCGGTTTGTATTTATATTATGTATATTTAATAAAATAATTTAACAATCACTAAAAATTTATAAATTACAAACTATTTGATTAAATTCAGAAAAAATATAATAAAATATTATAATTACATAATCTTGCGTATAGTGCGAATCAATTTCTAGTTCATTTATATTTTAGTTGAAGAATTCATTTTGTTTGAAATCCGTTAAAATTACTTGGTTTATATCTTCTTCTAAATTTTTGTTTATGAGTCAATTCTTTCTTATCTCGAAACCAATTTTTTAATATTGTAAAAAAAATTTTGATCGTTAATTTAAACTTCAATTTTAAAACATGTGATTATCTATTTTGGTATCTATTCGTTTTTTCTTATGGATACCAAATTTCAAATTAATAAATAGTATATATATATAACGAGATCGAAAAAATAACAGAATTCATAGCACACAATTAATTTTGTTTTATGCTTTGACAAAATATCTATTTTAGTTTGATTTAAAAATTTGAATGTCTATAATTTAATAACTGTTATACATATAAATGAGTTTTATGAATTAAATGTTGTAAACATGAAAGTTTAATAAGTTTAATATGTTTTATGAAATATTGTCAAATTTTGGTCAAATTTTCGTTTTTTATGAAATAAATTATAAAACAAAAAAATTAAAAAATATTAATTGTATTCTAAAAAAATTACTGGTACTTGTGAAATTTAATTGGTAGACACACTTTCTATTCCAAAAGAATAACTGAACGGAATTGTAAAAGGTGAAAGTATGATTGATCATCTTTTCTATTTAAAAAAAAACTATATATTATACTCACGATTTGGGTGGGTATGAAATATTATAAAATTAGATAATTATTACATTTGATTATGATATTATATGTATTATATTACATATTTATTATATAAGATTAGTTTTATTTGTATTTTATATATTTAAAACTACTAAAATTATATTTTTCAGTTTGTAATGCTTATGTTTTTATTTTATAATCAAATTATATACCAAAACTATATTTTGTTACGATTGTATATTAAAAATTATAGACTTATATATAATACACCTTTTTAACCGTTTTGTATGCTTTTAACTATTTTTGTAAAATAAATTTCATCTTTAAATATTAATTTTTTAAATTACCAATTATATAATTGGGTATTAATTAAAATATGAAGATTTAAATAGACATATAAAAGTCATAATCGTGACTAAAAAATACAATTGATTCAGCGTAATTTGTCAAACCAAATTAATTATTTGAAATTAATATAAATGTATAAAACTATATAAAACCATAAAATTAAAAATATACATGATATTTAACATTTCTTATTACTTATAGTTAACATATATGATTTACTTTATTTTTGAAAATAATTTATTAAAATTACCATATCATATTTGAGTAAACGTCATATCATTTTTTAGCTATGTTATTTTTTTAACGACATGTAAACATTTTTTCAAAACTCACTTTTCTTTTAATTTATAGAGGATAATAATTTTTTTAATCATATTCATTTTTTATTAATATTATTTTTTGTAAACTTGAATCATTATTACAAATGTTAATCATCAAATTTCATGAAATTTGCCCATAACTTGGATACTCATTAAATTAACTCAAATATCGCAAAGTTAATCATCAAATTACATGGACAGAGCGATTTACATGTTTAATTACAAAGGGCAATACGGCTCATTAGTTTCATTCTGATTGTCTTCATCTTTATATGTTTTTGAAGGCAAATATGCAAATCTATTAACAGACAATCCTCTACTCTCGGTTCACACAATTTTTCTAAATGCAAATAACTTATGAAAATGTTAGAAAGCCTATGAAAGGTCCTCATCAGGATACATATGATCCCAAACAACTGGCAAAAAATAAAGTATACAAAACATGTAAATCACCCAAAAGAAGTCTTACATTATATGATTATATTTCGTGGATAATTTTTTTGACCATTTCATCTTTTTTTAATGACATATAAATATTTTTTTCAAAACTTATTTTTCTTTTAACGTACAAAGATAATAATTTTTTTAATCATATTAATTTTAGAGTCCTATCATTTTTTTAGATTTGGATCATTATTGATTAAGATGTTATATTTATTATATAAGATTAGTTTTATTAATTTTTTAGTTATATCATTTTTATAATGATATTTAAATTTTTTTCTAAACTCATTTCTAATTTAATTTATACAATTTATTTTATTTTAAAAAAAATTATATTTAAAGTTATCATGTTATATTTGATTAATTTATTTTTGGAAATAAATTTATTTTTAAAATTATCATATTAAATTTGATCAATTTATTTTTTATAAATAAATTTATATTTAATATTATCATGTTATATTTAACTAAACACCATATTATAATTTTTAGTTATATTATATTTTCTATTGATATATCATCATTTTTTAAAATTAAAAATAAAAAGAAAAATATTTATTATTATCATTTTTTTGCCAAATAATTATATTAATTTGAAATATCTAAGTTTACAATATGATCAATAAAATAAGGACAAATATTAAAAAGTGTCCAATCTACTTGTGATAATGTAGAAGATGAAGCCAAAGCATCCGCCACCTGATTACATTGACGGAGTGTATGTTGGAAAATAATTGCTTCAAATGAGGAATCCAACGCATAAGAGTTTGTAAATAATGGTGCACTTGAAGATGAACTTGACGATGGTTAATGATGTTATTCAGACAGAGATTGTCTCCATAAAAAATAACTGACCGGAAATCTAAGGACCATGAAGTTTGTATAGCCCATAGTAATGCAGAAAATTCAGATTCAAAAACTGTATGACGACCTTGAAATTTTCCTCGTCCAGCAAAAATAAAAGACCTATGATCGTTACGGATAATCCATCCTATCCCAGAAGATTTAGAGCCTTCCTTATGTATACCATCGTAATTACATTTGACCCATGATTTAGGAGGAACCGTCCAATGTTTAGGTTGACGTCTTGTAAATTGATCTTTTTGTAGTGTTTGGTATTTATGAATCGGCACTATAGCTGTCCAACTAGCAATCTATTCAAGAGCATCCTCCGATCCTTTGTGAAGAAGAACATCTAGTAGTGTATCTGTGTTTCTGAATATAAGTGCATTTCTCGCTTTCCATAATCGCTATAGGATAAAAAATGGCAGATATTTTTGGCATGATTCAGCATCGAACTGATTGTAGCTTACAATAAAAAAATCTGATATTATCCTGGATATTTGAACTTGGATCACAAATAGATGTAGTAGATATCCTCATCATTCGCCAGACCATTTGAACATAGGGGCAAAGAAAAAAACTGTGCATCTCATCCTCAGTAGCAACCTCACACCTAGGACATTTATTATCGCAGACAATTTTCTGGTGATATAAATGTGATTTTAGAGATAAGGCATTAGATAATAATTTTCACAAAAAATGGATTAACTTTAGAGAAAGCTTTAAAGTCTATATAATTTTGGCCAAATCGGGATGAGAGGAAAGATAAGTCTTTTGTGAAGATGAATCCTGCTCAATTTCCACTATTTGACGATATCCAAATTTAACATTTAAACACCATTTGGTGTATATTTCCAATACCACGAATCAGTTGAAAGGTGAGATGGTAGGAAGATTTTATAAATGAAATGATGATCATCCTTTTCAATCAAATCCAAAATCATTACTTCATTCCATTGCACCATCTGTCGATCAATTAAATCACTGACTTTTAGAAGAGGGTTGGCATACGGTAATAACCTTGGTGCCCGAGATGGAGTTACTGGCAGCCAATTATTATCACTAATGTTGACCGAATCACCATTACCAATACCCATGCAAAGGCCTGTTTGTAAAAGTTATCTTCCATATAGAATAGATTGCCATCCAAAGGAAGGTATGCATCCTAACTTAGCAGATAACAATTCATCCTTCCTAAAATACTTGCTTCTCTTGATCTTAGCTAGTAAACAATCTAGTCTATTTAGTAATTTCTAACATAGATTGGCTAAAAGAGTTTGATTGAATTTTTGTACGTCTCTAAAACCCAATCCTCCTACTAGTTTCGGAGTGGCCATCTTATTCCAGGATATCCATACTATTTTTTTGTGATTCTCTGTGGAACCCCACCAAAATTGTTTCAAACACTGGTTTATTTGATGGCAGACTGTTGTTGGTAATTTAAAAACATTTATGAAATAAACGGGTAACACAAAAGCCACCGCTTTGAGTAGAATTTCTTTTACTGCAGATGAAAGAAATTTAATTTACCATTCCGAAATACGTGATCGAACTTTATCAATTTTTTTTTATTATTATTTTTCTTGGAGAAAAATATTTATTATAACAAGTTATTTTGGGAATAATTTTGTGCCGATAACGTGAAAAATATTTATTATAACAAGTTATTTGGAAATAATTTTGTGCCGATAACGTGAAAAATATTTATTATAACAAGTTATTTATGAATAATTTTGTGTCGATAACGTGGAAAATATTTATTATAACAAGTTATTTGTGAATAATTTTGTGCCGATAACGTGAAAAATATTTATTATAACAAGTTATTTGTGAATAATTTTGTGCCGATAACGTGAAAAATAATTTTGTGCCGATAACGTAAAAAATATTTATTATAACAAGTTATTTGAGAATAATTTTGTGCCGATACCGTGAAAAATATTTATTATAACAAGTTATTTGGGAATAATTTTGTGCCGATAACGTAAAAAAATATTTATTATAACAAGTTATTTGGAAATAATTTTGTGTCGATAACGTAAAAAATATTTATTATAACAAGTTATTTGTGAATAATTTTGTGCCGATAACGTGAAAAATATTTATTATAACAAGTTATTTGTGAATAATTTTATGCCGATAACGTGAAAAATATTTATTATAACAAGTTATTTGTGAATAATTTTGTGCCGATAACGTTATCTCAACTATTGATCCAAAAACCCTAACTTCTTCTGTTTTCCTGGTCGTGCGCTTCTTCTATTTCCTTGTTCGACCGCTTCTTCGATATCTATAGTGAGAGAGTGCCATCCAAGATTTTGAAATCATGGCGACCTTGGATATGGATGCCCGTGCGGCTCCGTTAGGGTTTGAATGGTCTCAAGTTGATTTTGGATTAATCCAACTTCGTACTGGAGAAGATTTTGGAATTCACAGGTGATTTTTTTCTATTAGATCTCTGATTTATTTTATCTTGTGCTTGATTTTTTTTTATGTAGAAATTTGTTGGAATAGTTTTCTTTTAAAAATTGTATAATCCTTGTGACTCAAATTAAACAATGGAATTGAATTCGTTATGCTCTTTTGATCTGGTGGTGGTAGTTTTATAAGGTAATGAAAAAGTTTTAAATATAATTATTTTTTAGAAATAAAAAGGAGATAAATGGTTAGTTTTATAAAAATAAGTTTAAGCAGGTTAATATTACATTTGGAGATAAAATTTAGGTTACTTTTGCAATTTCTGCTACCCTTAATATATTATTTTATGAATATTTTTTAAAAAATAACCTTATTCTAAAGTGTTATTAACAGAAATATTGTACTGACGTGTTATTAACAGAAATACTATGTTGACGTGTTATCACCACAATGAGTTCAAGTAAATATATAAATGAGCTTAAGTTATTAGAATAATTACAATATATGTCATTGTTATTAATTTGGTTAGAAAATCAATATATTTTATTAAACTAATAAAAAATATTATTAAATTCATAAAAATAATTTTTTTTCTTTTTAATTTACATATATAAAAATTAATATTAAATCTAATTTTAATTAAAAAGTTATGAATATTTTAATTAAAAGTTATGAATAAAATTAATATTTAATTTACTAATAAATAATATTATATAATTTATGAATATTTTTTTCACGCATGGTGTGGGTATAAATCTATTATTTAATATAAAGCAAAATATCTTAACGAATATTCATATATAATACCATTAGTATATTTAAGTAACGAATATTAATGATAAATTTAATTAAATATAACTCATCTATCAATATTTATATAAAATCAATATTCAAATTCAAGTTGAAATGTGTACAAACCAATGCAAATTACATTTTTCATTTTTTCAGTATTTAAAAGAAATCAAATAAAATGTAAACAACATAAATAAATTAATTTTAATTAAAACTGAATTTATAAAATTAAAAGTTGTGATAAAGGAAACTAAATATTTTTAAGAAAATATTAAATTTTAAAGCCATTAATTGTCGTTGAACCTCTTATAATATGTTACAGTTGAAAACTTTAGTAAAACATCATTTATCACAAAATTAAGATTATTTTAAAAATATGTATTTAAAATCATTGATTTTCAATATAATGATACTCATAAAACATGAAATATGACCTATAACCTAATATATATTGTTCAGACATAACATGTTACAATTGATGTTTTTACAATTGTAATTTTGTCATTCAAATAAAAAATTATATTTGACTAATGTCAGATAATTTAAATAGACGGATTAACCATTTAAAACTAATTAATATTTATTTTTTATATTTAATTTTAGTAAAATAAATTAATTAAACATTTATAATTGACAAATAGTTAAACAAAAATGTTTTCTATTGTTATTTGGTTTGTATAATTTTTTTAATTTATTATTTTTAATAAATATTATACTTCGTATTAATTCTGTTTACAAAAAAACCTCTTATTTAAAAATAATAATTTTTAACTAATAGAAATATTTTAAAAAACCTAATATAATTAGAATATGTTTAAATTTGATATAAAAATAATTTTAGATTTGGATTCATTCTATAATTTGATATAAAATTATGGGATATATCAATTAATAACAAACCAAAGAAAATTATTAAGAGAAAGAATATTTTGGATAAAAAATGAAATATGTAAACAACAGAAAAAATAATTTCTTTGAAAGATTATGGACTAAAAATATATTTTTTTAAATTAGATAATTGTTATAGAGTAATAATTTTATAACAACTCTTAATATCAGTCTAGTATACTTTTGTTAGAGTTTTCGTCAAAAAAAAAACAAAGAAGTTTCATTTGTATTAAAATAAAATATTTTGGCCGTGTCTTCAAAATATTTAGGAACTAATTACATATCCAGCGAAAACCCTAGTTCTCTTCTATTTCCCTGTAAGCGCTTCTTCTGAGAGCTTCTTCGATATCTATAGTGAGAGAGTCAGAGAATCTGCGAATTAAGATTTTGAAATCATGGCGACCTTGGATATGGATGCCCGTGCGGCTCAGTTAGGGTTCGAATGGTCTCAGGTTGATTTCGGATTAATCCAACTTCCTCCTGGGGAAGACTTTGGAATTCAGAGGTGATTTGTTTGTGTTAGATTTCTGATTTCTTTATCTTGTGTTTGATTTTTTTTATGTAGAAAATTTGTTGGAATAGTTTTCTCTTAAAAGTTGTATAATCCTTGTGACTCAAATTAAACAATGGAACTGAATTCGTTATGCTCTTTTGATCTGATGGTAGTGATGATGAAGCTGTGTATCACGATGACCAACTGGAATTTGACACTGGGTTTGGTAATATTATCGTGGTAGATCACCTCCCTGTTGTTCCAAAGGAGAAGTTTGAGAAATTAGAAGGTGTTGTAAAGAAAATTTACAACCAGTTAGGCGTGATTAAGGAGAAGGGATTGTGGATGCCTGTTGATCCCGACACCAAGATGACATTGGGCTACTGTTTTATTGAGTTCAATACCCCTCAGGTTTTTAGTCTGCTCTCACCTTATTTAGATTCTTTTCTTCTCATCTCTGCTTAGTTTGTTAGTTCTACTTTATCTCAAGAGAAAATGTAACCTACGTATGGTAGAAGGTAAACATGACTAAATTAGCGTTTTTTCTATGTTAATTTTAGCTTTAACTAGTTTTGCTAAGAGTTTGTGTCAATAACTTGGTTCTTTGCAGGAAGCTCAAAACGCTAAGGAAAAGACACATGGCTACAAGTTGGACAAGGCTCATATCTTTGCTGTAAACATGTTCGATGATTTTGACAGGTTGATGAATGTGAAGGAGGAGTGGGAGCCTCCTCAAACCAAGCCGTATGTGCCTGGGGTATGTGTAGTTTTTTTTGCCATATTAGTGATGGCTGTGTTTCTAACTGGCCTGTACCTTGAAAACTTGTCTTGTTATAACCTCCTTTGCCTCTGAGCTATCAGTTCTTTATTTTTGAAATTCTCTGGTTGATTCAGTGAATTCATGTGTTTGCCAGCTCTTAACATCTGGTGACTACTAGATGTATACTAACCAAAAATCTTCATTGCATAACTCTTGTAGCATGTACATTTCTTAGTCCACGCAGCCTTTTGAGGTGCTTGTTTTCACTAATCATATGGTGTATGTTTTCAGGAGAACTTGCAGAAGTGGCTGACTGATGAAAAAGCCCGGGATCAGTTAGTCATTCGTTCTGGCCCTGATACTGAAGTACTATGGAATGATGCTAGGCAAAAGAAACCTGAACCTGTTCATAAGCGTCCTGTAAGTTACTTACATCTTCCTGTGTACTTCCCAAATTTTTTATTTGACTGTTCAGAGCAACGTTATATCTAGTAATACCATCATCTGAATTATGATTCTCTCTTCCTATACAGTATTGGACAGAGAGTTATGTGCAGTGGTCTCCTCTAGGTACATACCTTGTGACACTTCACAAGCAGGGGGCAGCTGTTTGGGGTGGTGCTGATACCTTCACTCGTCTTATGCGTTATCAGCATTCTATGGTTTGGTGTCTTTTCTCTTGATTGTCATGTAGTGCTTTTGTTTTTCCTTTGTTGGCCTGAAGTTTTACTCGTTTTCGTTGATTCATTTGAAGGTAAAACTTGTTGATTTCTCGCCAGGTGAGAAATACCTGGTAACTTACCATAGCCAAGAACCAAGCAACCCGCGAGATGCAAGTGTGAGTGCATCTTTGCTTCTGTTCTTTTCAACTTTATTTGTTTTCATTTTATGCAAGAGATTTTACTTTATGCCTAATTTTCAGAAAGTAGAGATCAAGGTCTTCGATGTGAGAACTGGGAGGATGATGAGAGATTTCAAGGGTAGCGCTGATGAGTTTTCAATTGGAGGACCTGGCGGTGTTGCTGGTGCGTCTTGGCCTGTTTTCAGGTAACTTCTGGACATACATCTGAATTTTCTAAAAATATACGGTAATATGTATCCTCTATTCTACTATTGTGTACATTTGTTGATTTGTTCATGTCAACTGCAGATGGGCTGGTGGAAAAGATGATAAATACTTTGCCAAGCTCAGCAAAAACACGATATCTGTCTATGAGACTGAGACTTTCAGCTTAATAGACAAGAAATCCATGAAGGTTGATAATGTTGTGGATATCTGTTGGTCTCCTACTGATTCCATCCTTTCACTATTTGTTCCTGAACAAGGCGGTGGGAACCAGCCTGCCAAGGTATGTTTCTATTATTTCTTTATGCAAATGAAAGCCCCAAATCCTCAATTCGCTCTTGATTCTCCACTTTGTATTTACATGTTGATATCCCATTCCCAGGTCGCTCTTGTCCAAATCCCTAGCAAGGTGGAGCTGAGGCAAAAGAATCTCTTCAGTGTTAGCGACTGCAAGATGTACTGGCAGAGCAGTGGTGAATATCTTGCTGTCAAAGTTGAACGATACACAAAAACAAAGAAGAGCACATACTCTGGATTTGAGCTTTTCCGCATCAAAGAAAGGGACATTCCCATCGAGGTTCTTGAGCTGGACAACAAGAATGACAAGATCATTGCTTTCGCGTGGGAGCCCAAAGGTCACAGGTTTGCTGTGATTCATGGGGACCAACCAAGACCAGATGTCAGTTTCTACTCAATGAAGACTGCACAAAACACTGGAAGGGTTTCAAAGCTCATTACTTTGAAGGCCAAACAAGCCAATGCCCTCTTCTGGTCTCCCACAGGGAAGTATATAATTCTTGCTGGATTGAAGGGATTCAATGGCCAGCTTGAATTTTTCAACGTGGATGAGCTCGAGACAATGGCCACAGCTGAACACTTCATGGCCACAGATATTGAATGGGACCCAACTGGAAGGTACTGTCTGAAATCTTAACCAGTCGGTTGGTGGTTTCTCTTCTTTCCAGCTGCAGAAAGAGTGATGTTCTTTGCATTGGTTTTGTCTTTTTAACTTTTCGTAGGTACGTTGCAACCGCAGTGACATCAGTCCATGAGATGGAGAATGGGTTCAGCATATGGTCTTTCAACGGAAAATTGCTTTACCGTATACTTAAGGATCATTTCTTCCAGGTATGAACACAGAAAATCGGTCCTCTTAACTATAGCATTATGATCCATTGCGATGTGTAACAAAAATACTGTGTAATATTCAATGGTTACAGTTGGCTTGGCGCCCAAGACCGCCATCATTCTTGTCTGCAGAGAAGGAAGAAGAGATAGCAAAGAACCTGAAGAAGTACAGCAAGAAGTATGAAGCAGAGGATCAGGACGTTTCATTGCTGTTGAGTGAACAAGACAGAGAGAAGAGGAAGGCATTGAAGGAGGAATGGGAGAAATGGGTGGCCAAGTGGAAGATGCTGCACGAAGAGGAGAAACTTGAGAGACAAAATCTTCGGGATGGCGAAATGAGTGATGAGGAAGAAGATGAGTATGAAGCCAAAGAAGTTGAGTTTGAAGATATTATTGATGTCACCGAGGAAATCGTCTTCTCCGACTATGCTCAAGAATGAATGTAAGTTTCTCACTTTGAGAGTTTTCTCTTTTCTTTTCTTGTCCTTTTGTAGTTCCCTTCGTATCTCTTAGACATGAAATCTTTCTTTCTTATCCTTTTTCTTTCCCTGAAAGAGAATTTTCAATTTTAATTCAATGGATATTTTATGTTTGTTATCGAGTTTTCTTAAACAGGCATTCCTACTGATCAATCATTTGAACGAAGGTAAGGCTAACCATGTTAACATCAAATTGCTTTTCTATTGCTAAATGTAGAAGTACCCTATTCTAATTGGTAATTGCTAAATATAGAAGTACCCTATTCTAATTGGTAATTGCTAAATATAATACACGTGTATTTTTGCATTAATAGATTATAAGTTTAAATTCACATATAAAAAACATATATAGGTCAGATCTATCTAATTTCATATAATAAGATATTGAGTAAGAATTGAAAGACAAATATAATATGGATTTATTTGAAAATTGCATTTTTATGTATCATAATTTGAAAATTACATCTTTTAACATATATCCGTGATCCGAATAACTCAAAAAACCAAAAACTCCAAGCTTACTTTGCAATATATCTATATATGAATATGCAACACATGCTAGTTGCTAGCTTCAATTTTCATATTTCTAAAAGATCCATAGTTGTTTTCCAGAGGATCCTTTGGATTTGCCTGTCCTGAATTGAATGTTGAATCCTCAGATTAAAATCCTTGGTTAAACAAGATAGCTTATTAAAATAGATACATTGGTTTTTCGATTCGATTCAGTTTAACACAGGAATTGAACTGAACCGAAAACATAACCGAATGTTTTGAATATGGATTTTGGTTTGGTTCAGTTTGGTCTGAATTCGATTTAGTTTGGTTCTTTTTCCCACCGCTACTCCTAAATTCTAATAAGCGTAATTACATTGAACAGTCAAAAGCTCGGGACGACGCCAAATCCGCTGTAAACTCCGACGTCTCCTCCTCCATTGTTTCCTCTCGAATCTGTTCGCTTCACAAACCGTCCTTTTATTCGTGGCCTCATTTCGGCGTATGCTTTACGTGACGCGTACCTGATCGTCTTCTCGAATTTCCGAGTCTTCCTCTTCTCCCTGTACCTCAATACTCTAGCCTCCCTCTCCGTCGGAGATAGTGGTAAGGCTGGTGTTTCCGTCTTCGTCGTCGTGTTCGATATCTCCGCCGTGACTCCACCTTCAGGCACCAACGCTACATCTACAGATGTTGACGAAACCTAAACATTTCACAACTGGGATCAGATCAATTTTCCAGATCCAGAAGACCAAAGGTTTTCGAAGCAGAAATCAGAACAATTTGTGAACCTATCTAACTTTTTCCCTTCAGATTTGCTAAAAACCCGTCTAGTTCTCACTAATTTCATTTCCATGGCAGCTAAACAGTAAACTGCAGATTGATGAAGAGAAAGAGAGAGAGAGATCCGGATCCGTACAGTTCGGTCGATGCAGCTGAATCCGTGTGGGAAGGTTTTGGAAGTAGAGATATCGAAATTGTAGTAATCTTCGTTGAGAAACAGCTTTTTCTGCACAGGAACGACTCTGTCATTGCCGGAGCTATTCTCCGATGCCTCCATCTTCAGATCCGAAAAAAAACTAGGGATTTCCACTCCTCCTCCTTCCTTGGTATTCGGATTCGGCAAAAGCCAAGATGCAGCTTCCATGCTGACGTCAGCATCATCGTCGAGGAAATTGACTGAGGATGCGGATTTGGCTGATCCCAGAGCAGCGTCGTAGAAAGGCTTGACAGGGACGCGCTCATGGCGACGGAAAAGTAGATTGGCAGAGTGGATGTCTTGGTCGCACGTGACACATAGCACGGCGGCGTCCGCTTTGCACATGATGTGTGCCGGAGCTTGCTCGCAGACGTCGCAGAGACAGACTCGCTCGTGACGCGAAGCGAGTTTGTTCGCTGTGTGAATCTTCCCGTCGCATTCACCGCAGAGAAACGCTGCGTCCGCGTGGCAGAAGAGAGTCGCGGATGCCGAATTGCACAAATCGCACAATCTCGACGACGACATAACTTTTTGCTTTAAAAAGGAAATTATTTAGTAAAAAAAGAGAGAAATCAAATATAATGATAAGAAGAGTCTCTCAGCTTCTTCTCTTTTGGACTCGTCATTGTCGGAAACTGACATTGTGGCTGACGTGTCGGGATTAGTGGGGTCCATGGAGATCCGAAAATAGCTATTAAATGAACGACACGTCAGCAAATCTTAGCCGAATGAATCAAGTGGGGCCCAATAATGTAATTACTACAGTACTACTGTTATCAGTTTCATTTACTGCATTTCAATTTGAGCGAGGAAAGGGGAACTCTAAAAGTCAGTTTATTACAAAAAGTTTAGGTTTGATTTTGATTAATTTTATTGCTGGCAAGCTCTTATACGAGGAGATGTTTACCGTTGTCGTGGTGTAAGTAAAACATTTGGTTGTATACTTTCTGGTAAGTCAAGGAGATAAAGTTGTCCACTGTAAACATTATGCATATATTAATTAACAATCATTTTAACAAATTAATTTTATATTGATTTATAATTTATAAATATATTAAGTTAATATACTATTAAAATATATAAAAATAAATATTATATAAAAAATAATTTATTACATTATTTACGAAAACTATCATTATCGGTAAATTTTTAATATTTCGACATAAAATATATTTTATCATAAAATATAAATACAATATAAAAAATTATTATAAATTTTAAAAAATTAGCCAAAAAATATAATAAAAATTTAGTTTAATTGAATATTTATTACATATACAATTTTATCAAAGATATCAATATTTAAAGATTTAAAAAATTATTCTAAATATGAAATAAATTATATATATATATATATAGATTTAATTTACATTAACTAAATAAATAATTAATTATAATGTATGAATATTTTTTTCCACACCGAATCAAAATCTAGTAAAATGTATTTTTTGTCATGAATTACTTACTGTTATAACATTGTACATTGTAAAATCACTTTTGCAATTATTTTAATGCTTTAAAACGATTAAAACACAACAGTGCAAGATTTTATTTCTCCCTTTAGGTATAATTGTGGATTTAAACGGCTGTATTCCAATTATTAATTTTTAATAACTAACTAATTATTTTTTGGAATAATTTAAAATTACCTTTTCATCCAAATTTATAACAATAAAATTTGAATTTCAAAAATATCACAAATTATTATATAAAAATAACTTATATTAAATAAAATTAAAACATTATATTTAGATTTCTATTTTTATTTTCAAACTTAGATTTCTTGATTAACAAGATGTTTTAAAAAATTTTAATAGTAACTTAATAATATTATTAGAAATTTAAATTAATAGTATTATATTTTAAATAAAAACTAAAAGATAATATTTTGAAAATTTAGTCTTATTTTTTCAAAATTTATTTTTATGTGTTTCTTTATCTCTTGATTAAGGTGAGAAGGTGTTGATTTTGGAAAGCATTAAGAAGAAGGTAATGCTTTAACAATTCTATAATTTATTAAGGAAACTGGAGGCAAAGAGGTAGAGCAAGTTGAGATTCATGATAACAAACGTAGCATATCTTTCATTTTCCAGCCTAAATGTGGGTTACATTGGCTTTGCCACTAAACTATAGTCATTATATGCTATCACTTAGTGTGTATTTAACAAACGTTTCGATTAAGATTAACTTGTTTTAACAATTCTAATGGGATTTATTTACGAACAGAAGCATATATGTGTTCAATGTCCACAACAATCTTTCTATTATGAGTTTGAATCACAAATCCGTATTGAGATAACAAGCAAAAAAAATGTATTAAATGAACATTTGATATTAACTTTTGAGATGAAGAACTAAGCCAATACTATAGAAACCAATAAGTAACAAAAAGGATAGAACATACATATTTGGAGGGGATTAGAGGTAAATTGCATGAAGATGATTTTAGCCACTTCCCGATTTCAATGTATTACTCAACCTGAAAACCAAAGATGAAAAAGAACAAATATGCATAAAGAAATGGTCAGGTTTGGTAATGAGATCAATAACATTGCCATTGGGGATTAGAGTCTAAATGGCAAATACTACCAAAATGTTGTGATTAACTTTCTTTTACTGCGAATTTCATTGCTTACCAGTCCAAACCCTCGAAAAGTCCCTCGCCTTTAACAGCACAAGTTTTGAAGATTGCCCATTGACGACTCTTTATCTTATGCAATTCCAAGGCTTCTGTCACACCAGCATCATCGAGTGCACCAGGAAGATCCTGTTCATTTGGTTTAAGGAAACTAAGAACAATTTTTATTGATTTTATCAGCAGATATGACTATTTTGCTTTCAAAACAAACTAAGGAAAGCAATGATTTCCTTTACGCTACATATATAATTTCCCGGATGAATTATCAGCCAAAAACTATTTTAGAAGTCACGAGCTAACATTTAGACACTACTAACCTGCTTGTTTGCAAAAATGAGAACCACCGCACCTTTCAGTTCCTCTTCCTATAAAACAATGTTGAAAAGAGATTCAGAAGTTAGACACTTGCAGTGGCGTAGGTACGCTCAAGTAAGCTTTGCAGCATTGATAGAAGATTTTGAAATTAGATTGTGAAATCTGCGGAGAGTCATTTTCTTTCCATCCTACAAATAAGCTAAATACTTCAGTTCACCTAATAGAAGATTGTTTGACAATTTAACAGTTCCTAAACACGAAACTGAACCAACTACAAGTATATGTTGCCACAATGATTACAACAGTGGAAGAAGAGGAAGCGTCAGTAGTATTTTACCTCCAAAATAGCATGAAACTCCTCTTTTGCCACCCCGATTCGATCTGTATCGCTAGAGTCAACAACATAGATCACTGCTTGGGTATTCGGGAAATAGCATCGCCAGTATGGCCTGTAATAATAACAATTAAAACTTTGGGAAAAGGACACAAACAGTATAATCTTGATGGAGCCATTTTATGGTCTTCATGCCTTTACAGTACATGCAATACTCATCGTTTCTAGAAATGAGAAAAGAGGCATTAAGCTACCTGATGCTCGTTTGTCCACCTGCCACAGTTAAAATTCTAGTTAATGAATTGTGTTACTTCCGTCGATTCTGATTAAAATTTGTTAACGCAGAGGGCAACCATATGTAAGAATCTACTGAACAGCAAGATTAATACACAGATACCACATATGTAGAAAAATCAACAATATATAATACCAAGAAAAATGTCACACAAGCAATCACATTTTTAGATAATTACAGAGCTCCTTATATCATCCCATATTTAAAAAAAAATCAAAAAAACAAAATTTCGACTGCATCTAACAAAGCCACTCATAAAAGGTAATAACAAGGAACAACACTGTCATTCTGTCAAGTAAACCCACATATACTACCACAGCTACTCAAGATTTGGAAAGATATAAAATCTAATGGATTTAATAAATCAACGAAATTCATGATCATGAGTTCATGTGATTCGTTCATAGAAAAGACATTTGAATTACTGTCACGAAAGATCTACTAACATGGAACCAGTCACCATTGAAGGAAGAGTAGGGAACTAAGAAAATCTTAAAATGGGTCCATCAGAAAATAGTTTGATCTGGATTAATCTAATGCTTATATAGTTTAGCTTTCGAAATTCCCTTCCGTATAGACCTAAATCCTTATCCATTAATCTCAACTTGGAGGCTTAATACATAAAGCATGATCTCATTCGAACACATTCTTAAAAACGTACCTAAATCCCAGACCTGAAACTTGATATTGTTGTACTGCACAGTCTCAACGTTAAATCCAATCGCTGCAAAATGGGAGCAAATCAAAATCGCAAATAAACGATATCAAAATCCGAAATCACATGAACTAGATCCGAGGAAAGAACATTTATACAAAAAAATCGAGAGATGAATACATACTCGGAATCGTGGAGACCACTTCCCCCATCTGAAGCCGATCTGGGAAATTACAATGACTAAAATTCAAACGCAAACTCGAAACCAAACAGAACAAAAAAAACGCGTCGAAAAATCCTACTCACTGAATAACAAATCAATTAAAAAAATGCATATATAGAGAGACAAAAAGCGAAAGATGGAAGCAGTGATTTTACAGAGGATTGTAGTCTTTCCAGCATTGTCGAGACCGAGGACGAGTATACGAGCTTCTTTGCTTCCAAACACGGAAGAGAACATCCGCGTAAACAGGATTCCCATCTTATTCTTCTTCTTCTGTGGGTACTAATCAAACGATCTAAGAGAGATCCTTCTTCTCCTAGACCATTCGACCTCTCAGATCTTTCTCTTCTTTGAGAGTAGTGGAAGACTGAAATCAATCCCGAAAGAGGACGCAAAATATACGTTATTGTTCCTCTTTGGTTGTCTCTCATCCATAAAGAGGTTTCGTTTGGGCCCAACTATAATCATTTCAGCCCATTATATTTGTAATTGGGCCTTCATTTGTATATTTAACTTTTTTTTTTCTCTCTTGCCAACTGGTTTTCACTAATATATATATTTTTATCATTACCCCACAACAGACCGGTCCAATATTCCAATATTTCCATATGAAGATTTAACACCGTCATACGAGGAAAAGTGGAATCGAACTACACATCTTTTAGATAAACGTAAAAATGATGCAACCACTAACTCATTTACTCCTCCCATTTTCTATAACATATTAAATAACGATTATGTTGTATATACTTTGATTTCTAGTTCCACTCATGAAACTTTTTTTACTCATTTTGTGTATAGTTTGATTTGATTATTAGGTTAAATATGTAAAAATATTCATATTCTTATATGTGATATATATATCCTTGATTTAATTATAAAGATCAAATTCGTATTAATGTTCATAATTTTAATATAAAAACGATATCATGATAAGTCGGTTTCGGTTAATGATATTAGAATTAAGTATATTGATAATCCTCTTCGTTTATCTTATTATATTTAAATAAATATATTTTCATCTAATATTTAAATATACTTATATATATTACATTATTAATTAATAAAAAAATAATTATAACTACATATAAATAATATGAATAATGTTATATATATAACCACCTTACTTAAAGGTGGTTATTTTCCAATTGTGATAAAACCATCCCAACTATTAAAGAGAAATATGATATAGTGTGTTAATGGTTTTATGAAAGAGAAAAAGACTCAATAAAGGAGAAAAAGAGAAAGTTACCACTATTTTTTATTCATACTCATCTTTTATTCATCAAAGCAATCATTAAAAAAAAGCAGAAAATCAATTAGTCTAATTCGTCATTGATTAAAGTTAGTAGTTTTTTCTTTTATAAAAAGTATTAGATTGAGTTAAATCAAATCTAAATATTTTTGGGATTAAAATTTTATAATTGAAATCACTGAAAATTAATTAACAAAATGCGTTCATATAAAATTAGATTAGATTAATACAATTAATAAAACCAAATTTGTATATAAAATAATGACGTATGAATTGTGCAATTTTAATGCTCCAAACAACTTCTTCATATACAAAATCTTTATCTGCATATTTGGACACCATTATTCATATTGTATTATGTACCCTAATTCGCATTTTAACTAATATAATATAATGTGATTTGAATGTTTTTTAAAAGGTTCGAAAGGAACAACAGGTTGCATTTCTATTGTCATCTCAAAGATGTACAATTTGATTTACAAAAATAACTTATTAGATGATAAAACTCTAAATAGACCGACTAAAAAACAAACCACATTGTGTGAGACAAAAAAAAAAGAGTTCACTAGAACAAAGCACACAAAAACAAATCATTCTATGGAATGAAAAAAGAGAATATAGATTGAAAGTAATCAACTTTTTATTAACTTGATTGTATTACATTCAAAAATTTGTTGCTATGAAGAAAAGACTCTATCTATGTTATATATAACGAAAAGACATAATTTGAAACAATGCGACTTTTTACTTGAAAAGACACGACTTTTTACTTGAAAGTATACGACTCTTTACCTGAAAGGTCACAAATCTTTGTGTTGAACCAACACGACTGTATAAGTGAAATGACACAACTTTACGAATTGATAATTCGTGACTCTTAATTATTAACTAATTTATACGAATGTAATTTTATATTATACGAGATTTGATTATACTTCAACACTCCCCCTTAATCATATCTCGGATTCACTCCTAAGATCTTCAAATCTTGAAACGTTTAATGCCTTTGTGAAGATATCTTTGAGTTGATCTTCGCCTTTGCAATACTCTAGTTGAATGAGTCCTTTGTGCTCGGCTTCACGTACAAAATGATACTTGATCTCTATGTGTTTTGTTCTTCTATGTTGTACTGGATTCCTTCCAATTGCTATTGCCGACTTGTTGTCACATAAGATGGGGATGCCTTCTTTAAACTTTAGTCCAAAATCCTCCAAAAGTCTTTGTAACCATATGGTTTGGTTTGTCGCTGCACATACGGCGATATACTCTGCCTCTACCGTTGATTGAGCCACTGTTTGTTGCTTATTTGACTGCCAACAAAACATAGCCGATCCAAGACTAAAAGCATAACCTGATGTGCTTTTCTTGTCTTCAGTAGAACCACCCCAATCGCTGTCCGAGTAGCCTATTAATCTTGGTGTCTTCACACTTGTAAAAAATACTCCAAAATTTGACGTTTTTTTGACGTATCTTAACACCTTTTTGGCTTCTTGATAGTGCTTCACACGGGGTGATTTCATTCCAAACTTATTAATAAGTTTGTTTGCATATTTTTCTTGTGAAAAAAAAATACCGTGATCATCTTGAATTATTTCCATCCCAAGAAACTAATTCAACAATCCAAGATCCGTCATCTCGAATTCATTCTTCATATTTTCCTTAAATGTGTTGATGAGATGAACATTGCTCCCTGTGATGATGATATTATTAACGTATAAGCTAACGATCAACACATCTTTTCCTTGCTTCATAATATACAAAGCCGCATCATTCATACTTCTTTCAAAACCGTTTTGAATGAAGTATGGGTCTATTCTTCCATACCATGCCCGCGGGGCTTGCTTCAAACCGTATAAAGCTTTGTATAGTCTTAACACCTTTTCTTCCTTTCCTTCAATCACAAAACCAGGTAGTTGTGTGACATAAACCTCTTCTTTTAGTTCTCCATTTAGAAAGGCTGATTTGATATCCATTTGATACAGTCTCCACTTCATTTGAGTCGCATATGCAAGTATGGCTCGTATTGTATCATGTCTTGATACTGGGGCAAATGTCTCAAGATAGTCAACTCCATATTCTTGAGAAAAACCTCTTGCAACTAGTCTCGCCTTGTGTTTAATAGGATTGACGCTCGCATCCGTTTTGATCTTATATATCCACTTTACGCTTATTACATTTTTCTTCTCCGACTTGGCTACTAGTTTACATGTCTTGTTCTTCTCAATCATTTCTATTTCTTCATTAATGGCTTTTCTCCACTCTTTACTGCCACAAGCTTCATTGTAAGTTTGTGGTTATTCATGTGTGAGAAGGCAAGCTTCTATTATTTGAGCCACTTCTTCAACCTCCACTCTTGGTGCTATTCGCATGATTTCACTTATTGACTTGTATTTCTTTGGTGGTTCAAAAGTTTCTCCTTTTTCATTGTTATCATGGTTACCATCTTGAAAAGAAACAGGGCTGGAGATTTTTTCGGTTTGATCTCTTGATTCTTGTAGGTCATTCATAGATAAAACAACAGTCTTCTTGATTTCTTCTTTTCTATCCCAATCCCACTTCTTATTTTCTTCAAACTCAACATCTCTTGATACTTCAAACTTCTCATTCTCCAAGATGAGAACACTATAGCCTTTGGATTGATTGTTATAGCCGATAAGGATTCCACGCTTTGACTTAGCGTCTAATTTTCTCCTTTTTTGATCGGCAATATGCACGTAGCATATGCTCCCAAATATTTTCAAGTGTGATACATTTGGCTTGTATCCACCCCACTTCTCTATAGATGTCACATCATCTTCAATTGCCTTTGATGCTAGACGGTTTTGTAAGTAAGTTGCGGTGTATACCGCTTCTGCCCATAACTTGAGCGGTAAGCCTTGCTCAACAAGCATTGTTCTCGCCATCTCCACCAAGGATCTATTCTTGCATTATGCTGCACCATTTTGTTGTGGTGAATAAGGCAATGTAACTTGCCTATTGACTCCTTCTTCTTCACAAAAATGGTTGAATTCTTGTGAAATGAACTCACCACCTCCATCAGATCTTAACGTTTTGATGTTACAATCTTATTGTTTTTCGATCATCGCTTTGAACTTCCTGAACATTAAGAAAGTCTCAGATTTTTGTTTTAGGAAGTATACCCAACACATGTGAGTATAGTCATCCAAAAACAATATAAATTAATGGCTTCCATCAAGCGATTTGCGTTGCATCGGTCCACATACATCTGTATGCACAATCTCAAGCTTTTCTCTTGTCTTAGTTTGAGATTCTTTTGGAAACATTTTTGCGTGATTGCTTTCCAAGATTACATGCCTCACATACTTCCTTGTTGATCTTAAACTTTGGTAACCTATTTACTAAATTTTTGTCTTGCATTTGTTGCAACCGTGTGTTGCCTACATGACCAAGTCTCTTGTGCCATGTTTCCATTTCCTCTTGCTCACTTGTATTCATGGCTTCTTCTTGTACTGAATATAACTTGATTCTAAAACTCTTTTGAGTCATTGGAATATCCATAATCTTCTTGCCATTTGCATCTAGAATGATGCATCGTCTTTAAAACATACTTGATAGCCGTTTGAAATCATTTGAGGAACGCTCAACAAATATTTCTCCAAACTCGGCACCAAGAAAACGTTTTTGATGACTTTCCTGCCGTAACTTTTCATGACGGTAATATCTCCTTTACCGGCTGTCATTACTATTTCTCTGTTTCCGACTTTGATCAGAACCTTGATACTTTTATCGATCTTAGAAAAGTATCTCTCGTCTTTCGTCATAGGATTAGTGCATCCACTGACTACTAATCAAATGCCTTCTCTTAATGTTGTTATTGCTTCTTCACTTGCATTAAACAACATGTGGTCTTCACCCAAGTCTTCCTCTTCGAGACTTACATGCGCTCTTTCTTTTTCCTTTGAGCGACACACATTTGAATAGTGGCCAATCTTACCATAATTGTAACACTTTTTGTTATTTCTTTTATTCTTTTTATGGTTATTTTCTTTCGGTTTCTTCCAACACTCATTTTCTGTGTGATTGTTTTTCTGGCAAAACTCACACCACTTCTTGCCTTGATTGACACGTCTCTTGGTGTTATCTCATTTGAAACCGGATTTGGTTTCTTTTGAGCGAGCATTAAATGCTCCTTCATTAGTGCTTTCTTCTCTTGCAGCCACTCTTGCTTCATGTGCTTTCAAAATACCGATTAGCTCTGTCATTGTTAGTAAAATCAAATCGCGAGTTTGCTCCAAAATGCTAACAATGCTATCGAACTTGGCTGGGAGAGAAATGAGTATCTTCTGTATGAGTTGATAGTTGGTTTTTTTCTCACCATGATAAGTTAATTGATTCTCTAAAAAAATTAACTTATCGGTGAATGTCTTAATATCTTCGTTATAATACATCTTCAGATTTTTGTACTCCCTACGCAACGATTGAAGTTTAACCAATCGGAATTGAGGATAACCTTGATACTCAGCTTTCAATACGTCTCATGCCTCTTTTGATGTTGATGATGCCGCAATGCGTGAGAATATTTGATCAGTCACGGCAGTTTGCAAAATTTGCAATGCCATCGTATCATTTGACATCGCTTCTTCTCTAAGCGATTTTTCTCTTGCTGTTTCTTGTTCTTGTACCGGTTCGACCGGCACGCCTTCTTCAACCACGAACCATAATTTTCTAGTCCTTAAAATGGTTGTCATCTTAATGCTTTAGAAGTCGTACTTCTCCCCATCGAATATAAGGATCACTTGATGTGAAGAGCCTTGCATAGTCTCGGCTTATTTTGCGATTAACTTATGCGATATCTTCTTGTTGCTTTTGTTCTTGCGATTAGTTGTAAACTAGTGCTTTCTCTTTTGTCCTCTTCAATCGTAAAGCTTTGATACCATGTTGGTGTTTGGAAGATTTTTACGGTTATGAAAAAAGAGAATACAGATTGAAAGTAATAAACTTTTTATTAACTTGATTGTATTACTCTCAAAAATTTGATGTTATGAAGACAAGACTCGATCTATATTTATACATAACGAAAAGATACAATTTGAAACAACGCGACTTTTTACTTGAAAAGACGCGACTATTTACTTGAAAGGACACAACTCTTTACCTGAAAGGTCACAACTCTTTCTGTTGAACCAACACGAATGTATAAGTGAAAAGACACAACTTTACGAATTGATAATTTGTGACTCTTAATTATTAACTAATTTATACGAATGTAACTTTATAATATTATACGAGATTTGATTATACTTCAACAAAATCATGGTTATTGGTTACTAACCGAAACCAAACCGAAAACCAAAATAATATATAAAAAACAAATTATTTTCGGTTATCCAAAAATATTTTGAATATTTCGGATATTTTGGTTATTTTTTAGTTATTTTCAGTTATTTTTTAGTTATTTTTGGTTATTTTTTAGTTATTTTCGGTTATTTTTTGTTATTTTATGTTATTTTTTGGTTATTTTGGTTATTTCGGTTATTTTTGGTTATTCGAATTATGTTTGGTTTTTAAATTTAATAACCAAACCGACCGTAACCGAGATATAACCAAACCGAAATATATAAATAATCGAATCGAAATCAAACCAAAATATAAAAATAACCGAATTGATATTTAATCTTACCAATCGAAAAAATCGAAAATAACGGAACTGAAATTGAACCAAAATATAAAAATAATCGAATGAATATTTAATATTACCAATCGAAAAAATCAAAAATAACTGACCGAAACTAAACAAATATCCGAATATCCAAGTCGAAACCATTCAAACAAAGATAACGAGGCCAAAGCTTCAATGTCCAAAAGAGCAGTCGGAATTATTGCAAGAGAGCATGGATCTTCTTGGTAATCAAGAAGCCGACAAGAGAAACTTCTAATTGCAATAGAGCTTAAACGAAAATCGACATTCACTATTTGTATTTAACTGCATTCATTTTTTGTATTCATGGCGTTTACTACATATTTACAAAATTGATTTCGTCCAAAGTGTTCTTTGAATACACAATGGTCAGTATTGAAATTGATGACATTTGGCAGTCAGTATTGTATTTATAACTTTTATACATATTTTTTGGATAATCTGCTTTGTAAATAAAATGGTCGATTTGTATTTGACAAAATTTTACATTTTAAAAAAGATTTAATGAGTAATCTCCTTTATATTCACATTTTTATATAGATTTTTTGAACAATATGCATTGTAAAGTAAATGATTAGATTTGCATTTGGTGACAGTTTGCATTTTCAAGGAAAACTTCTTGAATATTTTTTTGTATTTACATTTTTTAAAATGCAAAGTTCACACAATCCTCTTAATATTAAAAACAAATTGAGTTTTACAAAAATAATGACATGTCATTAAAAATATTACATGGTTAAAAACAATTATAACATGACGTTTAGTCAAATGTGACATTGCAATTTAAACATAAATTATTTTCAAAAAATAAATTAATCAAATGTGACATAACAATTTTAAACATAAATTTATTTTTAAAAAGTAAATTATTAGTATGATAATTTTAAAAATAAATTTATTTTCAAAAATTAAGTTAAATCATATATGTTGAACTAAAGGTGAGTTTAGAACAAATATTTACATATCATAACAAAAAGTGATATGAACAAAAACTATTATTCCTTATACATTAAGAGAGAAGTGAACTATGAAAAAAAAATTTACATGTCATTAAAAAAATTAATGTAGCAAAAAAATTATGACTTATTATTTACTATATATTAAAATATAACTGACTTCTGAAAAATACTTACATGTCATTAAAAAGATGACATATCCAAAAAAATATGACATGAAATTTAATCAAATGTCAAATGATAATTTTAAACATAACTTTATTTATAACAAATAAAATAAATTATATATATTAAACTATAAGTGAATTTAGAAAAAATATTTAATATATATATGTTTTTAATTTTAAGGTTTTATTTAAGTTTTATGTATTTATAGATGTTTCAAGTAATTAATTTAGTTTAAAAAATTACTATGAATACTTTATATTTTTCAGTCATAGTTATTACTTTTAAATGCCAATTAAGTTATTTATATTTTAATCAACATCCAAGTATATAATTGGTAATTTTAAAAATTAATATTTAAAGATGAAACTTAATTTTACAAAAATAGCTAAAAATATACAAATCTAATGGTTAAGAAGGTGTATTATATTTAAATCCATAATTTTTAATATACAATCGTACCAAAATATAGTTTCGATAGAATTTGATTTAAAATAAAAACGTAAGCATATTACAAATTGCAAAATATATAATTTTAGTAGTTTGAATACTGAAATATAATATATTAAAATAGAAGTAAATTCTGAAAAAATATTTACATGTCATTAAAAAACGATGACATAACTAATAAAATTACAATATGACATTTAGTCAAATGTGACATGATAATTTTAAACATAAATTTATTTTCAAAAAGAAAATCAATCATATATATTAAATTAGAAGTGAGTTTAGAAGAAATATTTAATACCATGTATGTTTTCAGTTTTAGAGTTTTATTTAGGTTTTATGAATTTATAGTTGTTTCAAATAATTAATTTGGTTTGAAAAATTACTATGAATAATTTGTGTTTTTTCAATCTTAGTTATTACTTTGCATATCGATTGATTTATTCATATTTTAATCAAAATCTAATTATTAAAAAAATATTATTTAAAGATAAAATTCATACAAAAATAGCCAAAAACATATAAAAGTAATGGTTAAGAAGGTGTATTTTTAATATACAATTATACCAAATATAGTTGATTTTATAATTTGATTTTAAAATAAAAATATAAACATATTATAAATTGAAATATATAGTTATAGTAGTTTTAAATACATAAAACACAAATAAAAAACTTATTTTATATAATAAATATGTAACATAATACATATAACATATTAATCAGATATAATAATGATCTAAATTTATAATATGTTATATCCATACAAGGCGTGCACATATTATCTAGTATCTTATTTGTAAAAAAAATAGTTAGATTTGTATTTGATGAAATTTTGCATTTTAAAAGAATAATTTGTAAGCACTCTCTTTTATATTAACATTTTTGTACGAATTTCTTAGACAATCTACTTTATAAACAAAAAGATTAGATTTGTAATTGATTAAATTTTGTATTTTCAAATAAGATTTCATACATTTTTATGGAGCTTTTGGGACAATGTACTTTGTAAATAGAAGAGTTAGATTTGCAATACTTTCTTTGAAGTATGTCTTGTATATCTATATTTGTCAAAATTTTATAAAACAAAACCGAGTTATTTGTTTACAAAGTAAATTGACCGAGAAATATGCACAAAATTATAAATTATAAGTAGGTTTCTCAAAAAATATTCTTAAAAATGAAAAATTTCATAAATTACAAATCTAAACCTTCTGTTTCTAAAACAATTTAAAAAATCTACTTAAAAATGTAAATACAAAATAGATTGCTCATGAATTATTCTTTGGAAATGGAACTTTCATCAATTTTAAATCTAATCTTTCTATTTACAAAGGAGATATTCCGAAAACTCTACATAAAATTGTAATTATAAAGAAAATATCTCCAAAAATGCAAAATTTCATCAATTGCAAATGTATCACTTTTGTTTATATTTTTCGAAAAGTTTAAAACATAAATGCAAAGGAGAATGTTTTTTGAAACAAAATATTTTCTGAAAAGTTTATATATTTTGTGAATATAAAACAATAAATACAAATGAGAAGGTTTTCAAAAAACATTTTTTGATAATACAAAATTTCATCAATTACAAATTTAACATCTTTTATTTTAAACCAAATTACAAGAGAAGTATGTTTTTAGATTATAAATAAACTAGATTTTAACCCACGCCCTGCGTGGGAAAAAATATTCACAGATAATAATTAATTAATTATTTTGTTAATTTAAATCATATATATATAATTTATCTCATATTTAAAATAATTTTTTTAATTTTTTAATATTAATTACGAAAATAAAACAGATAATAAAAACGGATTATACAAATATACTTAAATTGTATCTATTTTGGATAAAATTATACATATGATAAATATTCAATTAAACTAAACTTTTGTTTTATATTTTGTTTGACTAATTTTTCAAAATTTATATTTTGTTTTATATTATATTTACATTTTATGACAAAATATATTGTATGTCGAAATAATTTATGGATTTATATATAATATAGTGTATAATGGTAATTTTCATAAATATTCTAATAAATGATGTCTTAGGTAATATTTATCTTAAAATGCTCTAATAGTGTGACACATCAGCGTGGTATACTTGTAAATCACACGTTAAGTTAAGATTAATTTGTTAAAATGATTTTCTCATATATATATATATAGCAAGAGAAGTTTGCTTTGTAATAAATATAAAAAGTAAAAGACTTACCCATTCGATAATTTTCTCGGTCGTCATCTATGAACTAATTGAAAGAATTCATTGGTAAGTACTACAAGATTTTGTACATTAAAAACCAGGTTATGCACAAGTTTCAAAAGAAATCTACGGTAAATGATGAGGAATCCATGCTCAAAGGTGAAAAAATATCTTAGATCGCGATTGAGATTAATTTTTCTGTCGGTTGAATATTTCTAATTTTTTAATTTTATGGTTGACCAATAGACACATACACAATCTTATTTATACAAAGGTGAGAAGATTTTATAATTTTACTTATTATAAAAAATCAATTGGTGTGAATTTGGAAAGAAATTTAAAGAAAAATATAGGCCTGGGTTTTCGGTTTATTCGGTTTATCCGGGTTGGTTTATTCGGTTTTCGGGTTTTTCGATTTGAGAAAAAAACATCCGAAAAAAAAAATTAAACAATCGGTTCGGTTCGGTTTTTTTATCGGTTTAATCGGTTCAGTTTTAAGTAAATAAAACCGTTCCGAATTAAACCGAAATTTAATTTATTTTCGGTTTAACAAATTTAAATTTGGTTTTTTGTCGGGTTATTTCGGTTTGTTTTGGTTTTTCTTGGTTTATTTCGGTTTATTTCGGTTTATTTCGATTTATTTCGGTTTATTTCGGTTTATTTCGGTTTATTTCGGTTTATTTCGGTTTATTTTGGTTTATTTCGGTTTATTTCGGTTTATTTCGGTTTATTTTGGTTTATTTCGGTTTATTTCGGTTTATTTTGGTTTATTTCGATTTATTTCGGTTTATTTCGGTTGGTTTATGTCAGTTTAATTCAGATCAAGACCGGCCACACCCACGGGAAGGTCATCAGTACTGACAACAAATTCAAAACCCTCAGGGCCTTCAACACCCATTTCGCGAGCCACCTTCTCCTCAGCTACTCGACCATCTATGACTAATTCTAGGTCCATGAATCTGCAACGACTAAGCCCACACCTATAAGTAGGTCAGCAAGTTCATCTAGGCTCACACCATCTTCATCTAAACAGACTACTTCACCTACTAGATCTGCTGGTTCAGCAATCAAATCTACCTCTAGCACCGCCGATTGAAGGAGGAGGAAGAGAAGAAAAAGAAGAAGAAGAAGAAGAAGAAGAAAAAGAAAAAAAAGAAGAAGAAGAAGAATAAGAAAAAGAAGAAGAACAAGAAAAAGAAGAAGAAGAAGAGGAGGACAAGGAGGAAGAAGAAGCTCGTTGAAGTTTTTCTGAAAAACTTTTTCAGATCGGCCGCTGAAGGAGAAAGGATTTTCTCACAAAAATATTAGGGTTATCATTTATATATGACAGCCGATTTTTGATTTAGTAAAACCGATCGGTTTAGTATTCCCGAACCGAACCGAAATATAAACCGAATAAAATTAATTATTTATCCGATTGGTTTACCGGTTAAAATTAAATGAAAACCGAAACCGAAAATTTCGGTTCGGTCGGTTCGGATTTTTCGGTTTTCACCGAAAACCCAGCTCTAGAAAAATGGGTTGAATGAAATATTTAGAAGTTAAAATGGTTGAATGAAATATTTATAGGCTAAAAAGTGATTGACAATAGTAGTTGAAATAATGAGTAAATACTGTTAAAAATATAAAAGAGATAAAAATAATAATTTATCAAAATAATATTTAACAGAATTATGTTTGCATTTGAAATGAAATTTTAAATATTTTTTCAATTCAACCCATTAAAAAACCATTTGGAACTTTCTTGCGGGAGATGCGGCTACTCGGCGCTACGAAATGACAGCTCAGCAAAAACCAAATAAGTCAAAACAGAATCATTGTCTTTAATATGTAATAAGTCTCTCAATTGACACGTGTCACATTTCATTAAGATACAGAGAACAAACAGCTAATTAGCAAATCATTTTGGTGTTACTAAAGGACAATATTTAATTCATATTTTTTGCAACTTTTTTTAATCAGTGGACTGAAGCCTGTAGGTTGTGCAAATCAGCCTGAAAAACAATTGAATAACCAAAGAGGTTTTATGAATTTTAAAATAAAAACACTAATGATCGAAGATTAGAGACAAAACCGTTATGACAAATTGTAAAAAAAGAAAAATTTGTTCGAAGATAATACAACACTTTTTAGACGTTTGTGTAGAGTGCACTTCACTTCAAGATCTCTCTGCATTAATTGCGTGAGAACAGAAGAAAAAATGGCTTTGTTTGGATACCTATCAAATTAAAAGCAAAGCAAGCAAATGGGACAAGTAATCGAATTATCTTTTTAATTATACCATACATTATTTCAAATTTCTAACTGAAAACAATTCATTGAAGAAGTAAATGATGTATTAGTTATATCATTTCTACGTCTATTTTACGAGTGTGCAATTCGACTTTAGCTTCATTTATATGAGAATGTTAAATATTCGTATGAAAATGTTGGACTATTGTATCGTTCCATTTTGGGCGAGCGACACAAATTAAAACTAAAAATAACTCAAAGTTTGTTTTTCTATATAATACTTTTTTACCGATCAAAAGAATTTTCATAAATTTTTGTTCGAGGGTAATTGTCTAAAATAAAATATTTTTATTTTTATTCTAAAATAATATTATTAAATTAAATTTTAATAATATATAAATTAAAATTAAAATATATTAAAATTTCATTTAAATATAAAAAAATTAAACTATAAATTGGAAAAACCAAAATATAATGTTTTATGTTTAGAATAAAAAATATTTTATATAATTATTTATGTTATTTGTAAAATTTTAATTTTAAAATAATAGATTTACAACAAAACTTCAAAAACTGTTATTTTAGGATACTATTTTTTATTCAATAAAAAATTACTAATAATTTTCTCACTAACTTAAAATCCATCATAAATCTATAGTAAACGATTCACACACAATTCTGTATTTGAATATAGATTATAAAACTAATTTAAATCAATAGATTATAAAGTTTCAATAAGAAAATGATGAAAAAACCACAATAGGTATGATTTTGAATGGTTTTTTCTCAGAATAATTTAAAATATGGTATAATTTTGACGGTCAATTTTTTATTTTTTGACTTCATTTGATTGTCAATTAGTTACCCTCTATCAAAAGATTTAATCATCCTCATTGGTAGCAAAACTAGAAGAATTCTTTAGTAAGGAAAATACAAAAATGCAAAGAAAATGTAAAAGTAATAAAATATGCCGAAGAGACAAAATCATAACAATTTTTTTCATAAAAGAATAACTTTTCAAAAAGAAAATATTGAGAATAAATACGTAAACAATTCTATAAATTTATAGAAAGTTTGTTTAATTCCACTATAAAAAATCGTAGATGTTTCTTAAATTAATTATTATTTTCTAATTGGAAAAAAACTAATGAACAATTGTGTTTGTGAAATGATTAATTAAATATCTTTGGTAATTATAAAGGAGAAAATGGTTATTAAAATATTGAATTTTTGTGTTTGGATCGTTTAAAATTATGTGATTTATGTATGTGATTAGTCAATATTAATATAAAAAGTAACTTCGTTAACTTTGTTACTTACTTTAACAAATTATAACTATACACCGAAATATTACATCGTCGTTACAATCAATTTCGGTAGTAATTTTGTATAATGTTAACTAATCGCATTATTAAATCGGCAGAGTTAATTATAAATCATTATTTAAATGATTCATTAAAAAAGTTAGTATTTAAATGATTAAAACACAAAAATTTATTATTTTAATGAGCATATTTTCAAATATAAAATATAGAAAGTAATTGAGAAGTAGCAAATGATCTAATGGTTGCATCTATACATTCATCCCAAATGTGTGTAGTTCGACTTAACTTTCCTTCATGTTAAATATTTGTATGAAAATGTTGGAATATTATACTGGTTCGCAATGAAAAAATAAAAATGAGTAATTAATAGGAAAATCAGAAACAAACATTCATAAATTAGAGCCCAAAATTTTCTTTCGGTGAAATTTACATTCCCGGGAAAACGGTAAAGGAAAAATCTCTCAAGAGAATCACCCAATAAAGAAAAGAAAGATCTAAAACTATCAAAAAACGAAAATTAAGAGAAGAAAATTTGAGAAAACAAAAAAGGGCTCAGTGACTCGTTGTTTCTTCATTTTCTATAGCTTTCTCTCTTTCCCTCATCTTCTCTTCTCCAACAACAACACCACCACCATCCTTCTTCGGAATTACTATTTTACCCTCATGACCACCACACACACACTTATTCACCGCCGGCGTCGCCAGAAACCTCGGTAAATCATCTCCAGCCATTATGACAAGAATCTTATCCTCGTACGTCGCGTTCGCTGTCTTCTCACCGGACTGACTCTCTTTCCCTTCATCGACTCTTCCGCCGTTGCCTTCTCCCGAATCTTCACTGGAGGTAGCTAAGCGCCAGTAAGAGCAGGCGAGTATGAGTAAAGCGAAGGCTATGAGGCCTAACATCGCTGCAAGACCTCCAAACAAGTATGGAACCGGCGAGTGCCATGGCGATCGAGGTGATCGGTGATTATCGAATGATTCTGCTGACGTGGCATGTCTGGCTACATCTAATGATGTTGGTTTAATGCTCAAAGGCCTCATTTTTTTTATGTTTGGTAATGTTTCTCTTCAGGTTTCTTCTTTGTTTTCTATTTATTTGTATTTTCTCACTTTATAGGAAGAAAAGTAAGAAAAAGCTTGAGGTTGATGAAAACAATGGGTGCGATGAGATGTTATATTTATAGGTAGGAAGAATCTGGAGAAAAAGAAAAGAAAATGAGTCACACCCAATATTTAATTACTTGTATTTTAGTAAATTAAAGTCTTTTTTTTTTAATTTCATTTTTTTTGTCTTGGATACCAAAAAAAAATGTTGTCTCAAGTGGTTTACTACTTTTAGGTTTGCCACATATATTTGCATGCAATGTCCCACTTTTTGTTTTCTTTTTAAATGTTAAGATTTATATGATCTACGAGGTAGCTGAATGAAGATCAAAAGGTAGAGGATTATGCTAACCTGAAAAAATCAAATTGACACCAGATTTTAGAGGAGAAACCATAGTAAAAAAGTAATGGTTATGATACTGAAAATTGGATGAAATTAAAACAAAACATAGTGTTTTTTCAAATTTTTATTTCAAATGTAACACAATTAGTTTAAATTTATAAAATAACAGAAATTTAATTTTAAAATATTTTAAAATTTCAGACAAATTAAATCTTAAATTGAAAAAAATTCAAATGTAATCTTTTAATTGGAAAAATAGTAATTTTTGCATTTGTGTCATTTAAATACCAAACTTTTTAATGAATCATTTCAATAACAATTTGTAATTGACTGCACCGATTTACGTAGGCGATTAGTCAATATTAACATAAGAAATAACACCGTTAACACTAAAATTCATTCTAACGATGATGCGGCATCTCGGTGTTTAGTTTTAGTTGGTTAAAATAAATAACATAGTTAACGATGTTACTTCTTGTATTGATGTTGACTAATCGCATATTTAAATCGGTGTAGTCAATTATATATCGTTATTTAAATGACTTATTAAAAATTTTGGTATTTAAATGACTCAAACAAAAAATTTCAATATTTTAATAAATATTTTCCCTATTTTAATTATATTTATAATTTATTATACGAAAATATGTCTATTACAAGGAAGAAAATCTCATCTCTACCATTTTCTTCTATGAGTATCTTGTGCAAGTAGTTTTGCCTTGAAATTTACTACTTATATTTTAAATCATCTTGGTTTCATCTTAAAACACATTTGCATCCAACCATTTTTGGTAAAGGTACAAGATCACAAATGTGATTTTTGTCTAAACTTTCATTCTCTTATGTCATGGGCCCAACCATTATTTTCTTTCTTGACGAGATATAACCTTCTAAAAATTAGATGGATCATTTGTAGCAACTAGAAACGTGTAATTGGCCATGTCTTCATACTTGAATCTGACTAGTGGTTTTATCACATGGTCTATTAGCAGCCATACTCCACTCTCTATGTTTTTGATCAATCTTTTACTCCACTTGAATGGCCTGCTCATCACTTGTTTTTTTTGGTATAGTTTTACAAAACTCGCTCATGTCTTTTAGAATATGTGTTAGCCTCAATCGTTACAGGCACATGTGTGTTTGATATTATCTGTTTCACCATACTCTACTCTCATCGAGCACCACATTTTAACTAAACACCCTCTCCTTAGTCTCATGATCCCATAAGTTTGAAGCCTTAACATATTTCTGAAAGCGTACAAAGATGCATTTTTTTTACTTAAAATATATTCTTGTTCGTTTGGTGGTCGCATGCGGTTACGGTTACGATCAACACTACGGATGCAACATATGTTGTTCATTTGTCTGCCGTCAGCAGTTACGGTTACGATTGATCGTAGTTTTTTAATCACACCACTGTTTTAATCAACGATCGAAAAAATTGCGACGCATGACGCATCGTTTGACCATATGTAGTTGTGGTAGAAAAACGAACAATAATTTAATACAACCACAACCACAATTTTTTTCGACTGACAAACAAACATAACCTATATATTTGATTTTTCATCACTTGGAATAAACATGCAAACTGGAAATAAAAAATCTTCAGGTTTGATGTATCAATTTCTACCTCTATACTTAGCTTATTCAAAGAATTTATCCAATACAAAATCTTTTTGCGATCTATTGATCAGGTAAACCCCTATGTTTACTCTCAAAAACTTGTTTTTGACAATCATGCATTCAACCTCAAAAACCATGTCTACTCTACAATAAAACGGTTCATCCTTTCACTAGTACTGTTTTGTTGATATGTTTTCCTTGCTATAAAGTATCTTTGTATGCCATGTTTTTCATAATACTTATGGAATGAACTATCAATATAGTTTGTAATGTTATTTGATTCAGATACTTAACCTTTCTCTAAAATGGTTTCCAACTTTGGCCTTCCAAATATTGAATTTTTTGAACATTTCATTTTTATGCTTCAAAAGAATATCCGCAGCTTTTTGGAGCAGTCGCCGATCAATAAGACAGTATCTAAATCACGCAATGATGATTTCATGTTGGCATCCACACATCATAATGGCATCCACATATCGTTTGACCGTTGCGTCTGCCGTAGATACTTGCGACAGTTAAACGAATAATAATCTGTTGCAGCCGTACCTGTAGATTACTACGGCTGACAAACGAACATAACGATAGTCTATGTGAAAATATGTATTAACATGTCTTGAACGATAATACTGCTTTCAACACGTATAACATATAGAAATTCATCTTAAAACTCATCATCCACTGGAGAAGGAATATCTTATGGAATTGTTTTCAAAATCTGCCCTCCAATATGCTTCATACGCATATGCGACAAAGCTTTTATCAAACTAAAACTCTAGAACACAACTTCACCTACAACCATGTTTTTCATCACTATCAAATACTCATAGGTCTCTTCATAACTGTCATAGTTCCTTTTTTTATGTTCAAATCATTTTCATCTTCATCTATGCTAAGTTTGAATCTTTTTGTGAAAAGTATCCAATGAGATCAAATTCTTCTTTATCGTTGGAAAATGCCTTATATGAGATAGTATCGTAGTGATGCTATCGTACATTCAAAACTTGACTTATCCAACTCTTTCAATGTCGAGAAACTGTCATATCCTAAATCTCCTCCCAATTACCCTATTTGATTGACTATGGTATTTTCTAGCATGGATTTCTCAAACTTCGTTGGATTAATAGATCTTTCACTCGTTATTGATAGAGATCAAAGTTTTTCTTTTCATCAAAACGCAAAATTTTGATGTAAGAGAATTTCATCTTCTAGGTATTATCCAAAAAAATCGTAACTTTAATTTAGAATTTTGATACTAGATTTTTGTGAATTCGATCCATATCTTTAATATATTATTTGATGAAAAAAATAACTTCAACTTAATATGTTATTAACAGAAATATCATATTGATGTGTTATCACCACAATGAATTTCAAATAAATATATAAATAAACTTAAGTTATTAATAATTATCATTGTTATTAATTTGGTTAGAAAATTAATATATTTTATTAAAATAACTAAAAAATATTATTAAATTTGTAAAAAAATAATTATTTTTCTTTTATTAATTTCTATATACAAAAATATGAAATAAAAATAAAAATTATATAAATATTTAATGTATATTTACTAATAAACAATAGTATAATCTCTAAATATTTTTCTCCACGAATAGCGTGAATAGTTTATATTATCCTTAAAAATATTTTTTTATAGTATATTATATTTGTTGTAGAAAAAATAATTTTTCTAGTAGAATTACGCTTTTCCTATATAAAAAAAAAACTAAACAAAACGTTAGTTAGATATGATCACTACGCCCCCGCACCCTAAACTTTAATCTGACCATAACTCTATATCGAGTATTCTTTTAGTACAATATATATTTTTAAGTCAGATAAACTTTCGACATGACATGACAAATCAGAAATGTAGTAATATAATTATCTTTAGTAAATGAACACAAGAGTCAAAAAGGTCACGACCGCTAACGTGTCCATCGTAAGCTGTCACCAAATGAGTGTGTTCATATTACATAAATTTTACTCTATTACATAAATTGTGTGATCTGTCTATTTCATATTTCAATGGACCATGTTATGATCTGTCGCCCCTGCATTATTTTCACTTCACTCTTAAATCAATTTTTTTATTACTTAATAATTGTAATATATTGACCAATGAAAATTTTATGCTATTAAAAATCTGTCATTTATATATTGACCAATGAAATTGAAATAGTTTACAGAAAATCAGTAAACCAACCAAACGTAAAAGTTCAAACATTTAAATATAGGACTCTGTGGGTTGTTCAGATATAAAATACTATGAACATAAAAATATCCCTTATATATTATATATTATTTAAAAAATATTTTAATAAAATGGTTTTATTTTAGGATAATTAAATAAAATATCACTATTTCAATTTTTTGTTCCAAATATAATACTACTCATTTAAATTTCCAAAAATATCACAAATTTAACAGTAAAATAATTAAAAATTTATTTCTAATGAAAAATATTTAAACCCTAAATTAGAAAAAGTGAATCCAAACATTATGTTTTAATTTTATATATAGTTTATTTAAGGTAAATAATTATTTTTACATAATAATTTATGCTATTTTTAGAATTTTAGTTTTAATATACTAAATTTGGAAGATAAACTTAAAATAGTGCTATTTTAGGGTATTACTCATTATTATTTTAACCTGTTATTAATATAAATACAATGATGATGTGTTATCAACACAATAAATTTTAAATTAATATATAAATAAATTTAATTTATTAGAATAATTATAATATATATTATTAATTTGGTTAGAAAAATAATATATGTTATTAAACTAACCAAAAAATACTATTAAATTTATAAAAATAATTATTTTTATTTTCTGAATTTATATATACATATATAATTATATATTTTTAAATAAAGGTTAAAGTTATATAAATATCTAATTTATATTTTTTAATAAACAATATTATATAATTTGCGAATATTTTTCTTCATGTATGGCGTGAGTATAAATCTAGTTATATTTTACTCCACACATGACGTGGATATAAATCTAGTTATATTTTATAATAACATAAATAATTTTGAGAAATCGTATAAAAGACCGCTCTTTCAAATTTTTGTTCCGAATATAATATTAGTCATTTAAATTTTTAAAAATAGCATAAATTTAATAATAAACTAATTAAAAACCCTTTTAATGAAAAAATTTAAATCCTAAATTGGAAAAAATGAACCCAAAAATTATGTTTAATTTTATATATAATTTATTTAAGATAAATAATTATTTTCATATAATAAATTTTGTTATTTTTATAATTTTATTTTTAATGCTAAATTTTAAATATAAACTTACAAATATGATGTTTTACAGTATTATTCAATAGATTTTGCTTTAAATTACCACAAAGAATTTTATTTTTTTAAAAATAATATTACTTTCTTTTTCCAAAACACCACAAAACTAATACTAAACTTTACTATTAACAACTAAACCTTCAAACCAACACCATAAAAACTAAAGTTTCAATCCAAAATACTAAACTAAATATTAAAAAAAAATTACTGTTTACGATATGAAACTAAACTTAATGGTATTTTCTTTAAATTAAAATTATGATGGTATTTCTAAATTTTTTGTTGGTTTTTCAAGATATTTTTATTTTATAAACTTATATTATACGATATATTTATCTGATTGTTAATATGATTTATTTTTAGATGTCGTTTAAGTATGTTATATAGTTTGTAAGAATTAAATTTTATACGTAACTATTGAACATATTCTTTAGAATGAGAGGATACCATTTTGTATTTGCATTGGGAGGTGTCATTTATAGAATGTTTAATTTTATATGGGCTATTTCTAAAGTCATTAATGATAGAAATTTGTATAATTTTGAGATATACTTGTTTGTTTTTATCCTTTTAGTAGTGTAAATGTTGTCAGAAAATGTATTATTAGATGATCTAATAATATTTTGTAAGGTAAATCTATAAAATAATATTTTTCTAAGTTTTTGTTCCAAAATATTATTATTAATTTAAATTTCTAATAATAGACAAGTTTAAAATTAAAATATATTATAAGTTTATTTAAATAAAAAAATATTAAATTTAAACTGGAAAAAGAAACCGAAATATAATGTTTTAAGTTTATGTATAATTTATTTAGAGTAAATAATTATTTTAAAATAATTATTTATGTTATTTTTGGAATTTCAATTTTAGGATGATAAATTTAAAATAAAATTTTAAAAGATTTTATTTTAAAATATTACTCAATTTTTATATTTGGAATGAATTTTACTTATATTATATGTATTATCTTGATGTTATTATAATTTTCTGTGAGAAATGTTTTTATTCACATTATTTTTCTTTTTTCATAATAGTTATTACCTTGACTAAATTTTAAATTTTAATTTAAAAATTTATCTTGATTAGGTGGTTGACTCATTATTATGAAATAAAATTAATATTTAATAAATGACAAAACTAATTTAAATTTAGTTTGATTTGATATCATGCTAAGATCTTTAAAATAATTATGTTAATAAAAAGAATGATTGTGCTCATCTTATATGAACATGAGAAAATAGTTTCAGAAATACCTAAAGTTTTGAGATGTTTTAAATAACTTAAAAACATTTGGAGTTGTCTTATAATGATATAATATGAATAAATGTATAATATATATATATATATATATGAAATTAATTATGAGATATTAAAAGAGGAAATCGACATGTCTAATTAATATTCTTTAAACAAAACATGTGTCAATTTAAAATATGACACATATCAACTTTTCAAAAACTATGGGTAAAAAATAAAATATTATATAAGATTTTCTTAGTCCATTTACAATCATAACATTTTTAATTTATTATTATTATTTTTTATATAGAAATTTTCGGATTAGTGTACATAATTTTTTTTTGTTAGGATAACTTTTCTCATAGGTCAATTGTTTAAAATAATACTATTTCAAGTTTTTGTTTTAAATATAACACTAATTATTTAAATTTTTAAAAATATCACAAATTTAATAGTAAAATAATTAAAATCTCATTTTAATAAAAATTTTAAACTTTAAATTAGAAAAAATGAATCCAAACATTATGTTTTAATTTTATATATAATTTATTTGAGATAAATAATTATTTTTCATATAATACTTTTTTTATTTTAAAAATTTTATTTTAATATGTTAGATTTGAAAAATAAATTTAAAAAATATTGGTTTTTAGAGTATTACTTTTTTTCTCGTCTAGCATTCGATCTCAAATAAACATGATTTATTTTTGTTTCTTTTTTAAAAAGTAGATGCTTACTTTTCAGTCGCTTGATCAATCAGTACTAGAAATCACTTTTGACAAATCATTTTGTAAAAATATCTTCTCAGAAATATATTAAACAAGTTTAACCTAAAAAAATGCTTAGTGTTAGATCTTAGAAGTAGTTTAATAAAAAAAAATTAATTTTTTTAGTGAAGAGATATTCTGTGATGATTTAGTACAGAGAGAGGCCCACAAGAGAATTAGTGCGACATAAGACAGTGAAAGAGCACATTGGTTTTGGTGGTAAATGACAATGTTTGCACAATCATAAGAGAGACATAAATGATTGAGATTGGACGAATATGAATGGGTAATGAATGTCCCAACAACCATCTCTTCTTCATTTCCATTTTCTCAGTTGGTGCATTCATGTTATCTATTTGTTTCTTTTTTTTTATATATATATAACTTAGATAATCATAACGAATCCAACTATTTTGTACGGATATACAAATTCGTGAAATATTCATATATTAATGTAGGATAATTATATAAAATATCACTATTTCAAATTTTTGTTTTAAATATAACATTAATTTTTTAATTTTTTAAAAATATCATAAATTTAATACTAAAATAATTTATAATCTCATCCTAATTAAATAAATTTAAATTTTAAATTGGAAAAATTGAACTCAAACATTATATTTTAATTTTTTATATAATTTATTTGAAATTAAGAATTATTTTCACATAATAATTTGTAGTATTTTAAAATTTTTATTTTTAATATGTTAAATTTGGAAAATAAACTCAAAATATACTATTTTAAAGTATTACTCATTAATTTATACATCTGAATTTAAAAAGTGAGATTTTTATATCATACTACTGATATTATATATTAGAATAATTATCTAAAATAACACTATTTAAATTTTTTTATTTTAAATGTAATACTAATCATTTAATTTACAAAATAGCATAAATTTAAGGATAATTGTCAAAAATAACACTTTTTAAGTTTTTGTTCCAAATATAGCATTATTAGTTTAAATTTCTAAAAATATCAAAAATTTAGTTTTAAAATACTTTAAAACTTCTTTTTAATAAAGAAACATTAAATCCTAAATTGGAAAACAATAATACAAATATAATATTTTAATTATATTTGTAATTTATTTATGGTTCATATGTATTTTTAGAAAATAATTTATGATATTTTTGGAATTTTAAGTTTAAAATGTTAAATTTAGAATAAAAACATGAAATGATGCCATTTTAGGATATTACTCTAAATTTAATAATAAAATAATTGAAAATCTCTTCGTAACAAAAAAATTAAAACGTTAAATTAGAAAAAGTGAACTCAAATATTATATTTTAATTTTATATATAGTTTATTTGAGATAAATAATAATTTATGATATTTTATGAGTTTTATTTTGAGTAATACCATAAAATAGCATCATTTTAAATTTATCTTCCAAATTTAGCACACTAAAAATAAAATTTCAAAAATAATATAAATTATTATGTAAAAATAATTATTTAACTTAAATAAACTATATATAAAATTAAAACATAATGTTTGAGTTCACTTTTTCTAATTTAATGTTTTAATTTTTTCATTAAAAAGAAATTTTTAATTCTTTTAATATTAAATTTGTGTTATTTTTGGAAATTTAAATGATTAGTGCTATATTTGAAACAAAAACTTAAAATAATGCTATTTTATTCAATTGCCCTTTTATTTTTAATGTGATAGATTTAAAATATAAATTTAAAAAAATTTATTTTAACATATTATTTTTTATATTATCTAACAATCTCAAAATCCACTAACTTAAAAATAATGTTTTATATCAAGAAATCAAACTCGAATTTATCCGAATTTACATAATGAAATCTAAGTTGTCATATTAACACCCAACTAGACTTATACCCGCACCCTGTGCGGGAAAAAAATATTCGTATATTATATTAACTATTTAATAAATGCAAATTACATATTGACATAATTTTTTTTAACGTACGTAAAATAATACATATTGACAATAGTTAATCCAGCACCAGTTGAGTATTGTTTCCATAATCTTATAATTCTGATTTTTATTTTCCACATATTCTTGAATGGTTTTAAATCAGACAATAAGCTGAAAGAAAACATGAAAAATAAAAATCAGAAAGGTTGAAGATAATACTAGTTTTGAAAGAAAAATGAGAGTAACTGTGGACGAATGTATGATTTATATAGTGCCACAATAATTAATAAACCCTAAATTTCAAAATTTAACGGTAGGTGATTTAATATTTATCATATCAATAATAAATATATTTAATATTTATTACTCGGGTCTAATTACATCTATAATTAGAATCTAATATATTATTTTATATCTAGGTATTTAAAACTACTCTTACTATATTTTTTTAGACCTAATAAATTTACAATAATTATAAATATTAGATTATGACAATTTTTCAATTCATTAGAAAGATTGAGATTAGTGAATAAATGACAATTATAACTAATCAATATTTTTTCTATAAATGATTATTACTCGAATCTAATAATATCTATATTTAGAATCTAATATATTATTTTATACTTAAGATCTAGGTATTTAAAACTATTGTTACTATATTTTTTTACACGTAATAAATTTATGATAATTATAAATATTAGATTATGACAATTTTCCAATTCATGAGAAATAATGAGATTAATGAGTATATAATTGAGATAAATTTAATAATCTTATAAATAATATATTTAGATTTTTTTAAATTCTAGAAAATTTATATGCAAGATCGTAGATATAATTTTGAATTTATAATTGTTTATGTATGATTAAAAGAAAATATAACTTTTTGGGATTTAGTAATAATTTTTGGTTGATATAATAAAATATACTGATTTTATAACTAAATTAATAGCAGTAGAATAATTATAATTACAGTAGTATTTAAATCTATTTATATTTATTTGAAATTATTTTTTAATTGACGTATAAAAATTTTAAAGAAATAAAAATTATTTATTTTGCAAATGTAATAGTCTTTTTTGGTTAGTTGAATAAAATATATGGATTATCTAACAAAATTAATATCAGTGTCATGTATTATAATTATTTTAATAATTTAAATCCTTTTATATATTTAATCTGAAAATCGGTGTGCCATTAAAACATATGTTATTTTTGTTATTAACACGTGAAGGTAAAATTATTTTGTTAAAATTTTTATCAAATAATATATTAGGCACTATCATCATTGGAACAGAAAAAGATCAATTGGAACCATTAGTCTCTTTCTCTCTCTAGTGGTGCTTTCATCTTTGAATCATATAATATGGATAAGATTACTAAATATTTTGTGTTGTTTGTATTTTGCAAATCGCATTGTTTCATCTTTCCAAGATTCACCATTGCTGAAAATTCACAATAAAGTCTCCTGGAAAAAAAACTTGGCAAATAAATATGCATCGTTGGTGAAAATCATCCCTAATGTTTGATTGAATGTTTTGTTAAATAAAAAATGTGTTAGTCAATCAGCTACAATAATAAAAAAAATTTAACACATGACTACTAGAAAACACCAATCCTTATATTTATATTTATAAATTTGTCAATGCCAATCCTTTATTAATTTGTAACATCATTTTATTGTTTTAAATCACTAATTCAAAATACAACCTCACAATAATCACTAATTTAATTAGTTTGTTTTTTCTTTGTTCGAAATGAAGATTGTTTTAGTGTCTCTACATGATAAGATTAAGTAACATGCAACTTTTGAGCTCAGCAGTCGTTATCATTACACAAATTCAATTCGATTTTTATATTATCTAAGATTAGATTCGACCAACAATATCTTTGGTCCAAATTGATTTGGCACATTGTCACAATTAGAATCATTACCATAATATATTTGTCATTAAAAAACACAAGACATCTTTTCTTAAATAATATAAAGCACTAAGCGGCGTGTCGTTATTGCTATTCGACAATTAATTTTTTTTTTAATTGTTTATCCAAAGAAGAAGTATCTATTTTTATTTATGTATTTTGCATTTTTACGAGAACATAAAAGAAATGTATTTGCACTATTATATTGTATAGATTCATGCATATGTCCCACGTTTCGTCACCTTCCACCGCACCATTTAGCAGTGAATGGTACAACTTTTGCACGGCCAATAATTTCGTATTAGATTTATGATCGGATAAAAAATATTTGTAAATTATATAATATATTTTATTAGTAAATATAAATTAAATATTTATATAATTTTTGAATATATAAATTCAAGAACGAAAATAAAAGAATTTAATAGTATTTTTATTAGTTTAATTAAATTAATTTTCTAAACAAATTAATAACAATGGTGTATATTATAATTAGTTTAATAATTTACGCCTATTTATATATTTATTTGAAACTTATTGTGTGGTGATTGTACGTAAACATGATATTTTTGTTAATAACACGTCAGATTAAGATTATTTTGTTAAAATGTTTTTCAAATAATATATTAAATATATTATCATTTTCTTTTGTCAGTCACAGTTTTCTACGGAATGATAGATTGTTGTTCGTATATCTATTATAGTTATTTGTGACCAATCGCAGAATACAATCTGCATCGCAAACTTTTTACCGCTAACTAAATAGAAGTGCGACTAAAAATATGCATTCAATCACATCCGCAACTGCTGATGATAGTTAAACGTATAACATATACACAACTATAACTACAGTTTTGTAAATGCAATGTTAACCACAATCGCAACTGCCGACGACGAATAAACGATCAACACCTATTTATTTCTTTGTTCTTATAGTTTTTTTTAATTTCAAACTGCTATTTTATGATATAATCAAACGAAAAACAGATTAAAACATTTTTATGGATAAATACAAAGAAATAATATACGTTTTTACAATAAGGGTATTATATAGTTTTATATATATGAATACAATTGTATATTTATGAGGAATTAAATAAGTTAACGCATTAAGTCGCCTAATGTTAACATATTTTCATATTTTTATGAACCAACCTCAAATGACAACACTCGTATATTTTGCTAATTATTTTTATTTTAATTATTTTTATATAATTAATGTTTTAATCAGTAATATGGTACTATTTCATAATAACTTTTTATTCATATAATATTTTAAAGGTGTAAATTTTAAAAAGTTAGTTTAAATTTCATTGTATGGAAATTCTTATAAAGTATCTATATCTCAATTTATATCATTGGATTTATAAATAACTGAATCTAAATTATTCTTTTTGTAAAACTGAATCTGAAATTTATTCTGATTTTTTTTAAACTATAGTTAATTTATTTTGAATCTGAAATTTATTCTGAATTTTTTTAAACTATTGTTATTTTATTTTGTAATTAATTAAAAAAATGGTTTACTAAATTATCAAACCAATCAAATTATAAAGAGTAAATGTTATTTATAGATAGCAGAACAAATTTAAATATTCATATCTCATAATTTTTTTTCAATTTAAATTATTTATATAAAATTGGGTCTGAATATTTATCATAGCATTTTCATTAATTTGCAATGGAATATTCACTAATATAACATGATATAACATGACGAATTGTTGTTTCTTTGAACAATGAGACCAATATACACACTCAGCTCAAAAATTAAGCTTCTAGCCAACTAAATTTTAAAATGTAGTAAGTAGCCATTTGAATGTTCTGAGGACTATTTTGTTCTTCTAAGCATGTCATTTATATTCTATTGTATATTGTTTTGTATCGTAGTATTTTAAAACTATGAAAAATAGTATAGTTTAAAGAGTAATAAACTAAAATAGTATTTTTTAAAGTATTTATTCCAAATCTAACATATCAAAATTAAATTCCCAAAAATATCACAAATAATATAAAAATACTTATTTATTCTAAATAAATTATACATAAACTTAAAATATTATATTTGGATTCATTTTTTCCAATTTATGGTTTAATTTTTTCTATTAAAATTTAAAATCTTTATACCAGTAAAGATAAAGTCGATCCTTCATATTTCTACGATGAACATAGAATTAGAGTAACCACTAACCCATTTATCTTTTCCAATTATTTTGGTCATTTCTTTTATTTTAGTGAATATTATGGATATGTGTGAGCTAATTTCCCTTGAATAATTTCCAATTGATAGTATAAATATTTATCCAAACAATTAGTAAGGTTAATAGATAATGGTAAACGCTTATGTACTTTTTTCACAAAAAGAAAAGGTACAAAATAAGACAAAACCTTTTGGGAAAGAATATTCCATATATCTATAGTGTATAAGAAAATCATCTATTTCTGAAAATATATATAACAATCAATGGATGATGACAACATATAATTATATAATCCTTAGATGGTTACATCCACTTCACCAAAAAAGCAAGCCATGGCCACTTTGGTTTCAAATACTCCTCAAACTTTTATTCGTTTTTCTTAAATTTTATAAGTAAACAAATGATGAATTTACGATTGATAATCAAATTCCATTTTTGTATTTAGACGGACCATTTCTTACTACTTGGCGATTATATATTTATATTACATTGTTTTTACAAGTTGATTACATTTTGGACTCTAAATTGTCAAAGTTTTTTTACGACAAAAAGAGGAAAATAATATTACATAAAACGTGTCACATCATTATAATATTTTAAAATAAATATTATATAACACATAATTTATTAAATTATTTAACAAAATAATATTACATAAATATTTAACAGTATATTATATGAAAATTTCTAATATTTTAAAATAAAAACAACCACAATATAAAATAAAATATTATAAATTTTAAAAAATTCATCAAATAAAATATAAAAAAATTTTTGGATTACTTGAATATCTATCACATCTATAATTTCTTACATATTTATAATATTATCTCTCCAAGATATAAGTAATTTAAATTCACTTGTATAATTTTATTTTATTGTTTATTTCATTTGTGTAATAAATATTAAAAATTTCAGAAATTTATTTTAAAAAAGAATAAATTATGTATGTATCTACTTTACATTACTAAATAAATAATTAATTATAATATGTGAATATTTATCCATCAAGGACATGAGTCTAAATCTAGTTACTAATTAAATGATGATAAATTTCGTTTGTCATGACATTGCGGTTACGGTTACGGATGCATAAAATTTTTTTTTTCCTGTTGTAATTTTATATGGGTAGTCCTAATTATCAGATATTGCGTTCTGTATTATATTTTTTTTACCGATAATACCTAATATATTATTTAAAAAATACTTTTTTAAAAAATAATTTTAATCTGACGTCTTATTAACAAAAATGTTATGCTGATGTATCATCACCACCGTGAATTTTAAATAAATATATAAATACGCTTAAGATACTAGAATAATTACGATATATGTCATTGTTATTAATTTGATTAGAGAATCAATATATTTTATTAAACTAACCAACAAATAATATTAAATTCGTAAAAAAAAATTATTTTTATTTCTTTAATTTATATATACAAAAATTATTATTAAAAATATTATATAATTTATGAATAGATTTTTTCACGTATGGCGTGGGTATCAATACTGTTGCAATAAAAAACATACGATCAGACGCATTTGTTGGTGGTAAATAAACCAACAATATTTGACATAATCACAATTACAACTACAACTCACAATGATAAACAAACGAATATGACCAAAATATAATTATATTGATAGCATTGCTAATATTCCAACCTTAGTTTATACGTTATATAATTAAAGATGTACATTTTAAGAACTATTATTTAAATTTGATAAAGCACATATTCTCAATTTGATTTTTTTATGGTGATTCTTGACGTACGTATAAAATATATATTTTTTAAAATAAAAAATTTTCTGAAAAACGGATAATTTATTTTCGAAGTATTGTTTTCTATTGTAGTACATATCTAACTTATTGATATGTGATGTCTTATAACTGAAATTAACTATTTACTTTTCAAAAATTAATACATTTCAAGTATAAAATAACTCAACAGAATAGTTCAAAAAAGTATTATAACGGAAATTAATATTTTTCACATGCATTAACTGTATTCGCAAAGCTTCTCGTATCCAAATTTTCACATATCGTTGGTGGTTGCGATTACGGTTAATTACAGATTTTTAGTTGTACCGTTGTTTTAATCAGCGATCAAAAAAATTGCAACGCATGACACACCATCTGAACGCTGCATCTACCGCATGTAATTACGGTAGGTAAACGAACAACAATCTATCATAACTACAGCCAAATGTTCGTGCGGCTGATAACAAACATGACAATTGTTTTTCAACATAGTATATATGACACAGTATTTCTTTACATGAAGTTCAGTAAACTAGACATTATCCACGCTGTGTGTTAAATTCATATGCAACAAAAAGAAAATTCCTTAATTATGGTTTTGTCAAATTTGAAAGAAAAAAAAGTAGTTACCTATAACAAATAAGACTCATAAGACAAAAACCTCATAGTGAATACATAATTTTTTTTAAACATTACTTATTTGCATATGAAAATACATATAACGAATTAAGATTATCAAAGTACTAATGATATATTATTCTCTGAATTTAACTCTGCAAAATACTTGTTGTTTAAAAGTTATAAAGAATCGAGGAATACAAAGAATATCGTTTAGTGATGGAGATGATTACAAGTGGTTGTTTAACATTTTAAAAAGTATACAATATATACTAAAATTGTAACACAATTAAATATAATATGGTATGAATGATGGTTACTATAGCAAAGGTACATATAGAAAATTTCGGAAAGATCAATTATTCTGTTATGACAATAACGCAATGTTCATAATTTGTTATATATATAATAATAGAACAAAATTATATAGTTTCTAGAAAATCACATATATTGATATGTTTGATTCAAAACATTCATTGAAGTGAATACAATCTTAGAAATCGAGAACAAATTCTATCAAAACTGTAATCGCTGATATAAGTTATATATTTTACAACTCACTTAAGTAGGTTTAGATGTTCGGATATTCGGTTTAGTTTCGATCGGTTATTTTTACTTTTGGTTTTTTAGTTGGAGAGGTTAAATATCAATTTGGTTATTTCTATATTTTGTTTCGATCTTGGTTCAGTTTTGATTTCGTTTTGTTTTGGTTATACCTTAGTTTCGTTCAGTTTGGCTATTAAATTTAAAACTGAAAATAACCAAACATAATTCGGTTAACCAAAAATAATTCGGTTAACCAAAAATAATCGAAATAAACAAAAATACTAGAAAATAACCAAAAATAATTGAAATATCTGAAATATTTTTTGATAACCGAAAATAACTCGGTTTGTTCGGATAATATTTTGGTTTTTAATTCGGTTTGATTAGTAATCAATAACCATAATTTTTCAAAATAATATCAGTTCGATTAATTTTTTATAACCGAATACCAACAGAAATTATTTTTTATAACCGAATACCAACAGTAACCAAAAGCTTCTTTTTTTTTAATTTCCAAATTTCCATTAAAATCCCCTAAATGGACGAGTTTAACAATAACTGATAGAGATAGAAGATATAAAATGAGATGAGTGTAATCAAATGCTTCCTTATCGGTGAAAAAATTGAAACCAGATATATGAAGTCCGTCCGAGATGCTGACTGTCCACGCTCTGCTACCATCGTCTGTTCGGTATAGACTAGATAATGTTTCGCTTAAGGTGATGTGAATTTCTTTAATCAATGTTAGAGCATGTGTGGAGATAGTGGAATGGATTCTTATGTTTCTTTCTTGCTAAAGGAAGTAAGTAATGAAAGGACTAGAATATAAATAACAGGTGAACACGAGTTGAACACATTGTTTTACGTATGCAAATTCACACAATTTTTATTATAAATCTTTTAAATAAGTTTTTTACAACTTGTTTAATCAGTTTTATACGACGTCACTCTTAATTCGACTTTAAACGATTTCTAATCTACCCGAGTTTACCGGTACGACGTATGTCGCACAAACTCTTTGTTCACTCGCCAAGTTCACCTAACCCACGAGATATCTTTTTTTTTTTTGAACCTCGGAACACATAATCTTATGATTTTTCATCATGCAACTATTTATATGACTCATTAGGAAACTTTAATCTTATATTTAGTAAATCTCTAATATTCACTAAATATATCTTTTCTTATGGTACAGATTCTTGTATTGCACAATATTTTCCAGAGTTCATTCACTTGTGACGTGCTATGTCACATTTCATGAGTTTCAATCAGATTGCACCACTTTTGCAACGTCCACCTAGATAACTTTTTGCTGTTCCAACGTCCACCTAGACAACCTTTTGTTGTTGCAACGTTCATCTTATTGTGAAGAGTGTTATTTTGCACAATAGTTTTTATTGTTTATCTATTTTTGACATGACTCGTCATATTTCATGAGCTCCAAACATACTGTACCACATGTAAAATGTCCATCTAAACAACATTTTCGTTGTTGTACCACCTGTGCAACGGTCACATTTGCACATTTGTACTAAGTAATATGATCTTGCAAATTGAACCATCCTTGATATCTTTCTTTTTCACTCCCGAGTTCAAGACTATGTTCCAAAACTCTACTGTCTTTAGTGAGTATCTCATCAGAAACAAAATTCATCCTTTCAAAAACTAATACATTTCGATGTTTCCATAATTACTAGAGTATCCAACCTAACCGATAACATATTGAAACCAAATATAACTCTTCACATTTCATAAACAACGTTATATGTTGGAATAAATTGAAGACTCTAAAAAGCCATTTTAAGGTCGGAATACATGAAAAAAACTCCATATCGGTTGATGCATGCAATAGTTTTGAATTATGAATATATCTACTTAAAAAAAATTAGGAGAACAAAAATTAAGAGACTATGAAAAAGAAAACATGGTAAAATGCAATGGATATGGAATGAGACATAAGAGTTAATTTCACTACGAAAAAGGTATAAACCAATTGGTATGAAATGAGTGTATAAAGCAAAGACGAATTATAAAGGAGAAATTGAAAAATACAAGATAAGATTGGTGGTAAAAAGTTATAGTTAAAAAATCGGAATCGACTATGACGAGATATTCGTTCATGTTGCTCGTTTAGGAAATGTTAATCACTTCATTTGGAGTACAAAACAGTTGAAATATACATCAAATGGATGTCAAATCAGTTTTTTTAAATGGAGTATGAAAAAAGTCTAATTGAACAACCACAATGCGACAAATTCTTAAGGTTAAAAAAGACATTTTATGGCTTAAAACAATTTTCAAAAGCTTGGAATTTCTTAGTGATTGTTTAGACTTGATTAGCTTAGAATCTGTGGTGTATTTGATATTGATTGTGTCATTGATCATCTTCTTGTCAATGTGCACAATGTTAGATTCTACACAGCTCTCTCATTAACTAATCTTTTACTTTTGACTTTGGTAGAATTGAAATTATTGAACAGGTCATATAGACAAGTAAAACTGAAAGAAAAAAGTTTCATTCTTATATTACTTTGAATCAAGAGTAGTCGACATGATTTACTATATTTTAGTTGTTGACGACGTGCGTAAGTTTTTGTCGAATATATTACCAGAAAGTAATATTCTAATGCAACAAAGTCGTCTTCTACAAATCTAGAAACTTACCTGAAGAAGAAATCTTTGGATTATTAATGGCCAATAACTTCGAATATGTATTTGATTAGTATCTTATCATATTTGATGCTTGCTCGGATTTAGTCTTGATGACAGTTTGAAATTTATCAAAACTTAACTATATAAAAATGCATACAGATCAATGGTTTTTCTTCATAACTACTCAATTTTTAACTTAAGAAGAAAACACCAAATGAGAAACGATAGGCTTTTCTTCTTCGTTTTGCTCTTCTTCTCCTCATTTGTGGAACTCAGCAGAGGACAGAACAACAGAAGAACCGAAGTCAATGTAGGGGTCGTAACTGATGTCGGGATAATGCATTCGGACATTGAAATGCTCTGCATCAATTTGTCTTTGGCCGATTTCTACGCTTCTCGTCCTCATTTTCAGACAAGGCTTGTCATCAGCATCGGTGATTCTAGAGACGATGTTGTTGGTGCCGCAGCTGCAGGTTCCTTCTGATGCTCCTCTTTCACTCTCTCTCGCTCTCTTTCTCTATATATATGTCTGTATATGTTACTGTTAGCGAATAGCGATAACCGATCTCTTTATGCACTGGATCTATTCTAATTCCATTCGTCACAGAGTCAACTCGCATTTTCTTGGTTTTGACATTGTCACAGCTCTGGAGCTGATAAAGAACAAGCAAGTGAAAGCGATTGTGGGGCCGTGGACATCTATGCAAGCTCATTTCTTGATCGAAATTAGCAAAAAATCACGGGTACCACTTGTTTCTTACTCTGCAACAAGCCCATTTCTTACTTCACTCCGTAGTCCATACTTCTTTCGTGCTACCTATGAGGACTCCTTTCAAGTAAACGCCATAAAAGCTATTATCAAGTTGTTCGGGTGGAGAGAAGCTGTTCCTGTTTACATTGACAACACCTTTGGAGAAGGTATAATGCCTCGTCTCACAGATGCATTACAAGAAATCAACGTTCGAATACCTTATAGATCCGTTATCGCTCGCAATGCAACGGATGGTGAAATCTCTGTGGAGCTTCTTAAGATGATGACCATGCCCACAAGAGTTTTTATTGTCCACATGTCCACTTCTCTTGCCTCAAGAGTCTTCATTAAAGCTAAGGAGCTTGGTTTGATGAAACCAGGATATGTCTGGATCCTTTCCAATGGAGTTACGGATGACTTAAGTTTGATAGATGAGACAGGAATCGAGGCTATGGAAGGGATACTGGGTGTTAAGACTTATATTCAGAAATCCAAAGATCTCGACAAGTTTAAAGCTCGATGGAGGAATAGATTTCCAAAGATGGAGTTGAGTGTCTATGGATTGTGGGCTTATGATGCTATCACTGCACTGGCGATCGCCATTGAAGAAGCTGGAACAAATAATCTAACTTTCAGTAATGCGGATGCTGGCAGAAATGTGTCTGAACTTGAAGCTCTTGGTGTATCTCAATATGGTCCAAAGATTCTCCAGACACTCTCAAGAGTTGAGTTTAAAGGACTTGCAGGAGATTTCCGTTTTGTCAAGGGGCAACTGCAACCATTGGTGTTTGAGATTGTTAATCTGGTAGGAACCAGAGAAAGATCAATAGGATTCTGGACTGAGGAAAATGGTCTTGTGAAGAAACTAGACCAGCAACCGCGGAGCATGAGCGCTTTATCTACTTGGAAAGATCATCTTAAACATATTTTATGGCCTGGAGAGTCTGATTCTGTTCCCAAAGGATGGGAGATCCCAACAAATGGGAAGAGGTTACAGATCGGAGTTCCAAAGAGAATTGGTTACACCGATCTCGTTAAGGTCACAAGGGATCCTATCACCAATTCACCAATAGTGACAGGTTTCTGTATAGATTTCTTTGAGGCTGTGATTCGAGCAATGCCTTATGACGTCTCCTATGAGTTCATTCCTTTCGAGAAAGCCACTGGTAAACCAGCTGGTAATTACAACGACTTGGTCCACCAAGTGTACCTCGGGGTGAGCAAGATCACTCACCTTAATCATCCATCATTTTCTTAAAGCAAAGATCTATCTTTATTGAACTCTTCTTTTCTTTCTTGCAGAGATATGACGCTGTTGTGGGAGATACAACTATATTGGCGAACAGGTCCTCTTACGTGGACTTCACATTCCCATTCATTAAATCAGGCGTAGGATTAATCGCCCCCATTAAAGACCAAGTGAAAAGAGACAGTGTCACCTTTTTGAAACCTTTGTCATGGAAACTATGGATGACTTCCTTTGTCTTCTTCTTCCTTGTTGGATTTACTGTTTGGGTTCTTGAACATAGGGTTAACCCGGACTTCAGAGGACCAGCTAATTTCCAAGCTAGTACTATCCTCTGGTTTGCCTTCTCTACCATGGTTTTTGCTCCAAGTACATTCAATCTCCCTTATCTACATCTCAACATATATTGATCCACATGTTTCTAAAAAAATTAGCCTCAAGTTGGTGTTTGCAGGAGAAAGAGTGTATAGCTTCGGAGCAAGGATCCTGGTTATCACATGGTACTTCATTGTTCTTGTGTTAACCCAGAGTTACACAGCCAGCTTGGCGTCGCTTTTGACATCACAACAACTTCATCCAACCATAACTAGCATGAGTAGCTTGCTTGAGGGAGGAGAAAAAGTGGGTTATCAGAGAACATCATTCATCCTTGGGAAGCTTAAAGAAACAGGTTTCTCGCAATCTAGCCTTGTGCCCTTTGATACCGCAGAAGAATGCGATGAGCTTCTGAGAAAAGGACCCAAAAAAGGCGGTGTTTCTGCAGCTTTCATGGAAATACCTTACTTGAGACTCTTTCTTGGACAATATTGCAACACTTACAAAGTGGTTGAAGAACCCTTCAATATTGATGGATTTGGCTTTGTAAGTTTCTATTAGAAGAGTTCTATGAAAGTTGCACTAAACGGTGAGATCACAAGTCCCGTTTTACGCAGGTATTTCCAATCGGATCACCTCTGGTGGCTGATGTTTCAAGGGCTATTTTAAAAGTAGCAGAGTCACCAAAGGCTATGGAACTTGAGCGTGCATGGTTCAAGAAGAAAGAAGAAAGTTGTCCAGACCCAGTCACCAATCCAGATCCTAATCCATATCTTACCTCTAGGCAGCTCGGCGTAGACAGTTTCTGGCTTCTGTTTCTTGTTGTGCTCATTGTGTGCATTCTAACACTTGGCAAATTCACATTCTGTTTCCTATGGAAGACCAAAGTGAATGAATTGTGGGAAGAGTTTCAACAACCAGACAATGATTCCTATATCAACAAGGTAGAGAAATATCCCTGTTCGTCAAGTCGACACATGCCTGAGAACAACATTCAAGAAACAAACTAGACAGACAATTGTTAAGGTAAACATAACCAACCCATTATGTTTGAATCTCTCAAGATTCATGACCAAACACTGTTTTATTCTATTTAATTTTAGCCAAAGGAAAACACTTGTGTATAGAGACCGTACGTAAATAATGATCCATATACTGTTATTACAGTACTATATATATATAAATGAGACAAAAAACTGAAGTTGATTTACCTGTTCCACAAGAAAGCAAACATAGGTAGGGTTAGGGTTATAATCGGGTACAAAATCTGAGCCTCCTTCTATAAATTTGTATATTCTTCATATATTATTTTAATATATTATTTGAAAAACATTTTAATAAAATAATCTTATTATTATTATGACATATATGATCACCACAATAAATTTCAACTAAATATATAAATAAGTTTAACTTATTAGAATAATTATAATATATGTCATTGTTATTAATTTGATCAAATAACCAATATATTTTATTAAACTAACCAAAAAATACTATTAAAATAATAAAAAAATGAATTTTTTTATTTAATTTAAATATACAAAAATTAATATTAAAAATTATTTCAAATAAAATTTAAAATTATATAAATATTAATAATATTTATTTATAAATAATATTATATAATTTACGAATATTTTTGTCCACGCATGACGTATATATAAATCTAGTTCTTGAATATTTACGATTCCTAAATCTCATTCAATAATAGTTTGATTTTAAAAAATTGAATAATAAACTTGTGTTTTATATCCGTATTATACTATCCATATAATGTTATTACAGTGGGAAAAACTTTAAAAATACACAAACTTACTAACATTTACTAAAAAATACATAAACTTTTTTGACTCTCATTTTAAACCACGAACTAAAAATTTTATCTTAAAAATATATCAACTATCTAATTTCGTGATTTCGACATCGGCGGATTAACAATCGTTAACGTTGTTAACAGAATTAATTAGACGGTGTTAAATTTTTTTAATGTTGTTTAAACTTAACTTAACCCTAATAAAAAAACATATTCTACACTTATCGAAAATAGGAGCCATTCAAACCAAAAAAAACTCGAAATCGAAGGAAGAAAAATCATCTTCCACCCGAAAAATCATCTTTCACCCAACTCGAAATCGACGGTGTTGTCATCTTTCGTACAACTCAAAATCGAAAATGCCAATTTTGAAGGTTTTCAAGGTATTTTTTTTCGATTTCAGTTGCTTTTCACTCTCTTCTTTTCCAAATGTAAAAACCTAACACCAACAGAAATCGCAAAACGCCTTTTTCAATCTTCTTTGTCAATCGTCTTCTTCTCTATGGAAATGAGTATGGAAAAGGTTAAAGTTCAATTAAATTTAAACAGCGTTAATAAACTTAACACCGTTTAATTAACTCTGTTAACATCGTTAACGACTGTTAACCAGTTGGTATCAAAATCACAAAATTAGATAGTTGATGCATTTTTAAAACAAAATTTTTAGTTCGTGATTTAAAATGGGAGTTAAAAAGGTTTGTGTATTTTTTTTTAACAAATGTTAGTAAATTTATGTATTTTAAAAGGATTTCCCATATATAAATGAGACAAAGGGTAAAAACTGAGGTTGATTTACTTCTTCCCCAAGAAAGTAAACATAGGTAGGGTTAGGGTTATAGTCGGATACAGAATATTAGAGTGGATTGATGATATATATTTAGTGTTGTTTCAAGTTTGAGGATAAAAACAACTTTTAGGAATTTACAATTTATTATGAAAGCGATAGATAATGATGGAATCACATCAATCAGCTATGTTTATGACAAGATCACCACAAACTAATTTGACAAACTATGGATATTGGGAGGTCTGATATGCAAACTTTTGTAGTTGAATTTTGTTGAAGATTGTTAAAGTTCGAATGACATTGGTTATAATCTTCTTGTGGTATATGTTGATAACATAATTTATAAGTTGAGAGACAATGGAATGGTACAGATTGTAGAGATTAGTTCGAATTTGTACAAATTGTTGCATGTGTTAGCTGAAATCAGAAGAGAAAATGACTAAAGTGATCAAAAGATTATGTTAGACCTGTTTCAGACTAAAACATCTACAGATTGGCAAGAGAAACAGAGGGAAAGACGTTATGTTTTCAGATTCATTAATGATCTGTTTTTAAGTTATAAAAATAGAGTGTATATTATAACTAATGTGAGTGAAGTGAGTTCAGAAGAGAGTGAGAGAGAACAATATTGTAAGAAGTTTCTAAGCTCACGTTTTGATCAAGTTTTTAGTGGATTCCCAGAGAGATGTCCGGCGAAACGTATGACATTTTAAAGGTCTGAATTCATTACATCGTGCATGTCGTTTTCGTCTCTTACTTCTCTTATTTCTTATCTCTCAAACCCACATTCACAAATCTCAACACTAATCAAATCTTCACAAGAGAAAGTTTATTTTAAGTTCTGAATTTTTGAAAATAACAATTAAAAGATCAAAATTCAGAGGGATATTTTTTCCTAACAACAGGTATCAAAGCACCAGGATCGAAAGTCCAAATTCAAAAACTTCAAACACCAAAACAAAGATGTCTTCAACAAAAATTGAAGTATAAAAGTTCGATGAAAAATGGGATTAAATGCTCGGGAAAGAAAAAGTGCTTGTCCACATTAAAATTTTGAGTTTAGCGGAAGGTCTAGAAGAGGTTGAGGTCTCTCAAAGAGAAAGATCTACAAAATTTAAAATGAGAGTCCAAATCATTTACAACGAGAGAAAACATATTTAATTTGAAAAAGAAAGTCAAAAGATCTAAAAAGGTAATTTTGTTGTTTTTAGTGGTTTTTTTGAGATTTTCAATGGTTTTTAAAGTTTTATATGGTGGTTTAAGATTTTCAATGGTTGTTTTGAGATTTATAGTGGTTTTATAACTTTTTGTGGTTATTTGGACCATGATGTACAAATAAATAATGATTTTATTAGATTATCATAGATACATTTTACATATTTTATGTACCAAACTATTACGAAATTTACAACTATTACGAAATTTACAACTATTACGAAATTTACAACTATTACGAAATTTACAATTATATTTATTAATAATTTAATATTTACTAAAATATGAAAACTAAAAAATTACTTGATTAAATTTATAAAATAAAATAAAATATAGCAATATATATAACAGATATACAATTCTGCACACATATCATATTTAGAACATTAAATTTCACATATACATTTATAGTACTAATATTTTATAAAACAAAAATCAATTATAAAAACATTTATAATGATTTACTATTTACTAAAAATATATAAATTAAAAAATATTATAAATAAAATATAATAAAATATTATAATTATATAACCGAGTCAATATACTAGTATATAAACTCGGAAGCTTTCTAACATATTTATTGTCTTAGTGATGGTAAAATTGAACGTAGTTATTGTTAATGTTACTCATTTATTATATAGTGTTTATATCTGCATAAGAACTACAAACTGACTTACAATATATTGGTTTAGTTGTCATCTTATAATGTTTATGTATAGGAACTATAAGTTAATTTATTGGCCTCCCTTTGTAATTTCCTATATATATACATGTCTAAAAATATAAAAGTATAATAATATTTACTTCAATATTTTTATAAAATTATTTACCCTTGTAAAGCACGGTATTTACAATTATATTATTAGTCTTATTTTCCACTTTGAATTAGAAAACTTTGATATACTAAAAACTGAGTTTGATGTCTTTGAAATATCTCACTTGTCTCTCGTGGTTTAACTATGTTGCAAAAGGTCCAATTTTGCCATTTTTCATGTAGTTGACTTTAATTTAAAAGTTTCTGAAACAATAAAAACAGTTAATATTAGATTCATGAGAAAAAACTCATTCGTTAAAATAATACTTAATTTATAATGTTCTTAGGCCGAGATGATGATCACATCGGACATGACATTAAGTTGTTGATCCCCCCCAAAAAAAGTAGTGCAATTTTGTTCTCGGGAGACTAATATATACAAAATGTGTTAAAAGTCAAATAACATTAAAGATCCCTTGTTTGGCTTTATCCCACCAAAACTAGTCATCACTGGTTTTAAAGGTTTACCTTTTCTCCAAAAAATTGCAGTGTAGAGTTTCAGAGATTCAGGGCTTCTTAGGATGGCGAATAAACATTTCTTCATACCTCTTCTTCCTGACTTCCACAGCCATTTGGTACTCTCTCTCTCTCTCTCTACCTGTCTTTTTCTTTTCTCTCTCTACCTGTTTTCTTCTTTTTGAGAAACTCAAAGAGAAAGATGAGTCTGATTTTACATTTGCATGTTGCTTCAGACAATTCCTGTAGCCTTCTGCTTGAAGCATAGAAAAGGAACAAATGATCAGAAGACGGCTAAGTTGAGATCAGACGCATCGAAGATAACTTGGGAAGTGAAGATAGAAGATGGTCATAAACTCACTGATGGATGGAAAGAGTTTGCTCTTGCACACGATCTTCGAATCGGAGACATTCTCATTTTCAGACAAGAGAAACTCATGTCTTTCCACGTCACACTCTTTGGACCCAGTTTCTGTGAGATTCAATATGAGTCATGTTTACAAGATGAGACCATTCTCGGTGAGCTCTCGTTTCTCTCTCTCTCTCTCTCTCTCTCTCTCTTTCTCTCTCTTTCTCTCTCTCTCTCTCTCTCTCTCTCTCTCTCTAACTCTGCCCTTAACTCTTGAATCTGAGACTGATATAGACTGTGATTTCAAGCTGATTTTGGAATATGCATGTGGGAAGTAGAGAGACTAAGTGTGACTGTTTGACAGTGAGATTTATTCTTTTCTTTCCCTTTTTTTCTCAGGCAAGATTCCAAAGAAGAATAAATTGAAGAAGACTCCAAAAAAAGAAACAGATTCCTCATGTTTTGTGGCGAATGTGGCTCCTTCGACATTACGTCATGACACAATGGTATTCTACTCTTAGTTTGAGCCATGAACATTTCTTAATACTAGGATCTGAATTTGATCAAAATCCTCATCCCCTCTGATTGTTCCGTCTCAGCATGTGCCTGTCACATCTCCTGGTGTTTCGGTTGAAGTCCTTTCTGACAATTCCAACCGGTACTCAAATCGTGACTCACATGTACCTCCGCCTCGCAAGCGGACTCGGTCTTCCAGCTTCGGTGCTGTTAGTAGTCGCACTCGCTCCCAACAGAAGAAGATTCCTGTAGATTCTCCGGCCTTGTCGCCACGGCGGAAGCCAAGCCCGACCCCCTCAAGGTATGAGCTATTTTCTCTAACACCAATTTAGAATCAAGTGCTAGAATACCCCTCTTTTTTAAATCAAATGCTCAAATGTCCTCTCTTTTTTTCAACATTTATTTTTAATTGAAAAATGTAAGCAAAAAACAAAAAAATCTGAAAGTTGATCATAATTACAGATCCAACCACAGAAAACCCACCCAAACCCATTGATATCGTGTCGACCCGGTTTCATAAAAAAAAAAAAAATTAAACAATTAAAAATCAAAAATTAGGGTAAAATTTTTTTACCCTCTTCTTCTTCACTCGGGAAATTCGGCACCCTCTCTCCCACGATTGGTCATCTTCAACTTCTTCAAGTTTTTCTTCAACTTCTTCAACTTCTTCTTCTACATTTTCTTCTTCAACTCTTTTTTGCATACAACTTCTTCGCATTCACATCCTCTCTCCCGATCGATTTCAACATCTTCATCTTCAAGGTGATTCTCAACTTAATTTTTCTAACTTCTTCTCCCCCATTTTCCCGGATTTGTGTTGAAACCGAAGTAAAACTCCGTAGAACTAAGTAAATAATTTTGAAATTTCATAAGAAAACTTTGTTTGTGTCGATTTCGATTCGGTTTTATGAATTTCGGGTGTGCTAATTCGGTTGTTTTTTTGCAGGATGGCTCGAACAAAAAATGCTAATTACGGATGTGGAGAAAGTCCGAATGACGGAGGAGAAAATCTAGAAAGAAGGATTGTTGTAGCTGGATCTAGAGTTGTTTACGAAGATCCAACTGATTCTGAGCAGGAAGGAAACAGTTCGCGAACTGTTTCCGACAAAGATTCAACGGTACGTCTTGATTTTTAGTGGTAGAACTACGTAGAATTGAGTAAAACTGATATTCTTGGTAGTGATACTAGAAGAACTCGGTAAAACTATGTTGGAGATTGATGTTTTCTGGGTTAATAACACTAAGTGGAACTAGTAACACTAAGGAAAACTAGTAACACTAAGTGGAACTAGTAACACTAAAGAGAACTAGTAACACTTAAGTAAAACTATGTATTAAAATTGATAACTTTTGGATTAGTAACACTGAGTAAAACTAGTAACAGTAAAGGAAAATAGTAATACTGGTAGTGCGAAGTAGAACTATGTTTCAAAAGTAGAATTAGTAACACTGCAATGACTCGGTAAAACTATGTATTAAAATTGATAATTTGTGTTTAGTAACACTGAGCAAAACTAGTAAGAATGAACAAACATAATAATACTTGTAATACTCGGCAAAATTGTATAGTAAATATATGTTTATGAGGATAGTAACATTGGGTAAAACTAGGTAAAACTATATAGCGAAAATTGAATCTAAATTGTAACACTAGGTAACACTCGGTAAAACTATATAGCAAAAATTGAATATAAATTGTAACACTTGGTAACATTGGGTAAAACTATATAGCGAAAATTGAATCTAAATTGTAACACTTGGTAACACTGGGTAAAACTGTATTTGTTTTGCAGGATTCTGGTGAGGAAACAGAGGCTTTACAGCCGATGCAAATGTATTTCCAGCCATCCGAGTACACAAAAAAAATTAAGATCCCCACGAGGTGTTACATCACTGAAGCGGTGGAGACGTTAGATAACTTGAAGTACCCTCTTCGAGTGGACGAAAAGAGGTGGTTTCACCGTCATCCACAATTCAAGCATTTTTTCCATATATCAAAAGATAAGAACCACAAAGTGATGGGATTGTGGATGCTCCTGGTTCGCACTGTGCGAACGGAAAGAAAAAGAGAAGCTTGGTTTCTCGTAAACGGTACTCCTATCCGGTATGGGATAAGAGAACACGCATTAATCTCCGGGCTGGACTGCCGAAATTATCCCGTGAACTACCAAAGTAGAGGTAGTATGGACTTTATTGAAAAGCATTTCGGAAGGAGTGCAAAGGTCAGATACGCAGATGTAAAGGAGAAGCTGAAGGGTATGAGACCATCGCAAGATAGGTTGAAGATGGCTGTCTTATATTTTCTATCAAGCATTATTATAGGACAGACAAAGATGGGAGAAGATGCACCTGCCGTCGAGCCATTCTTCCAACGAGCTGTGAGCGATCTCGATCTCTGCAAGACATTTCCATGGGGGAGATTGTCTTTTGATCACATTATGCGAGAGATCTCGCATACAATGGATCATTTCCGAGGTGTGGTGAAGGGTACCCAGTGGACTATGCCCATATTTTGTACACCATTGGAGGTAAATATCATTTTAATTATTGCTAAATTGTACTTGTTTTATATTTGAAACTAATAATATTGGTTTGTGTAGCTTCTAGCGTTTGAGGCTATTCCCGAGCTTAGGAAGAAATTCCAGGAAGATGTTTCTGGTGCTGATAGCACGTGTCCTCGGATGTGCAAGACGAAGTTCAAGCGTAGTGCTATGAAGGGCTTCACGCTGGATGAGATCAACGAATCACTTGGTAGCACTAAGGTTAGTTTTCCGTAGTGTTACTATTTTATATTTTTATTATGTTAAACTAATGTTCACATTTCTTTTTTTCAGGATATTGAGAGTATCTTGGTGGCATCTGCTGATGAAGAAGGACTACTTTCTGAAATCTATGAAGTAGAAGACGTTGAGGATAATGACGATGTCATTATCCGAAGTTGGACGACACGTCTACTTCATGACAAGAAACCAGTATTCTTTGAGGAAATATTCAACGAAGACGTAGCTTCGCGAGCAAAACCCGTGAATGCACCCGATACACCCCTTGCACCCCATACACCCCTTGCTGAACAAATGGTGAATGCAGCTAGTGATAATGCGCCGATTACCGCATTTGTAGAGCTCATGAAGAAGATGGAGGAGGGATTCAAAAAAGTCCATGAGGAAATAGAGAAATTGAATGAGAAAATAGAAAACTTGGATGAGAAAAATGCTGAGGTATACACAAAGGTCGTATTCCTGGAAGAATACGTAAAAGACAAGTTAGAAACAACGAGGTTGTATGAAGAGATGTATCGCGGTGGTGTTGGAGAATACGAAACGGTAATATTAGGTGTTACTTAGTATTACAAACCTTTAATAATACTTAATTTAATTGCTTTTGAATTGTAGGATTTGCAGAGAAGTCCAAGGCAGGAGGATAGGCAAGAGGATAGGCAGGATGATGTGGACGAAGATAGGACAGATGATAGGAACATTGATGCGGAGACGGTAAATGTGTTTGTATAAAAAAAGTAATATTGAGTAATACTGTGTAACACTAATTATGTTGATTATAGTGTGAGAAGGACGGGGATGTGGAGAAAAGCGTTGAGAAAGGCGTGGAGAAAAGCGTTGAGAAAGGCGTGGAAAGAAGTCCAACAACGGATGATGATACAACCGTTGATATTGGAATGGTAAATATGTTTGCATTACTTAGATTCGAGTAAGAATTAATAATTTATATAGATATTAAGTATAACTATTTGTTTTGATTATAGGGTTCAAAGGACGGAGATGAAGCCATATGCGGTGGAGAAGGTGATTTGGAGGTGGAAAGCGCTAAAATTCCAGAACCGACGGAGATACCAACCGAGGATGCAACCAAAGATGCAACCGAGGATGCAACCGAGGAGCGTACTATACAACGGACGTTCACTAGAAAGAGGAAAAGAAATCCTTCCGGTGATGTGAAGACTCCTTACACAAGGTGGCCAACGCGGAGAAGGAATGCTGATTGAGAAGATCATGGTTGAGAAGATCATGGTTGATTGATTTCGTAACTCTCTTGTTGTTATTTCGTAAAACTCGTATCATTTGGTAGAACTACGTAGAACTATGTTGTACTTTTTCAGACTTATTTGAAATTTAAAAATTTAAAAATTATGGTTGATTAAAATTTAAAAATTTAAAATGTTGTAGATTAATATAATTTTTACAAACTTTAAAATTTTCGAAAATTTTAAAAATTAATTTTTCTTAAAAAAAATTATATAAATCTTATAAATTAATAAATTCATACAAATATTCTAAATTTTTGAAATTTTTAAAAATATTTTTTTTTGGCACATTCTATTTTTGGCAACCGTCATTTTTTTTTGTAGCCGTCATTTCCTTTTTTGGGAGCCGCCGATTTCAACTAGTTTTACAGAAGTTTTTAGTAATACGGATTTTGTACATAATGTTATTTTAGGATGTTTTCGATTTAAATTAGTTTTACCAACTAAAAATTGAAGTTTTTTAGTTTTACATGAGTTTATAATCAGTTAAATTATGATTGTTATCATTTTGTATATTAATATTTATTGAAAGTTCTGTTATGTGTATTTTCGTTTTGAAATGAGTGATTATGAGAGAGTGGTTATAAAAGTATAAGGTGTTTAGTGGAATATATTCTTCGAATACATTTTTAATTGTTATATTGAATACATGTTTTTGAGATTTTATAGTTCCTTATATAACAAAAATTGGTTTATGTTAGCTTTTATGTTTGTTTGTGATAAATTTGTGAAATCGAATTGAATTCATTATTTACAAGTTTTGAATAACAGTAATACGAGTGTTACGTAGTTTTACTTCATAAGTTCAGTAATACCAATGTTACCTAGTGTTTTGATATGATAGTAGTACAACCTAGTGTTACGTAGTTCTCCAAAACAGAAAATTGTCTTTTACAAATGTTCACAAATACGCATTACTACAAATAACGTAATGAAAAATACAATTACTCATACACTATTAGCGTTACCAAATAACCAATATGACAAATTCCGTCTTGGCACCCTTCTATTATTAGTCTGTTTGCGGTGTTATCCGGTAGATGGAAATCTATTTAATCTCCTTCTTCCTTTTTTATTGTTATAGTTCGGAGGCATGATTTGCAATTCTTTGATGTAATCCGGGATATTCCACTCAAACTTATCTGGCACTACATAAATTGTCCTGCTATATGCTAGTGTCCACAACTCCACGGAATAATACTTTGAGCACAAATCATGAAAAACGATATCCTGTGCTCTATCTTCACGCTTCATGTATTCCATGACAGCGGCTGTTGCATGTACGCAAGGATACTTGTCGATATCAAAACGTTTACAACTGCAAGTTTTTCTTATCAAATTCACCAAGTATGTCTTTCCATCATTTCCGTTCACAACGTACTCTAACTCGAAATTGTTTAGCTCCGTCAAAGTTAAGACAGCTGCATCTTTACATGTATTGTGAACTAAATTCTCCACAAAAAGCACTAGTTTGTGGTAGTCCGATCTAGAAACCGCATCTTTCCTATGCTTGTTAAACCATTCAGAGATTTTTGAGATAATCACATCAATCATGGGTAGTAAAGGATACTTCCTACAGTTCGAAAATGCACTGTTCAATGACTCCGCACAATTACTTGTGTATATATCGTACCTTTCGCCTGGGAAATAACACCTCGCCCAATGTTTAATATCAGCTGTTTCATCCAAATACTTGGCTGCAGAAGGATATCTAGACCTAAATTTACCAAAAACCCGCATGAACTCAACCTCTGTATATATCTTACAACACTCCATGAATTTCCAAGCAACTACGTCTTTGTTTACGTTAGAAACGTGCCCTTTCACATTTTGAGACAAATACCATATGAAATATCCATGATGCGCGTTCGGGTAAACTTCAGTAATTGTCTTGATGAGACTTGCATTTCTGTCACTGATAAATACCAAATCTGAAGAGTCGGGAACAACGATTTTCGGGCTTTCAAAAAACCATGTCCAACTTGCGTAGTTCTCGCCATCAAGTACCCCAAAGGCTATGGGATAGTGGTGACAATTAGGATCTTGAGCTGTCGCAAAAATTAGGACACCACTATATCCATTCTTAAGAAAAGTTGCATCCACCGTTATCACTTTCCTCATGCATTGAAACCCTTCGATGCAAGCTCCCAATGCGATAAATAGATATTTGAATTTTGTTGCTTCGTCCAATTTCACTCTTGTTACTGTACCATGATTAACCTTTTCCAACATATACAAATACTGATACAAAACCTCATAATTTTCTGCTGGAGTACCACGAACATCAGTAAGAGCTTTCTTTATCCCTCTCCACGCTGTCGAATATGATACTTTCACACCAAATTTACCTTGAACGAGAGATACAAGACTTTTAGCAGTAGGAGTGTGCAATTGTCCTGGAAAATCTGCATGCAAAACATCTGCAACTAATCTTGGTGTGCCTTTTCTTTTACTGTTGCTTATACTCGAACAAGTCCGAGAGCATGTATGCATGTTGTTGTAAGTTCTAATCGAGAAATAATCTGACCTTCCAATCTTCGCAGCTCGTAAACGCCATTTACAGCTTTCTTGACGACATTGTAAAACTAATCTTGTTTTGTCAGATTTTTTTATCGTAAAACTAAAATAATTCTAAAATGCGGCTCTGTCCACCAAATCTTGCAATGCATGCTTCGTTGTAAACTCTTGTCCGACCATAATACCCATACCGTCTTCCCATGCATCTATAAACTGACTATCCTGTGGAATCTCAATATAGTTATCATGCATAGCTGAGCTATCAAACTCGTTACCCATATATGCACCATGTCGTACATTCTCTCCATCTCTAGTACCATCCTCATCATTTTCACCACCACGTTGTTCTGCTCCACCTACGTAAGGTACAATGGCACTTACATTAATTTCCTCATCTATTGAATGCAAGACGTCATAGTTCACACCACACGAACTATCTCGGCCCACTTTTGAAAATTGCTCCAAGTAATGATCTTTTGTGATGACCTCCACGTACAAAATACATCTACGCTTCTCATTATCCGTGGTATCTAGATAAACAGACACATCCTCATCATCGATAATAACTGCTGGTATTTGAGCTCCCACTAACAATGGAATGTAACTCAATTTTAACTTCGTCCTACTTTCATCTGTCGCAATCTTCCTGCATATGCTAGCTTCTAACATCGCCAACGTTATATCCTCCGCACTTGTATTCTTAAATATTATACCGTACATACGACCTTTCGAATTCCATATACAATCATTTGAAACAAATTCCCCGTAGTCAAAATGTATGGTTACGTTCTTGCTCATTGTCTCCTACAGAAGAATATATAAAAGAGTTAGCAAGTTCATTCAGTAATACTAGTTCTACTAGTAATACATTTTTATCTACCAAATATTCATTACCAGATTCCCTTTAGTAATACCATTTCTACTAGTTTTACTTTTTTTTTGTAATACTTGTTTCATACTGTCGTCAGTAATACCAGTTTTACTAGTTTTATTTTCCTAATCAGTAATACCAGTGTTACTAGTTTTATTTTTCTTTTTAGTAATACTAGTTCTACTAGTTTTACTTTCCTCATCAGTAATACTAGTGTTAGTAGTTTTACTTGTTCTAGTAGTTTTACTATCTTCATCCCGTAAGTTCTAGTAATATCCAGTTCTACTTAGTTCTCCTACGACTGTACAATGATTTCGGCCTCAAATCTTTCTTAATTCCAAACGATTCGCTATAATTCAACATTCACAATATATCCCATAGTAATGCGTTCGAGATTGACCCATACAACATAGTTATAACTTCAATGTGGATCAAAATAGTGATTTTTATCCTAAATTTACAAATAAATCATTTTTTTCACAAATCATTCTTAATGTAAACCTTAATTTGGAAGTTGATGATTTGTTCAAGATCGTGGCGGCGTCGATGGCAAGCTGGAGGATCGAATTCAATGGCGACAGAGAAGAAGAGGAGAAGAAGATGGCGATTAGAGAAGGTGATGGAGAGGCTCACTGTGCTCGAAATTCACCTGCATATCGCGTGAGAGATGAGAGAGAGCAGGAGAGAATCCCGTGAGGAGGAGAGAGAAAATAGGGTATTTTTTGTTTTTTGTTTTTTTAATTAATTTAAGTTGAATAAATTAAATAAAAAGAAAATAAGAAATTAAAAGAATGAATTTCATTAAGGGTAGTTTAGGAAATGTACATTTATAGGGGTATGTAAATTAAAAGAGGATATGAGTGTTTATTTTTTATAAATTAAGGGCATATGGGACGATGGCTCAATTATCTTCGGAAGGCTGGTCTTGTTGGTACGGTTTCGGGTATTCAACCTTTTGAGAAAGAAATCCTCTGGCAATTTTGGGCTCAATTACCTGGAACTAAGGTTGAAGTTGATGATGTGTCTGTTGTTATCAACGATAAGATTTACGAATCAAACGCTGAAATACTCCTCAAAGTTAAAAAAAAATGCTCAAATATCCCCTTAATTACTAAACATTTTTTTAATTAAAAATTACAATTAAAAGACAAAAAACCTAAAAGTTGATACTAATTACCGATCCAACCAACAAATACCCACCCAAACCCATTAAAATCGGGTCGATCCAGTTTTATTTAAAGAAAAATTAAATAATTTAAAATCGAAAATTAGGGTAAAATTTTTTTACCTCTTTCTCTCTTTCGGCGACAGTTTCCCCCACGATCGGCGAATGTTTCCCCCAACACTTCTTCAACTTATTCTCGTTGTTTCTTCTTCAATTCTATTTCTTCAACTCTATTTCTTCACTCTATTTCTTCTCGTTGTTTCTTCTTCAATTCTTCTTCAACATCTTATCATTCACATATCCTCTCTCCCGGTCGAACATCTTCATCTTCAACTTCATTATCAACTTTCTCAACTTCTTCTTCCCATTTTCCTAGATTTATTGCAAAACCGAAGTAAAACTCCGTAGAACTAAAATATTAACTTTGAAATTTCATAAGAGAACTTCGTTTGTGTCGATTTCGATTAGGGTTGTATGGATTTTTGAGTGTTCTAATTCGGTTATTTTTTTGCAGGATGGCTCGAACAAAAAATGCTAATTACGGATGTGGAGAAAGTCTGAATGACATAGGAGAAAATCTGGAAAGAAGGATTGTCGTAGCTGGATCTAGAATCGTTTACGAAGATCCAACCAATTCTGAGCAGGAAGGAAATAGTTCGCGAAGTGTTTCCGACAGAGATTCAACGGTATGTATCGATTTTTAGTGGTAGAATTGAGTAAAACCGATATTCTTGATAGTGATACTAGAAGAACTCGGTAAAACTGTGTTGGAGATTGGTTTTTTTTGGGTTTATAACTCTAAGCGGAACTAGTAACACTAAGGAGAACTAGTAACATTAAGTGCAACTAGTAACACTAAAGAGAACTAGTAACACTAAGGTAAAACTATGTATTAAAATTGATAACTTTTAGGTTAGTAACATTGAGTAAAACTAGTAACACTAAAGGAAAATAGTAATAGTGGTAGTGCTAAGTAGAACTATGTTTCAAAAGTAGAATTAGTAACACTGGAATGACTCGGTAAAACTATGTATTAAAATTAATAATTTTTGTTTAGTAGCACTGAACAAAACTAGTAACAATGAAGAAAAATAGTAGAATTTGTAATACTCGGTAAAACTGTGTAGTAAATATATGTTTTTGAGGATAGTAACACTGGGTAAAACTAGGTAAAACTATGTAGCAAAAATTATGAATCTAAATTGTAACACTTGGTAATACTAGGTAAAACTGTATTTGTTTTGCAGGATTCTGGTGAGGAAACAGAGGCTTTACAGCCGATGCAAACGTATTTCCAGCCATCCGAGTACACAAAGAAAATTAAGATCCCCACGAGGTGTTACATCACTGAAGCGGTGGAGACGTTAGATAATTTGAAGTACCCCCTTCGAGTGGACGAAAAGAGGTGGTTTCACCGTCATCCACAATTCAAGCATTTTTTCCATATATCGAAAGATAAGAACCACAAAGTGATGGGATTGTGGATGCTCCTGGTTCGCACTGTGCGAACGGAAAGAAAAAGAGAAGCTTGGTTCCTTGTAAACGGTACTCCCATCCGGTATGGGATAAGAGAACACGCATTAATCTCCGAGCTGGACTGCCGGAATTATCCCGTGAACTATCAAAGTATAGGTAGTATGGACTTTATTGAAAAGCATTTTGGAAGGGGTGCAAAGGTCAGATACGCAGATGCAAAGGAGAAGCTGAAGGGTATGAGACCTTCGCATGATATGTTGAAGATGACTGTCTTATATTTTCTATCAAGTATTATTATAGGATAGACAAAGACGGGAGAAGATGCACTTGCCGTCGAGCCATTCTTCCAACGAGCTGTGGGTGATCTCGATCTCTGTAAGACATTTCCATGGGGGAGATTGTCTTTTGATCACATTATGCGAGAGATCTCGCATACAATGGATCATTTCCGAGGTGTGGTGAAGGGTACCCAATGGACTATGCCCATATTTTGTACACCGTTGGAGGTAAATATCATTTTAATTATTGCTAAATTGTACTTGTTTTATATTTGAAACTAATAATATTTATTTGTGTAGCTTCTAGCGTTTGAGGCAATTCCCGAGCTTAGGAAGAAATTCCGGGAAGATGTTTCTGGTGCTGATAGCACGTGTCCTCGGATGTGCAAGATGAAGTTCAAGCGCAGTGTTATGAAGGGCTTCATGTTGGATGAGATGGTAGCACTAAGGTTAGTTTTCCATAGTGTTACTATTTTATATTTTTAATATGTTAAACTAATGTTGACATTTCTTTTTTTTCAGGATATTGAGAGTATCTTGGTGGCATCTGGTGATGAAGAAGGACTACTTTCTCAAATCTATGAAGTAGAAGATGTTGAGGATAATGACGATGTCATTATCCAAAGTTGGACGACACGTCTATTTCATGACAAGAAACCGGTATTCTTCGAGGAAATATTCAATGAAGACGTGGCTTCGCGAGCAGAACCCGTAAATGCATCCGATGCACCTCATGCACCCGTTGCATCCCATACACCCCTTGCTGAACAAATGGAGAATGTAGCTAGTGATAATGCGCCCATTACCACATTGGTAGAGCTCATGAAGAAGATGGAGGAGGGATTGAAAAAAGTCGATGAGAAAATAGAAAAATTGGATGAGAAAATAGAAAACTGGATGAGAAAATTCCTGGGGTATACACAAAGGTCGTATTCGTGGAAGAATACGTAAAAAACAAGTTAGAAACAACTAGGTTGTATGAAGAGATATATCGCGGTGGTGTTGGAGAACACGAAACGGTAATATTAGGTGTTACTTAGTATTACAAATATTTAATAATACTTAATTTAATTGCTTTTGAATTGTAGGATTTGCAGAGAAGTCCAAGGCAGGAGGATAGGCAGGATGATGTGGACGAAGATAGGACCGATGATAGGAACATTGATGTGGATACGTTAAATGTGTTTTTATGAAAAAGTAATACTGAGTAATACTGCGTAACACTAATTGTTTTGATTATAGTGTGAGAAGGACGGGGATATGGAGAAAAGCGTTGAGAAAGTCTTGGAGAGAAGTCCAACAACGGATGATGATACAACCATTGATATGGAAATGGTAAATATGTTTGCATTAGTTAGATTCGAGTAAGAATTAATAATTTATACAAATATTGAGTAAAACTATTTGTTTTGATTATAGGGTTCAAAGGACGGAGATGAAGTCATATGAGTTGGAGAAGGTGATTTGGAGGCGGAAAGCGCTAAAATTCCAGAACCGAAGGAGATACCAACCGAGGTTCCAACCGAGGTTACAACCGAGGATGCAACCGAGCGTACTATACAACGTACGTTCACTAGAAAGAGGAAAAGAAACCCTTTCGGTGCTGTGAAGACTCCATACAAAAGGTGGCCAACGCGGAGAAGGAATGGTGATTGAGAAGATCATGGTTGATTGATTTCGTAACTCTCTTGTTGTTATTTCGCAAACTCGTATCATTTGGTAGAACTACGTAAAACTAATATTGTTTTTTTGAGACTTATTTGAAATTTAAAATTTAAAAATTATGGTTGATTGATTTTCATTATATTAAAATGTTGTAGATTAATATAATTTCTACAAACTTTAAAACTTTCGAAAATTTTAAAAATTAATTTAAAAAAAAATTTATATAAATCTTATACAATAAATTCATACAAATATTCCAAATTTTTGAAATCTTAAAAAAAAATTTTTTTTTTGCACTTTCTATTTTTGGCAACCGTCATTTTTTTTTGTAGCCGCTATTTCCTTTTTTGGGAGCCGCCGATTTCAACTAGTTTTACAGAAGTTTTTAGTAATACGGATTTTGTACATAGTGTTATTTTAGGGTGTTTTTGATTTAAATTAGTTTTACCAACTAAAAATTGAAGTTTTTTAGTTTTACATTAGTTTATAATCAGTTAAATTATGATTGTTATCATTTTGTATATTAATATATATTAAAAGTTCTGTTATGTGTATTTTCGCTTTGAAATGAGTGATTATGAGAAAGTGGTTATAAAAGTATAAGGTGTTTAGTGGAATATATTCTTCGAATACATTATTATGGCTTGATTTTTAATTGTTATATTGAATACATATTTTTGAGATTTTATAGTTCCTTATATAACAAAAATTGGTTTATGTTAACTTTTATGTTTGTTTTGTGATACATTTGTGAAATCAAATTGAATTCATTATTTACAAGTTTTGAATAACAGTAATACGAGTGTTACGTAGTTTTACTTCATAGGTTGAGTAATACCAATGTTACCTAGTGTTCCGATATGATAGTAGTACAACCTAGTGTTACGTAGTTCTCCAAAACAGAAAGTTGTCTTTTACAAATGTTCACAAATAAGCATTACTACAAATAACGTAATGAAAAATACAATTACTCATACACTATTAGCGTTACCAAATAACCAATATGACAAATTTCGTCTTGGCACCCTTCTATTATTAGTCCGTTTGCGGCGTTCTCCGGTAGATAGAAATCTATTTAATCTCCTTCTTCCTTTTTTATTGTTATAGTTCGGAGGCATAATTTGCAATTCTTTGATGTAATCTAGGATATTCCACTCAAACTTATCCGGCACTACATAAATTGTCCTGCTATATGCTAGTGCCCACAACTCCACGGAATAATACTTTGAGCACAAATCATGAAAAACGATATCCTGTGCTCTATCTTCACGCTTCATGTATTCCATGACAGCGGCTGTTGCATGTACGCAAGTGTACTTGTCGATATCAAAACGTTTACAACTACAAGTTTTCCTTATCAAATTCACCAAGTACGTCTTTCCATCACTTCCGTTCACAACGTACTCTAACTCGAAACTGTTTAGCTCCATCAAAGTTAAGACAGCTGCCTCTTTACATGTATTGTGAACTAAATTCTCCACAAAAGGCACTAGTTTGTGGTAGTCCGATCCAGAAACCGCATCTTTCCTATGCTTGTTAAACCATTCAGAGATTTTTGAGATAATCACATCAATCATGGGTAGTAAGGGATACTTCCTACAGTTCGAAAATGCACTGTTCAATGACTCCGCACAGTTACTTGTGTATATGTCGTACCTTTCGCCTAGGAAATAACACCTCGCCCAATGTTTAACATCAGCTGTTTCATCCAAATACTTGGCTGCAGAAGGATATCTAGACCTAAATTCACCATAAACCCGCATGAACTCAGCCTCTGTATATATCTTACAACACTCCATGAATTTCCAAGCAACTACGTCTTTGTTTACGTTAGAAACGTGCCCTTTCACATTTTGAGACAAATGCCATATGCAATATCCATGATGCGCGTTCGGGTAAACTTCAGTAATTGTCTTGATGAGACTTGCATTTCTATCACTGATAAATACCAAATCTGAAGAGTCGGGAACAACGATTTTCAGGCTTTCAAAAAACCATGTCCAATTTGCGTAGTTCTCGCCATCAAGTACCCCAAAGGCTATGGGATAGTGGTGACAATTAGGATCTTGAGCTGTCGCAAAAATTAGGATACCAACATATCCATTCTTAAGAAAAGTTGCATCCACCGTTATCACTTTCCTCATGCATTGAAACCCTTCGATGCAAGCTCCCAGTGCGATAAATAGATATTTGAATTTTGTTGCTTCGTCCAATTTCACTCTTGTTACTGTACCATGATTAACCTTTTCCAACATATACAAATACTGGTACAAAACCTCATAACTTTCTGCTGGAGTACCACGAACATCAGTAAGAGCTTTCTTTATCCCTCTCCACGCTGTCGAATATGATACTTTCACACCAAATTTACCTTGAACGAGAGATACAAGACTTTTAGCAGTAGGGGTGTGCAATTGTCCTGGAAAATCTGCATGCAAAACATCTGCAACTAATCTTGGTGTGCCTTTTCTTTTACTGTTGCTTGTACTCGAACTAGCCCGAGAGCATGTATGCATGTTGTTGTAAGTTCTAATCGAGAAATAATCTGACCTTCCAATCTTCGCAGCTCGTAAATGCCATTTACAGCTTTCTTGACGACATTGTAAAACTAATCTTGTTTTGTCAGATTTTTTTATCGTAAAACTAAAACAATTCTGAAATGCGGCTTTGTCCACCAAATCTTGCAATGCATGCTTCGTTGTAAACTCTTGTCCGACCATAATACCCATACCGTGTTCCCATGCATCTATAAACTGACTATCCTGTGGAATCTCAACATAGTTATCATGCATAGCTGAGCTATCAAACTCGTTACCCCAATATGCACCATATCGTACATTCTCTCCATCTCTAGTACCATCCTCATCATTTTCGCCATCACGTTGTTCTGCTCCACCTACGTAAGGTACAATGGCACTTGCATTCATTTCCTCATCTATTGAATGCAAGACGTCATAGTTCACACCACACGAACTATCTCGGCCCACTTTTGAAAATTGCTCCAAGTAATGATCTGTTCTGATGACTTCCACGTACAAAATACATCTACGCTTCTCATTATCCATGGTGTCTAGATAAACAGACACATCCTCATCATCGGTAATAACTGATGGTATCTGAGCTCCCACTAACAATGGAATGTAACTCAATTTTAACTTCGTCCTACTTTCATCTGTTGCAATCTTCCTGCATATGCTAGCTTCTAACATCGCCAACGTTATATCCTCCGCACTTGTATTCTTAAACATTATAGCGTAGATACGACCTTTCGAATTCCATATATAATCATTTGAAACAAATTCCCCGTAGTCAAAATGTATGGTTACGTTCTTGCTCATTGTCTCCTACAGAAGAATATAAAAAAGAGTTAGCAAATTCATTCAGTAATACTAGTAATACATTTTTATCTACCAAATATTCATTACCAGATTCCCTTTAGTAATATCAGTTCTACTAGTTTTACTTTTTTTTGTAATACTTGTTTAATACTGTCATCAGTAATACCAGTTTTACTAGTTTTACTTTCCTCATCAGTAAACTATTTTTATTTTCCTTTTTAGTAATACTAGTTCTACTAGTTTTACTTTCCCCATCAGTAATACTAGTGTTAGTAGTTTTACTTGTTCTACTAGTTTTACTATCTTCATCCCGTAAGTTCTAGTAATACCCAGTTCTACTTAGTTCTCCTACGACTGTACAATGATTTTGGCCTCAAATCTTTCTTAATTTCAAACGATTCGCTACAATTCAACATCCACAATACATCCCATAGTAATGCGTTCGAGATCAACCCATACAACATAATTATAACTTCAATGTGGATCAAAATAGTGGTTTTTATCCTAAATTTACAAATAAATCATTTTTTCTCAAATATTTCTTAATGTAAACCTTAATTTGGTTGAGGATTTGTTCAAGATCGTGGCGGCGTCTATGGCGAGCTGGAGGATCGAATTCAATGTCGATAGAGAAGAAGAGGAGAAGAAAATGGCGATTGGAGAAGATGATATCGTTGACCGCCCACTGTTCTTCGCGTGAGAGAGGAGAGAGAGCAAGAGGGAGGATCGCATGAGAGAGGAGAGAGAAGAGGATCGCGTGAGAGGAGAGAGAATGAGAGAATTTTTGAATTTTTGAATTTTTGAATTTTTGTTTTTTTTTTTAATTATAAGTTAAATAAATTAAAGAAAAAAGAAAAGAAGTATTTGTTTCATTAAGGGTAGTTTTGGAAATTTATATTTATGGGGGTATGTAGATTAGTGAGAGGTATGAGTGTTTGTTTTTTTATAAATTAAGGGCATTTGAGATGTTGCCTCGGCTTAGTCGACTCCTCTTCTTCTCCTCCATCACCACTTCTTCTCCTTCATCCCTCTTCTTCTCCTTCATCGCATCTTCTTCTCCTTCAACGCCTCTTCTTCTCCTTGATTGCCTCTTCATCGCCTTTGTCATTCATCTCATTAACCCTCCTTCACGTTTTTTTCTTTCTGCTTCTTTGTCTTATTCTTCTTCCTTCTGTTCTCCTTTTTTCGGACTCTTCTTCTTTGTCTTCTTCTTTGTCTTCTTCTTCATCTCCTTCTTCTTCCTTTTGTTCTCCTTTTTCGGATTCTTCTTCTCAGGTGGTTTCTTCTCAAAAATCATTTTCAGGTATGTCTTCTCATTTGAAAATATTTTCTAGACTGGTATTTCTGATTTTGCTAAACTAAGAAATCATCTGAACTGGTATTTCTGATTTTGCTCAAATCTATTCGAATGAATATTTGCCTTAAAAATCTGTATTTTGATTTGGTAGTGATTAGCCTCTGCTAGAAAAAATACAACTTTTTCTTAGTTCAAAAAGTCTGATAGAAAAATGGTTAGTCTTTTTTCAGTTTCCATTGGGGTGAATTCGCCCAACTATTATCATATAGTATCAGGTTCACCTAAAGTTATCATCTAGTGATAAATCACCTCGATTTAAAAATTCGAAACTTATATACACCTAATGTCAGTTTCATTTTGGCTTAATCGTAATCCAAACGATTATAAACCAAAAACCGAAAACTTAGAAACCAACCCGATTGTAAACCGAAAACCAATCCGAAATTTAAAAAATCCACCCAAAACCGAAACCCAAAACCGAAACCCAAAACCGAAACCCGAAACCGAAACCCATGCTATCTGAGAAGCTTATCTCCTTCCCCAAAAAAACCATAGAATTTGCATATTAGGAACCCTGCCATTGAAGTTTGATATCGAACCCTGCGATTAGGAACCTTGCGATTAGGAACCATGCGATTAGGAACCATGCGATTAGGAACCCTGCGATTAGGAGCCATGCGATTAGGAACCATGCGATTAGGAACCATGCGATTAGGAACCCTGCGATTAGGAACCCTGCGATTAGGAACCCTGCGATTAGGAACCCTGCGATTAGGACTCATGCGATTTAGCACTCCTAGATATATGCAAATATGAACCCTAGAAATCTGGTAACGATTTAGTACCCCGTTCCATCACTTCCATCCTCGTTTTAATCACACAACCCCACGTCCTCCATCATCTAATATTGAAGCTTTAATATTCTTTGCCAATCGAAGCCAAATTGCAAATCAATGCAAAATTGCAGCAAATTGGAGCAAATGATAATCAAATATTGAAGCTTAATTCAATATCGAAGCTCAATTGATTATCGAGTCTTAATGGAGAATCGCAAACAGACTAAATATCGTTTCAAAATAAATTACAAAAGAATGATAATAATATGATCCATTAACGCACTGTATAGGTCAGTAAAAAAACAATCTCAGGATCGAGAAAGTTCGAATAAACAGAAAAGACGGTATCTCCAAAGTCTTGGGAACAGCTCTTTGCATCGCCAGAGCTTCCGTCATCACTCTCTACAAGGGTCCCACAATCTACACTCTGACTAGCAACCTCCACACTCACCTCCTAACCACCAACTCTGCCGCCTTCACCGTATTAGGACCGCTTGGAGACGCCGCGCCTAAAAACTGGACTCTTGGTTGCATCTACCTTATTGGTCACTGTCTCTCGTGGTTTGGTTGGCTCGTTTTCCAAGCTCCGGTTCTCAAATCTTACCCAGTGGGGCTCTCAGTTACGTCTTACACTTGTTTCTTTGGAATCATTCAGTTCTTGATCATTGCTGCTCTATGTGAAAGAGATTCTCAAGCTCTGGTTTTTCACTCTGGTTGGGAGCTTTTCACCATCCTCTACGCCGTTAGTAACTTTTTCAAATTTTACATTCCATTTCCTAACTATTTCGATTGCAAGTTCAAACATAAACAATTAAATGGTTCTTACGATATAAGAGGAAAGTTAAGTAGATGAGGTTGTGCTACCTAAAATGCAATCATTGTAATGGCAGTCATTGTCAAGCATGTTTTTTACTTTCTAATTGGGTGCATATAAGTTTAAAATTTTAAATCGGGATGGTTTAACATTAGACATTAGACGATAATTTTGGGTGAAATAATAGTTGAACAGAAATAGATAGTCAACCAATTTCTATTAGAAAAATCTGTATTTTTCATTTTAAATTTTTCTGCTCATTCATTGTAAGTAATATTATATGTGTATTAGGCAGGTTTAAATTAAACTGTTAATCTAACAAAAATGATTTGGGATGACATTTGAAATTTTAAAATCATATAAAAATGTTTGCTTTGGATATTTGAGGTTTGAAGTGATTTACCTTAGAATTATTATTATTTTTTGTCAAATCCATTTCAAACTAAATACGTCGTTTGATTTTTTTTTGAGGAACAAGGAAGAGAATCATAATTCCCATGCACTGACCATTGTAGTATTTATTTTTATTTATGCTATGTACTTAAATTTTTTTTTTTATCATAATATACAAAGCAAAATTCTCAAAATTATTATTTTTTCAAAATTACCATCACTAATTTTTTTTCTTTCAAAAATACTATAGATTTAATATAAACATGGAATAAAAACCTTTGGTAATTGGGAAATCTGAAACTAAAAACAATAAAAAAATCTAAATATAATATTTGTAATCATTTTATAGTTTCTTAAAATAAAAAAATATGAATAATATATTAAACTAGTATATTTTAAAGTTTTTCTTTCAAATTTATTACTTTAAAATTAAAATCCCAAAAATACCAAAAATAAATATGTAAACTTATTTACTTTAAACAAATTATATATAAACTTGAAATATTTTATATTAAAATATAGTTTTAATACATTTTAATTTTAAATTTGTGATCTTATTAAAATTTATTTTTAGAATAAAAACATAAAAATGTAATCGGAGAATTGACCAAAAAAAAATGTAAAACCTTAACTTTTTATTTTGAACAAATATTCGATTTTGTCTATTTAGTCCAATCAATATCTTAAAGATTAATTTAGGTCACCTCTCTTTCTCTCTCTCGCTTGGTGCTCGTGCAACCGAAGATCTGCCTGATCGTCGTAAAATCCAGTAAGCTATAATTCCCAGTTTCCTCTCTTACTCTTTAGTTTTCATTTATTCATGTTCATTATTTGCTTGAATCGAGTTTCTTTCGTGTTTAATATAGAATAACTTGATTGTGTTTTCATCTCTGGGTTTCAATTTTATTGTCGGATTCTGGTCCTAATTTCCTAATTTTGTGGCTATAGTGTTTTTGCTCTAGTCAAGTTCTAAATTTATGGTTTTTGCAGCAAGATTTGTCCTTTCTATTACTGGTTTCGTTCAACACATTCAAAGTACTTGGTGAACAGTTCTCCTTTGTGTTTATTTTCTTCTTATTTACTGCGTAATTTGCATATCAATAATGCAGAGAGTAGTTTCTATCTGGCTGCAATGGCTACAGAGGCGGTTGTGCAAGATCAGAAAAGATGGGCAATGGCAGCAATGGAACGAAGGCTTGTTGTTGCAAAAGCTCAGCTTCTTCAACAACAACAACAACAACAACAGAATGAGAAAGACAGGAAGGGGAGTTCTGATGTGGATGTCTTTAATAAAGAGCCACATCATCAAGTTGATTCACTGCCCAGTCCAGCAAAGGCATCAAAAGGTTTTGATGGTTGAGTTAAAACGATGATTGTTTCTTATTATAACCTTTGTTTATTGAATGGTGATTGTGACGGAAATTTAGTTTTGTAGATCCCAAGGAAGATGATTTTGTTACGTATGGAAGGTTGTCCCATTCTGTTGATGAGAATTTGTTGGCAACCAATGTTAAGGTAAGTTCAAATTGTTGATGAGAGCCAGCAAATCACTGTCTTCTTCTATATGATTATGGTTGCTCAATGTGTTTTATATTGTTTATGTCTAGTTTTCTAGTGCAAAGGGAAGTATAGTTGACAAGATTTTGCAAAATCTCCTTAGAAGCGGTGACTCTGCACAAAAATATTTGCAAGGTACTAAAAATGTGAAGTGGGAAAAGGACAACCATATCCTTCTTGATAATTTTGTACAGTCACGTTCTTCAGCCTCTGGTTCTAAAAAAGCATTACAGAACAATTCAAAACGTTCTAAAAGCCATATGTCTATGAAGCGACTCAAGAAATCTGGTGCTTTGAATTTCTCTGAAGATCTCCAAAAGTGAGCTCTTTTTTCCTGTCATAGAGATCAAACATGCTCATCTGACATTGATATTTGGCATTGTTAAATGTGTATTGATTCACTTGTGTTTGGTGTACAGGTTTGATTTGTTTAAGCCAATGCATGGTATGTGGGAAAGTTACATGGGGAAACTCATTAAGGCAACTGGGTATGCGACAATTACTATCTAATTGCCAAGAACAAATTCAAACTATGAAATTCAATCATTTTAAGCTTTTAGACAATCTACTTTTTGCAGGAAGGTTCAATTAGCTTCAACTCTTCTCTCAGCAGATCTTCATGGTGCTTTCATGTTTGGTAATCCTATGTTCTTTAGTATTAGGATCGATCTTTTGGCTCTCACTTTCAAGACTCAACTTCACTAGCTTCATCACACCTTATACTAGTCCATGAACTTGCCAAAGAAGATCTTTTTTCATATTTTAAGTTGTGTTCTTTCTAATCAAAGCAACATGTTTTACGTGTGACAGTTGCTGAGTGCAAGATTGTTTCATTCACTGGTGTACAAGGCATAATGGTGCGTGAGACATCCCAAACATTTGGAATAATCACAAGAGACAACAAATTTCGTGGTACTTTAATGCTTTTCACCTGTATATTCTAAATAATTGTCAAAATCTTTCTCTCCCTAAACCTCAGGGGATAACTTAGTTATATTAATCAACCTCATACAGTTGTACCCAAGAAGCTCTCTGTCTTCATCATCCAAATCGACTGCTGGAAAATTACACTACATGGAGACAAGTTTACTTCGAGAGACAAAAATCTTCACCATTGATTCTAGAAAGCGACAATCGATGACCACTGAAGCAAGGGTTCAAAAGTTTGCCTCACGTACCCAACATTTTTTATATATCTATTAATCTTTGGCTTTTTGTATGAATACTCCACTGTATATACTACTTTATCATATTAATACTAATTTTGATTATAAGAAAATGAGTGCAAAAATCTTTGAAGTCCATGTGGATGAGGAAAACCATTAATAGAGATAAAGTACAGTCGAATAGTTTTGTCTTGTCTGAGAAGCATAGAAGGATGTAACAAACTTTGTTACATTGCACAAGAACATTGTCTCCATTTTATTTTGATTAAATTTAGATGATTTTTTTATTTTGGTTTAATTTTTGATTTAGATTAGATATGTATCGCAAATTTAACTTTGATCTTATAAGGTTTTCAAAACTAGTTTACATTTGTAGTCGTTCGGATAGTGATCTATTAATCTATATTAAACAAATAACAATTGTGTAAAATAGTAATATTTCAACTTTTTGTTTCAAATATATCATTAATCATTTAAATTTGTAAAAATATCACAAATTTAATAGTAAAATAATTAAATATCTCCTTCTAATAAAAAAATTTTGACTTTAAATTGGAAAACGTGAATCCAAAAATTATGTTTTAATTATATATATAGTTTATTTGAAGTAACTAATTATTTTGACATAATAATTTGTGTTATTTTATAAATAAAAATATAAAAATAACTCATTTATTTATTTATTTGAAACTAATTATTGTGATCACACGTCATCATGATATTTCTGTTAATAAAATGTGAAAGTAAGGTTATTTTCTTAAAATGTTCTTCAAATAATATATTAGAGATTTATATACAATTGACAAAATAGCACTCTTTTAAGTTTTTGTTCCAAATATAGCATTATTACTTTAAATTTCTAAAAATAGCATCAATTTAATATTAAAATACCTTAAAATTTCTTTTTTAAAAGAAAAATTAAATCCAAAATTGGAAAAAACTCAAATATAATATTTTAGTTATATTTTGTAATTTAATTATGGTAAATATATATTTTTAAAAAATAATTTGTGTTATTTATGGAAATTTAAATTTAGAACGCTAAAAACTCAAAAATATGTTATTTTAAAGAATTATCATTTATTTATTAACTTTGCTATTTAATTTCAAATAGGCAAGAAAAGAAGTCAATATATAACTCCGTATATTATAATATCAAACATTGTTACAACATGAAGTATACATTGGTTCAAACTATTCACAAGCTTTGTAATATCTAAATGGTAAGAAAACTAGAGACATATATATTTGAGATAAAGTTTATTTTAGAATTATTTAACATATTATTAGTAAGAAGATGGATAAAGTATCCATGCTCGACCAGAATTAGCTGTAAAGTTTTTAAATCTGCCATAAAACATTACTATTATTAGTATGAATTTTCCAAAGGAACTCCATCGGCCAACAAACCCATAGCTTGCATCTATGCAACTATCGTCACTGCTTATGTTCAGTCGCCGTTTGCAGTTGTAGCCTGTCGTAAATCCAACGTTTCCAAATGCACTGCATGTCGTTTACAAAATAAGTTATTTGGTGATAAAAATATATTGTTTCCATGAAATGTATTATTTTCTTTTAGTTTTTTTTTATGAAAGAAACATATGAAGTGAAAAAATCAATAGTTTACTTTCGTCAAGTACATCAACTTATGTAAATAACTCTATTTTCATTCGTTCTTTTTAGATCTTTTTTAGCTATTTAAATTTCATTAATGTTTACATGTTAAATCGTTATTAAATTTGATTTTAATAAACATCTGGTTTTAAGTTGTGTTTATTTCGAAGTTAACACAAAATTTTTGAACTAAAACAAGATTTAATAGTGATTTAACATATAAATGTTAACGAAATTTGTGTAATATCAATAATTTATGTAATTTGTGTAGTTTACATAAGAAAAACATAGTTTATGTAGTTAAAAAAGATATAACAAGTACGGGAGGAAACAAGTTTATTCGTATAAATTCGTGTAATGGATGGTAGTCAACCCAAAAATCAATTTTAAAACAAAACAAATTAATAGTTTTTTTTGTGGTATCAAAATAAAATATAAGTAAAAACAGAAAACACAAGAAAGTTTTTATGGTTTTTCTACATTTATAAATAAAACAAAATGCAAAACAGAGTTGAAAGAGATAAAAGTTAGAGTAAAGTAATTTGGGACAGTGGATTAGTACAATAATATATAGAGTAATATCATAAAATAGTAAAATATATAGAGTAATATCATAAAATAGTATATTTTAGTTTTTGATAATAGAATAAATTTAAAATTAAACTATATTAAAATTTTATTTTATTAAAAAAATTGAATCCAAAATTATAAAAAAATGAACCCAAATATAATATTTTAAGTTCATGTCTAATTTTTACTTATTAATATTCTAAAATAGCACCAGTTTAAATTTATCTTCCAAATTTAGCACACTAAAATTAAAATTTCTGAAATAACACAAATTATTATGTGAAAATAATTATTTATCTTAAATAAACTATATATAAAATTAAAACATAATGTTTGAGTTTACTTTTTCTAATTTAAGGTTTAAATTTTTTCATTAGGAAGAAATTTTTAATTATTTTAGTATTAAATTTATGTTATTTTAGAAATTTAAATGATTAATGATATATTTGGAATAAAAACTTGAAATAATACTATTTTAGTCAATTGTCCTAGAATAAATAAATATTTTTACATAATTATTTGTGCTATTTTTGGGAGTTTAATTTTACTATGCTAGTTTTGGAAGAAAAACTTTAAAATGTGCTATTTTAAGGTATTACTTTTTAATTTATTTGATTTAACCTGATTTTCCATTTTAGCAAAAGACAATTCTATAAAATAGTATTTTTTAAGTTTTTTTTTAAAAAAAGTATCATTACTTTAATTTTCAATAATAATACAAATTTAAAACTAAAATACATTAAAATTTTACTATAATAGAAAAAATTAAACTATAAATTGGAAAAATTAACCCAAATATAATATATATAATTTATTTAGAATAAATAAATATTTTTACATAATTGTTTGTGATATTTTTGGAATTTTAATTTTAACATGTTAGATTTGAAATAAAAAATTTTTATTTTTTAATAAATTTTCTAAGTCAACTCCTATTTTATTATTTTCTATAAAATTCAAATCGAATTGCTTATCGACTCGTGATTCAATCAATCAACTACATCCATGCACAATGCATATATAGAAAGAAAGAAAGAAAGAGACAGAGAATATGGAGAATATAAAGAGACAAAAATGAACGTACCTGATAACTTCAAGAGTGATATTAAGAACATTGAAATTGAGTGGATCTTGTTGTAGTTTATGTCTTTCGGTAATGGAAATGAGAAAGATGCAAATCGTCAAAAAAGAAAGTTGTGAAACGAATATCCCATTCTTCTTTTTCCTTTGCTTTCCATTTCCAGAATCATCTTCTCCCTTTTCTTCCTTCAACGGCATAAACAATGTGTATGGAGGAAGATACCTATTTATTTTTATATTTTTATATATGTCAATCTCATTATATTTCACTTATTTATTACATGTTTAAATAACTAAAGCAGACGTAATATATATCATAAAATATTCTAAATCACATTTTTATGTAAAGTTTTTTTATCTTCTTAAGTACTATTTTAAATTTTATAAAGTTGTTTAGACAAATATTAAACTTAAAACATATATATGTATATATGAATATGATGAATTGGAGCCTGGGACATTCTCCACTAACTCGAAGATACCTATTTTATTTATGGGTATCTTTTTAAATTTTTATTCCAAATCTAATATTATTAATTTAAATTTTTAAAAATAGTATAAATTTAATATTAGAATACAATAAAAACTTTGAGTAATATTTTAAAATAACATTTTTAAGTTTTTATTCCAAATTTATCACTTTAAATTTAAAATTCTAAAAATAACACAAATTATTTTCTAAAAATACATATTTATCATAACTAAACTATAAATACAATTAAAATATTATATTTGAGTTGCTTTTTCTAATTTAATGTTTAATTTTTCTTTGCTAAAAATAAATTTTAAGATATTTTAATATTAAATTTGTGCTCTTTTTAGAAATTTAATTAATGATGCTATATTTGGAACCAAAACTTAAAAGAGTGTTATTTTTGTCAATTTTCCTAAATTTTTTTTCTAATAAAGAAAATTAAATCCTAAATTGAAAAAAACTCAAATATGATTTTCTTATATTTATAATTTATTTATATTAAATATGTATTTTTAGAAAATAATTTTTGCTATTATTTTTCTATTGTTAAGTTTAGAATGTTAAATTTAAAACAAAAACTTAAAAATGTGCTATTTTAAGATATTACTCTTTATTCATTTTTTTTAATCTAATTAAACTATGTATATATATATATGAATATATTCTGATTTACTCTTATGATATATATTGTCAATTGTCTCTTTTANTTTCCTTATCAAATTCACCAAGTACGTCTTTCCATGACTTCCGTTCACAACGTACTCTAACTCGAAACTGTTTAGCTCCGTCAAAGTTAAGACAGCTGCCTTTTTACATGTATTGTGAACTAAATTCTCCACAAAAGGCACTAGTTTGTGGTAGTCCGATCTAAAAACCACATCTTTTCTATGCTTGTTAAACCATTCAGAGATTTTTGAGATAATCACATCAATCATGGGTAGTAAGGAATACTTGCTACAATTCGAAAATGCACTATTCAATGACTCCGCACAGTTACTTGTGTATATGTCGTACCTTTCGCCTGGGAAATAACACCTCGCCCAATGTTTGACATCAGCTGTTTCATCTAAATACTTGGCCGCAGAAGGATATCTAGACCTAAATTCACCATAAACCCGCATGAACTCAGCCTCTGTATATATCTTACAACACTCCATGAATTTCCAAGCAACTACGTCTTTGTTTATGTTAGAAACGTGCCCTTTCACATTTTGAGACAAATGTCATATGAATTACCCATGATGCGCGTTTGGGTAAACTTCAGTAATTGTCTTGATGAGACTTGCATTTCTGTCACTGATAAATACCAAATCTGAAGAGCGGGAACAACGATTTTCAAGCTTTCAAAAAACTATGTCCAACTTGCGTAGTTCACGCCATCAAGTACCCCAAAGGCTATGGGATAGTGGTGACAATTAGGATCTTGAGCTGTCGCAAAAATTAGGACACCACCATATCCATTCTTAAGAAAAGTTGCATCCACCGTTATCACTTTCCTCATGCATTGAAACCCTTCGATGCAAGCTCCCAATGCGATAAATAGATATTTAAATTTTGTTGCTTCGTCCAATTTCACTCTTGTTACTGTATCATGATTAACTTTTTCCAACATATACAAATACTGATACAAAACCTCATAACTTTCTGCTGGAGTACCACGAACATCAGTAAGAGCTTTCTTTATCCTTCTCAATGCTGTCGAATATGATACTTTCACACCAAATTTACCTTGAACGAGAGATACAAGACTTTTAGCAGTAGGGATGTGCAATTGTCTTGGAAAATCTGCATGCAAAACATCTGCAACTAATCTTGGTGTGCCTTTTCTTTGATTGTTGCTTGTAATTGAACTAGCCCGAGAGCATTTATGCATGTTGTTGTAAGTTCTAATTGAGAAATAATCTGATTTTCCAATCTTCGTAGCTCGTAAACGCCATTTACAGCTTTCTTGATGACATTGTAAAACTAATCTTGTTTTGTCAGATTTTTTTATCGTAAAACTAAAACAATTCTGAAATACGGCTCTGTCCACCAAATCTTGTAATGCATGCTTCGTTGTAAACTCTTGTCCGACCATAATACCCATACCGTCTTCCCATGCATCTATAAACTGACTATCGTGTGGAATCTCAACATAGTTATCATGCATAGCTGAGCTATCAAACTCGTTACCCATATATGCACCATGTCGTACATTCTTCCATCTCTATTACCATCTTCATCATTTTCGCCATCACGTTGTTCTGCTCCACCTACGTAAGGTACAATGGCACTTACATTAATTTCCTCATCTATTGAATGCAAGACGTCATAGTTCACACCACACGAACTATCTCGGTCCACTTTTGAAAATTGCTTCAATTAATGATCTGTTGTGATGACTTCCACGTACAAAATACATCTACACTTCTCATTATCCATGGTATCTAGATAAACAGACACATCCTCATCATCGGTAATAACCGATGATATCTGAGCTCCCACTAACAATGGAATGTAACTCAATTTTAACTTCGTCCTACTTTCATCTGTCGCAATCTTCCTGCATATGCTAGCTTCTAACATCGCCAACGTTATATCCTCCGCACTTGTATTCTTAAATATTATAGCGTAGATACGACCTTTCGAATTCCATATATAATCATTTGAAACAAATTCCCTGTAGTCAAAATGTATGGTTACGTTCTTGCTCATTGTCTCCTACAGAAGAATATAAAAAATAAAGTTAGCAAGTTCATTAGTAATACTAGTTCTACTAGTAATACATTTTCATCTACCAAATATTCATTATGATTCTATCCATTAATTGCCAATGAAATTTTTTACTACACCTATAAATTATGGATATACATTCAATGTGCATATAAAATTGATAACTTCTCAAATTTAGTTAATATCTTCGATTACATATTCCCTTTAGTAATACCAGTTCTACTAGTTTTACTTTTTTTTGTAATACTTGTTTAATACTGTCATCAGTAATACCAATTTTATTAGTTTTACTTTCCTCATCAGTAATACTAGTGTTACTAGTTTTATTTTCCTTTTTAGTAATACTAGTTCTACTAGTTTTACTTTTCTCATCAGTAAAACTAGTGTTATTAGTTTTACTTGTTCTAGTAGTTTTACTATCTTCATCCCGTAAGTTCTAGTAATACCCAGTTCTACTTAGTTCTCCTACGACTGTACAATGATTTTGGCTTCAAATATTTCTTAATTTCAAACGATTCGCTACAATTCAACATCCACAATACATCCCATAGTAATGCGTTCGAGATCGACCCATACAACATAGATATAACTTCAATGTAGATAAAAATAGTGGTTTTTATCTTAAATTTACAAATAATTCCTATTTTCACAAATCCTTAATGTAAACCTTAGTTTAAGCTTGTTGAAGATCGTGGCAGCGTCGATGGCGAGCTGGAGGATCGATTCAGTGGTGCTAGAGGAGAAAGGGAGAAGGAACGTGGCGGCGTTGATGGTGGCCGTCTTCTTTTCCTGCAAATCGGGGAAAGAGGAGAGATGAGAGGAGAGAGAAAGTGTGAGAAGAGAGAGAAAATTGCGAGGAGAGAGAAAGTGGAGAATTTTCATTTTCGATTTTAATTTTTTTTTTAATAGAAATTAGTATAATAAAATTAATTTAAAAAGAATTCATTAAAGGTATTTTTGGAATTGTATATTTTGGAAGGTATGTAGATTTAGTGAGGGGTATGAGTGTTTGTTTTCTAAGATTTAAGGGCATTTCAGACGATGCCTCAAGATTTACGAATCAAAGGCTGAAATACCCCTCAAAGTTAAATAAAAATGCTCAAATATCCCCTTAATTACTAAACATTTATTTTTAATTAAAAAATACAATCAAAAACAAAATAACCTGAAAGTTGATACTAATTACCGATCCAACCAACAAATACCCACCCAAATCCATTAAAATCGGGCCAACCCAGTTTTATTTAAAAAAAACTTAAATAATTAAAAATCAAAAATTAGGGTAAAAATTTTTTACCCCTTTCTCTCTCCAACACGATTTCGGCGACAGTTTCCCCCACGATCGGCGACACAACTCTTCTTCAACTTCTTCTCGTTGTTTCTTCTTCAACTCTATTTCTTCACTCTATTTCTTCTTTACATTCGACATCTTATCATTCATATATCCTTTCTCCCAATCGAACATCTTCATCTTCAACTTCATTATCAACTTTCTCAACTTCTTCTCCCCAATTTTCCCGGATTTATTGCGAAACCAAAGTAAAACTCTGTAGACCTAAGGTATTAACTTTGAAATTTCATAAGAGAACTTCGTTTGTGTCGATTTTGATTAGGGTTGCATGGATTATCGAGTGTTCTAATTCGTTTGTTTTTTGCAGGATGCCTCGAATGAAAAATCCTACGTACGGATGTGGAGTAAGTCCGAATTACAGAGGAGAAAATCTGGAAAGAAGGATTATCGTAGCTGGATCTAGAATCGTTTACGAAGATCCAACCGATTCTGAGCAGGAAGGAAACAGTTCGCGAAGTGTTTCCGACCAAGATTCAACGGTATGTATCGATTTTTAGTGGTAGAACTAAGTAGAATTGAGTAAAATTGATATTCTTGATAGTGATACTAGAAGAACTCGGTAAAACTGTGTTGGAGATTGATTTTTTTGGGTTTATAACTCTAAGCGGAACTAGTAACACTAAGGAGAACTAGTAACATTAAGTGCAACTAGTAACACTAAAGAGAACTAGTAACACTAAGGTAAAACTATGTATTAAAATTGATAACTTTTAGGTTAGTAACATTGAGTAAAACTAGTAACACTAAAGGAAAATAGTAATAGTGGTAGTGCTAAGTAGAATTATGTTTCAAAAGTAGAATTAGTAACACTGGAATGACTCGGTAAAACTATGTATTAATATTGATAATTTTTGTTTAGTAACACTGAACAAAACTAGTAACAATGAAGAAAAATAGTAGTATTTGTAATACTCGGTAAAACTATGTAGTAAATATATGTTTTTGAGGATAGTAACACTAGGTAAAATTAGGTAAAACTGTGTAGCAAAAATTATGAATCTAAATTGTAACACTTGATAACACTATGTAAAACTGTATTTGTTTTGCAGGATTCTGGTGAGGAAACAGAGGCTTTACAGTCGATGCAAATGTATTTTCAGCCATCCGAGTACACAAAGAAAATTAAGATCCCCACAAGGTGTTACATCACTGAAGCGGTGGAGACGTTAGATAATTTGAAGTACCCCCTTCGAATGGACGAAAAGAGGTGGTTTCACCGTCATCCACAATTCAAGCATTTTTTCCATATATCCAAAGATAAGAACCACAAAGTGATGGGATTGTGGATGCTTCTGGTTCGCACTGTGTGAATTGAAAGAAAAAAAGAAGCTTGGTTCCTTGTAAACGGTACTCCCATCCGGTATGGGATAAGAGAACACGCACTAATCTCTGGGCTGGACTACCGGAATTATCCCGTGAACTACCAAAGTATAGGTAGTGAACTTTATTGAAAAGCATTTCGGAAGGAGTGCAAATGTCAGATACGCAGATGTGCAGGAGAAGCTGAAGGGTATGAGACCTTCGCAAGATAGGTTGAAGATGATTGTCTTATATTTTCTATCAAGCATTATTATAGGATAGAAAAAGACGGGAGAAGATGCACCTGCCGTCGAGTCATTCTTCCAACGAGCTGTGAGCGATCTCGATCTCTGCAAGACATTTCCATAGGGGAGGTTGTCTTTTGATCATATTATGCGAGAGATCTCGCATACAATGGATCATTTCCGAGGTGTGGTGAATGATACCTAGTGGACTATGCCCATATTTTGTACACCGTTGGAGGTAAATATCATTTTAATTATTGCGAAATTATACTTCTTTTATATTTGAAACTAATAATATTTGTTTGTGTAGCTTCTAGCGTTTGAGGCAATTCCCGAGCTTAGGAAGAAGTTCCGGGAAGATGTTTCTGGTGCTGATAGGACGTGTTCTCGGATGTGCAAGACAAAGTTCAAGCACAGTGCTATGAAAGGCTTCACGCTAGATGAGATCAACGAAGCACTTGGTAGCACTAAGGTTAGTTTTCCGTAGTGTTATTATTTTATATTTTTAATATGTTAAACTAATGTTGACATTTCTTTTTTTCAGGATATTGAGAGTATCTTGGTGGCATCTGTTGATGAAGAAGGACTACTTTCTGAAATGTATGAAGTAGAAGACGTTGAGGATAATGACGATGTCATTATCCGAAGTTGGTTGACACGTCTACTTCATGACAAGAAACTGGTATTCTTCGAGGAAATATTCAACGAAGACGTGGCTTCGCGAGCAGAACCCATGAATACACCCGATGCACCTGATGCACCCGATGCACCTGATACACCCCATGCACCCCTTGCTGAACAAATGGAGAATGCAGCTAGTGATAATGTGCCCATTACCGCATTGCTAGAGCTCGTGAAGAAGATGGAGGAGGGATTGAAAAAAGTAGATGAGAAAATAGAAAAATTAGATAAGAAAATTGATGGGGTATACACAAATGTCGTATTAGTAGAAGAATACGTAAAAGACAAATTAGAAACAGCTAGGTTGTATGAAGAGATATATCGCGGTGGTGTTAGAGAACATGAAATGGTAATATTAGGTGTTACTTAGTATTACAAATATTTAATAATACTTAATTTAATTACTTTTGAATTGTAGGATTTGCAAAGAAGTCCAAGGCAGGAGGATAGGCAGGAGGATATTGCCGATGATGTGGACAAAGATAGGGCCGATGATAGGAACATTGATGCAGAGACGGTAAATGTGTTTGTATGAAAAAGTAATACTGAGTAATACTGCGTAACACTAATTGTTTTGATTATAATGTGAGAAGGACGGGGATGTGGAGAAAAGCGTTGCAAAAGACATGGAGAGAAGTCCAACAACGGATGATGATACAACCGTTGATATGAGAATGGTAAATGTGTTTGTATTAGTTAGATTCGAGTAAAAATTAATAATTTATACGGATATTGAGTAAAACTATTTGTTTTGATTATAGGGTTCAAAGGACGGAGATGAAGTCTTATGCGTTGGAGAAGGTGATTTAGAGGCAGAAAGCGCTAAAATTCTAGAACCGACGGAGATACCAACCGAGGTTCCAACCGAGGTTGCAACCGAGGTTCCAACCGAATGTACTATACAACGTACATTCACTAGAAAGAGGAAAAGAAACCCTTCTGGTGCTGTGAAGACTCCATACACAAGGTGGCCAACGCGGAGAAAGAATGCTAATTTAGAAGATCAGAACAAAAAATCAGTTTCATCGTTTGTAATTCTGTTGTTGTTATTTCGTAAAATTCGTATCATTTGGTAGAACTACGTAAAACTAATGTTGCTGTTTTTCAAACTTATTTGAAATTTAAAAATTATGCTTGATTGCTTTTCATAATATTAAAATATTGTAGATTAATATAATTCTTACAAACTTTAAAAATTTCGAAAATTTTAAAAATTAATTTTTCTTTAAAAAAATTATATAACTCTTACAAATTATTAAATTCATACAAATATTCCAAATTTTAAAAATTTTAAAAAATAATTTTTTTGGCACTTTCTATTTTTGGCAACCGTCATTTTTTTGTAGCCGCCATTTCCTTTTTGGGAGCCGCCGATTTCAACTAGTTTTACAAAAGTTTTTAGTAATACGGATTTTTTACATAGTGTTATTTTAGAGTGTTTTCGATTTAAATTAGTTTTACCAACTAAAAATTGAAGTTTTTTAGTTTTACATTAGTTTATAATCAGTTAAATTATGATTGTTATCACTTTGTATATTAATATTTATTGAAAGTTCGGTTATGTGTGTTTTCGTTTTGAAATGAGTGATTATGAGAAAGTGGTTATAAAAGTATAACGTGTTTAGTAGAATATATTCTTCGAATACATTATTATGGCTTGATTCTTAATTGTTATATTGAATACATGTTTTTGAGATTTTATAGTTCCTTATATAACAAGAGCTGGTTTATGTTAACTTTTATGTTTGTTTTGTGATAAATTTGTCAAATCAAATTCAATTCATTATTTACAAGTTTTCAATAACAGTGATACGAGTGTTACGTAGTTTTACTTCATAAGTTCAGTAATACCAATGTTATCTAATGTTCCGATATGATAGTAGTACAACCTAGTGTTACGTAGTTCTCCAAAACAGAAAGTTGTCTTTTACAAATGTTCACAAATAAGCATTACTACAAATAACGTAATGAAAAATACAATTATTCATACACTATTAGCGTTACCAAATAACCAATATGACAAATTCCGTCTTGGCACCCTTCTATTATTAGTCCATTTGCGGCGTTCTCCGGTAGATGAAAATCTCTTTAATCTCCTTCTTCCTTTTTTATTGTTATAATTCGGAGACATGATTTGCAATTCTTTGATGTAATCCGGGATATTCCACTCAAACTTATCCAGCACTACATAAATTGTCCTGCTATATGCTAGTGCCCACAACTCCACGGAATAATACTTTGAGCACAAATCATGAAAAAAGATATCCCGTGTTCTATCTTCACGCTTCATGTATTTCATGACACCTGTTGTTGCATGTACGCAAGGGTACTTGTCGATATCAAAACGTTTACAACTACAAGTTTTCCTTATCAAATTCACCAAGTACGTCTTTCCATGACTTTCGTTCACAACGTACTCTAACTCGAAACTGTTTAGCTCCGTCAAAGTTAACACAACTGCCTCTTTACATGTATTGTGAACTAAATTCTCCATAAAAGATACTAGTTTGTGGTAGTCCGATCTAGAAACCGCATCTTTCCTATGCTTGTTAAACCATTCAGAGATTTTTGAGATAATCACATCAATCATGGGTAGTAAGGAATACTTCCTACAGTTCGAAAATGCACTATTCAATGATTCCGCATAGTTACTTGTGTATATGTCGTACCTTTCGCCTGGGAAATAACACCTCGCCCAATGTTTAACATCAGTTGTTTCATCCAAATACTTGGCCGCAAAAGGATATATAGACCTAAATTCACCATAAACCCGCATGAACTCAGCCTCTGTATATATCTTACAACACTCCATAAATTTCCAAGCAACTACGTCTTTGTTTATGTTAGAAACGTGCCCTTTCACATTTTGAGACAAATGCCATATGCAATATCCATGATGTGCGTTTGGGTAAACTTCAGTAATTGTCTTGATGAGACTTGCATTTCTGTCACTAATACCAAATCTGAAGAGTCGGCAACAACGATTTTCATGCTTTCAAAAACCATGTCCAACTTGCGTAGTTCTCGCCATCAAGTACCCCAAAGGCTATGGGATAGTGGTGACAATTAGGATCTTGAGCTGTCGCAAAAATTAGGAAACCACCATATCCATTCTTAAGAAAAGTTGCATCCACCGTTATCACTTTCCTCATGCATTGAAACCCTTCGATGCAAGCTCCCAATGCGATAAATAGATATTTGAATTTTGTTGCTTCGTCCAATTTCACTCTTGCTACTGTACCATGATTAACCTTTTCCAACATATACAAATACTGATACAAAACCTCATAACTTTCTGCTGGAGTACCACGAACATCAGTAAGAGCTTTCTTTATCCCTCTCAACGCTATCGAATATGATACTTTCATACCAAATTTATCTTGAACGAGAGATACAAGACTTTTAGCAGTAGGGGTGTGCAATTGTCCTGGAAAATCTGCATGCAAAACATCTGCAACTAATCTTGGTGTGCCTTTTCTTTTATTGTTGCTTGTACTCGAACTAGCCCGAGAGCATGTATGCATGTTGTTGTAAGTTCTAATCGAGAAATAATCTGACTTTCCTGACGATATTGTAAAACTAATCTTGTTTTGTCAGATTTTTTTATCGTAAAACTAAAAAAATTATGAAATGTGGCTCTGTCCACCAAATCTTGCAATGCATGCTTCGTTGTAAACTCTTGTCCGACCACAATACCCATACCGTCTTCCCATGCATCTATAAACTGACTATCCTGTGGAATTTTAATATAGTTATCATGCATAGCTGAGCTATCAAACTCGTTACCCATATATGTTCCATGTCGTACATTCTCTTCATCTCTAGTACCACTTTCATCATTTTCGCCATCACGTTGTTCTGCTCCACCTACGTAAGGTACAATGGCACTTGCATTAATTTCCTTGTCTATTGAATGCAAGACGTCATAGTTCACACCACACGAACTATCTCGGCCCACTTTTGAAAATTGCTCTAAGTAATGATCTGTTGTGATGACCTCCACGTACAAAATACATCTACGCTTCTCATTATCCATGGTATCTAGATAAACAGGCACATCCTCATCATCAGTAATAACTGATGGTATCTGAGCTCCCACTAACAATGGAATGTAACTCAATTTTAACTTCGTCCTACTTTCATTTGTCGCAATCTTCCTGCATATGCTAGCTTCTAACATCGCCAACGTTATATCCTCCGCACTTGTATTCTTAAACATTATAGCGTAGATACAACCTTTCGAATTCCATATATAATCATTTGAAACAAATTTTCCGTAGTCAAAATGTATGGTTACGTTCTTACTCATTTGCCTACAGAAGAATATAAAAAAAATTTTAGCAAGTTCATTCAGTAATACTAGTTCTACTAGTAATACATTTTTATCTACCAAATATTCATTACGGTTCTATCCATTAACTGCCAATGAAAAGTTCTACTACACCTATAAATTATGGATATACATTCAATGTGCATATAAAATTGATGACTTCTCAAATTTAGTTAATATCTTCGGTTACAGTTTCCTTTAGTAATACCAGTTCTACTAGTTTTACTTTTTTGTAATACTTGTTTAATATTATCATCAGTAATACTAGTTTTACTTTCCTCATCAGTAATACGAGTGTTACTAGTTTTATTTTCCTTTTTAGTAATACTAGTTCTACTAGTTTTACTTTCCTCATCAGTAATACCAGTGTTACTAGTTTTACTTGTTCTAGTAGTTTTACTATCTTCATCCCGTAAGATATAGTAATACCAGTTCTACTTAGTTCTCCTAGAACTGTACAATGATTTCGGCCTCAAATCTTTCTTTATTTCAAACGATTCGCTATAATTTAAGATCCACAATACATCCCATAGTAATGCGTTCGAGATCGACCCATACAACATAGATATAACTTCAATGTAGATAAAAAAAATAGTGGTTTTTATCTTAAATTTACAAATAATTCCTATTTTCACAAATCCTTAATGTAAATCTTAATTTAAGCTTTGTTGAAGATCGTGGCGGCGTCGATGGTGGCCGTCTTCTATTCCTATAGATCGAGAAAAGAGGAGAGATGAGAGGAGAGAGAAACTGTGAGAGGAGAGAGAAAATCGTGAGGAGAGAGAAATTTTTGATTTTTTTTTTATAATTAATTTAAGTTAAATGAGAAGAATTTCATTAAAGGTATTTTAGGGAAAACATATTTATGGGAGTATATAGATTAAAAGAGGGTATGAGTGTTTATTTTTTATAAATTAGGGGTATTTTAGGCGATGGCTCAAGATTTACAGATTCTCTCCCGACTTAATTAATGGTTTGTTTGGTCTCCAAGAGGTTGTTGTAGCTGCGGCTCATGATACATCTTCTGATCTGTCTAATGATGAACTTGCTGTCTTCATGAGTGGTGGGTCTGTCAGTAAATGGGGGTCTCTGCTTGCCACGCACTTCACGGCTGATAATGCCATCTTGTTCAAGATATGTTGTTCCAATTGGGCACCCACACGGAATAGTGGTTATCTAAACCCTAATCGGGCGCGTGTCGTGCATAAGATTGTGAACGACATTCCCTTTGACTTTGGTCGCAGTGTCTTCAATCATGTGCTCCATCTGGCTCGTCAACCTGCCTCGAAGTTCTTTTTGCCTTTTCCAAATCTAATCTATCGACTTCTGAATAGTCAACATCTCTTTCCTATTCCGGTCAAAACTCTTATTCTAGTCAAAACATTTAAAATGTGTGTGTATCGTCAAGAAAGATTGAGCAAGGTTCACGTTTCCTGTCCTTTTGCTTCGGGTTCTGCCATTCCTCTGTCAAAAAGTGATCGGCAAATCCTTCTGGCTGCGCTGAACATTCTTTAGCGCATCCTTCATCCAGGTAAGTTAATCTATCTCTAGTGGTTCCTTTGCATTGTTTAGTTTTTAACTTATACTCTTAAAGAGAGGGAAAAGAGTCTAAAGTTGTTGAAGAAGCAGAAACCTGGAAAAGAATTTAAAGTTGCTGAAGAAGGAGAAACCGGTGATGCATGACTTCTGTGGGAGTATCCATGATTGCTAGGGGGGATAAATCAATGTTTTGGGGCTGTTTTTTCTGGTTTTGTTTTGTTATCTTACTCATTTGTTCAATGTTTTGGGGCTGTTTTTATTTTTGATTTTGTTTTGGAATCTTTAGATTCTCTCCCATTAATTCACCTGGTCAACCAAGAGTTGACTTACATTCAGCTTTTATAACATTTCAATCTTCAATAAATTTTTTTCTATTTTAATAGTTTTTAGAATTAAAAACAATTCAAATTTTATTGTATTTTCCATATTTTATTATTTATTTTAATATTTTTAATTAGTTTTTATATATTTTATAAAATTTTAAAATGACAATTATTAAAAAACATAAATATTAGTATAAAAATTTATAAATATCTTTATATATACTTAATACAAGAATTTAGTGCATATTTTTTAGTTAACATAATACTCATATAACACAAATCAAATTACATTTATATCATTTAATCAATTGATAATTGATTAAATGGTATAAAGATACATTTATATCATTAAATAGTATAATTGTTTCTATTTTGAATAAATATATTATTTATAAATAAAAATCAACGAGATGAGATTGCTTATCAACTTACAATTATATTTATAAAATTTTGCATTTTATAACTCTATTTTGTATTTAATTTTACATTCATTTATTGATTTAACATTTATTAAAAATATCTAATTAAAAATTACTTGATTAAATTTATTAAAAAATAAAAAAATATAGCAATATATTATTATCGAATAGAATTCTACTTACATATCAGATCAAATCATAACAATTTTATAAATTTAATATTAAATTTCATATTTATATTTATATTATGATTATTGTTTATCTTTATATTATTATTTAAAAAATATAATTTTAAAAATAACATTAAAATTATAAAATATTATTTCAAATTTCATTATAAATAAATAAATCAAATAACAAACCAAATACATAAATTTTAAAATAGTCATTATTATATGAAATTTAATATTTAAAATTTAGATTTTATTAATATACTTGAATAATATTTTTACCTAAAACCAAATAAATTAACTACAATAATACACCTAACAAATTAATAAAATTAAAACATTAAATTTTGCATTTGTATTTATAGTATTAATATTTTATAAAACAAAAATCAATCATAAAAAATATTTATAATGATTTACTATTTACTAAAAATATATAAATTAAAAAATATTATAAATAAAAATATTATAAAATAATAATTATATAACCGGGTCAAATCCTGGTATATAAACTCGGAAGCTTTCCAACATATTTATTCGTCTTAGTGATGGTAAAATTTAACGTAGTTATTGTTAATATTACTCATTTATTATATAGTATTTATATCTGCATAGGAACTAGAAACTGACTTGCAATATATTGGTTTAGGTGTCTTCTTATAATGTTTATGTATAGGAACTATAAGTTAATTTATTGCTCTCCCTTTTTAATTCCCTATATATATATATACATGTCTAAAAATATAAAAGAATAATAATATTTACTTCAATATTTTTTATAAAATTATTTACCCTTGTAAAGCACGGAATTTACAATTAAATGAATAGTCTATTTTCCACTTAGAATTAGAAAATTTTGATATACTAAAAACTGATATTGATGTCTTTGAAGTATCTCACTTGTCTCTCGTGGTTCAACTATGTTGCAAAAAGGTCCAATTTGCGATTAGTTGACTTTAATTTATAAGTTTCTCAAACAATAAAAGAGTTAATATTAGATTCATGAGAAAAACTCATTCGTTAAAATAATACTTAAGATATAATGTTTGAGAAACTGATGTTCAAAATATCGATGTTTAAACTGATTTGAAAATGAGAGACTCGATGGAGATGTTCTTAGGCCGAGATGATGATCACATCGGACATGACATTAAGTTGTTGATCCCCCCAAAAAAAGTAGTGCAATTTTGTTCTCGGGAGACTAATATATACAAAATGTGTTAAAAGTCAAATAACATTAAAGATCCCTTGTTTGGCTTTATCCCACCAAAACTAGTCATCACTGGTTTTAAAGGTTTACCTTTTCTCCAAAAAATTGCAGTGTAGAGTTTCAGAGATTCAGGGCTTCTTAGGATGGCGAATAAACATTTCTTCATACCTCTTCTTCCTGACTTCCACAGCCATTTGGTACTCTCTCTCTCTCTCTACCTGTCTTTTTCTTTTCTCTCTCTACCTGTCTTTTTCTTTTTGAGAAACTCAAAGAGAAAGATGAGGCTGATTTTACATTTGCATGTTGCTTCAGACAATTCCTGTAGCCTTTTCCTTGAAGTATATAAAAGGAACAAATGATCAGAAGACGGCTAAGTTGAGATCAGACGCATCGAAGATAACTTGGGAAGTGAAGATAGAAGATGGTCATAAACTCACTGATGGTTGGAAAGAGTTTGCTCTTGCACACGATCTTCGAATCGGAGACATTCTCATTTTCAGACAAGAGAAACTCATGTCTTTCCACGTCACACTCTTTGGACCCAGTTTCTGTGAGATTCAATATGAGTCATGTTTACAAGATGAGACCACTCTCGGTGAGCTCTGTTCGCTCTATCTCTCTCTCTCTCTCTCTCTCTCTCTCTCTCTCTCTGTGTCTCTCTCTCTATCTCTCTCTCTAACTTTGCCCTTGACTCTTGAATCTGAGACTGATATAAACTGTGATTTCAAGCTGATTTTGGACTATGCATGAAGTTTTACATATGTTACTGACTTACAATGGTTCTGCGGCACACTTAAATTTTGCATAAACAAATGGTTGGAGTAGATTTAGGTTGATGACGTTTTACATATAAGTGACAGACTTATATTCATTTTAAGATAGATTTAATTTTTGCATTATGAATAGTTTTGGTAGCTTCATGTTGATGAAGATCTACACAAGTGATTGACTTGTACTTTTTTTGGCTGCATGCTTAATTTTTGCACTAAACAATAGTTGTGGTAGATTTAGGATAATGAAGTGATTGATTTTTACTTTTATTGTGGTTGATTTATGATTACATTTTGTTCTTTTCAGAATATCCAAGAACAATGGCTGCTGAAATGTCTTTTTCGTGTACAAATAAAAAATATCCACCAAGAATCTATTTAGAAGGGAAAACACCTATGCAAAATAAGAGCATGAATCATAATTGTCTATTGGGCAATCTTGCTTTGGTTAGAGAAACAATAGGATCTGATGTGTGGAATGCATTGAGAGAATCTTCTATCTGTTGGAGTTCTTGTCAAGTTTGTTGACAACAACTTTGTGTGGTCCGGTAAGATTGTTCACTATTTTCTCACTCGTCAGTTGGCAATAAAAAAACATCATGAGATATGGTCGTTGGTTGGTAGCCAACCCATCAGATTTTCCTTACATGAGTTTGCGCATATAACTGGTTTAAACACTGACCCATTACCGGAAGTAGTTTTAGATGTTGAATATAGAGAATTCTGGAAGATAATAGGGGTGGCTGAAGGGAAAGGACCATCTTACGACGAATTGGTTTTAGCATTGCGAAAATGTAAGAGTTGGACTTTTGAACATAGGAGAATGTTGGGCTGGTTATTTGTTCTATCTATCGGTATATATGGTTTGCACCATAATTCTAGAATTCCTTTAGAAGTGGCGAAAAGAGTTCTTGATGTCGAAGCTTTTGAGAGTTACCCATGGGGTCGTGTCGCATTTACAAAGTTGGTAGACTCTATCAAGATTGTTTCGTATAATAACAATTCTTACACACTTCATGGATGTGTTCATGTGTTGGTTATTTGGATCTACGAGTCGGTACCTGCATTTGGAGAACGATTTGGAAATAAAATAGATGGCATTGAAGTACCTTTACTGTCGTGGCGTGGATCTAGACCAAGAACAAGTTTTGAGGCTGTGATTGACAAGGAAGTGGACACATATGGAAAGGTATTGGTATTATTTTTTCATTTAAATTATTAATGGTGGAATTAATATTGTAATGTTTGTAATTGCTTTGAGAACTTGATTTCAGGTTCGAGTTAAACACTTTATAGTCAAGCCTGAAGAAGAGATATATCCCAAGTGGGATCAAGATGTTTTTGATGAAGAATTAGATAATTTGATCCACGACTTAATTAATGATCGACTAATAGGTACAGCTTGGAATGTTGTGAAGACGCAAAAGAAGCGAAAACAACGTAATAGCGACCATGATGACAATGCTTTCGAAGAAAAAGCACAGAAGACAAAAGAAAAGAAAAGAAGCAGGCCGGTTGGTGACTTTGAAAAATTTGTTAACTTTGTTTACATCACGTTCGTTGCATCATGATGCTTAATCTTTTTGTATTGTATATCATTTTATAGGTTCGTGCTCATCGTGCTCGCGAAAGAGTTGAGCAGGCTAGGGGGAGAGCATTTGATGATGAAGTAAGAGCTGCAGATGTACTTTTATTGGTTAACAAACTATATGAAAAGCTTGACAATATGGAGAAGAATATTGGTGAAAAGATGGATGGTATAGCAGCTGAAATAGAAGATAAAATGGATTCAAAGCTGAACGAGACCTTCAAATCACTTGAAAATATGATTGGTAGGAAGATTGCTACTCTGGAAACTAAATTCAAACATCTAAGAGGTTTTATTTAAATCGATGAGTCAAAGAATCCAATTCCAACCAAAACGTTAAAGATGAAGGTAATAACAATGCCTGTGTATGTTGTTGAATACATATAAATGACTTTCTTATTCTTTTATTATGATAGAGTTGGAGTATTTAAGGCAGACTTATTTGGTTGCAGATTTATTGTTGTTATTGTTGTTTTATGAAAACGTTACGGCAGACTTTTTATATTTTTATGGCAGATTTGATGGTGTGTTGTGACAGAGTTAGCATGTTAAGGAGAAGATTACCTTTGAAAACGAGTTTTTTGTCTATTATGTTGTGCAAACTTTTAAACCAACAAAATCTAAAAGGAAAATGTAAATGGATTATTGGTTGTACCATCTTTACATGTATTGTAGAGGTGTGGAGTTCAATTTTACTATATTTCGTATGAATGTGTTAAATATTCGTATGAAATATTAGAATATTGGATCGGTATGTTGTGGTTTAGTAACAACAAAAAAAAAATCTAAAGTTTAACAAAAATGCAAAGTTTTACACGTTCAAATAACGCAAGATAAGTTGATGAGTTACGTAAGGTAGTAGAACCACTCTAGATAATTCCACAAAAGATTAACAATGATTTTGTCCCACAATTACGTGATGAGGAGATGAAAATGTGTTTGTCCTTAAATGGACTGTCAAATTCTTTATAAGAACAAAGATTCAAAGTTGCACATAATGTTTTAGATGAACTCACTGCTAAATTACGTGCTAAGAACATCTTTTTACATCACGTGAAACGGGCTCTCTATCCTCAATTTAGACACATTAACATTATCAATTACCATGTGATGCAGTAAAACTGCCATTAGGTAAACGTAAAAGAAATTTAAATCAGCCATAAAAGAAATTAAAAATTTGCCATCAAGTAAACGTAACTCTGAGATGAAAAAAAATATATGAAATTTTGCCATCAAGTAAGCGTTGAAAAAGGTCTAACGCTTAAATCGGATATAAAACAATCATGTTCGTTTATCAGTCGTATGAAGTTCTGGTTGTGGTTACAGTATATTGTTGTTTGCTTAACTGTCGAAAATAAATGCGGTTCACGCAATTTTTTTTGACCGATGATTAAAAAAACAGTACGACTAAAAATATACGATCAATTATAACCGTAATAACCGGCGATATATAAACGAACAACATATGCAGTAGCCGTAACCATAATATTGACCACAGCCACAACCGCAACCGTATACGGGGAGCAAACGAACAAATTTAATGATAAAATTGAATCGGGCATAAAAAAAATGAAATTTTGCTATATAGTAAGCATTAAATCGGCCATCTGCAAAGTGAATCGAAACTACAAATTGAATGCTAAAACAAAATACTACGTTGAAAAAGGTCCAATTTAGCATTTTTTCATGTAGTTGACTTTAATTTATAAGTTTCTCATATGGGTTTATCAAACAATAAAAGAAGTTAATCTTAAGAAAAAACTCATATTGTGTTGAGAAATAATACTTAATTTATAGTGTTGAGAAACTGATGTGAGTGACTCGATGGAGATGTTCTTAGGCCGAGATGATGTGATATCGGACATGACTTTAAGTTGTTGACCCCTCAAAATAAAAGTATGCAATTTTGTTCTTGGGAGACTAATATATTCAAACTCTGTTAAAAATAAAATAACAAATACGACTGACATTAATGATCCCTTGTTTGGCTTTATCCCACCAAAAGTTGTCTTCACTGGTTCTAAAGGCTTACCTTTTCTCCGAAAAAATGTAGTGTAGAGTTTCATAGATTCAGGGCTTCTGAGGATGGCGAATCACCATTTCTTCATACCTCTTCTTCCTGGCTTCCACAGCCATTTGGTACTCTCTGTCTTTCTCTCTCTATCTACCTGTCTTTTTCTTTTTGAGAAACTCAAAGAGAAAGATGAGTCTGTTTTTACATTTGCATGTTGCTTCAGACAATTCCTGTAGCCTTTTCCTTGAAGTATATAAAAGGAACAAATGATCAGAAGACGGCTAAGTTGAGATCAGACGCATCCAAGATAACTTGGGAAGTGAAGATAGAAGATGGTCATAAACTCACTGATGGATGGAAAGAGTTTGCTCTTGCACACGATCTTCGAATCGGAGACATTCTCATTTTCAGAGAAGAGAAACTCATGTCTTTCCACGTCACACTCTTTGGACCCAGTTTCTGTGAGATTCAATATGAGTCATGTTTACAAGATGAGACCACTCTCGGTGAGCTCTGTTCGCTCTATCTCTCTCTCTCTCTCTGTCTCTAACTCTGCCCTTGACTCTTGAATCTGAGACTGATATAGACTGTGATTTCAAGCTGATTTTGGAATATGCATGTGGGAAATAGAGAGACTAAATGTGACTGTTTGACAGTGAGTTTTATTCTTTTATGTTCTTTTTTTTCTCAGGGAAGATTCCAAAGAAGAAGAAATTGAAGAAGACTCCAAGAAAAGAAACAAATTCTTCTTCACTAGATTCCTCTTGTTTTGTGGCACATGTCGCTCCTTCGACACTACGTTATGACACAATGGTATTCTACTCTTAATTTGAGCCATGAACATCTCTTAATACTAGGATCTGAAATTGATCAAAATCATTGTTGCATTGTGACCAATTTTCAGTATTTTCCAAGGAGTTTTGTGAGGGCTAATGGTATAGTCACAGGACGTGGAGTGATTGTTCTAATGAATGAAAAGGGTAAATCATGGAACTTAGCTTTGAAACAAAAGAAAAATTGTGGAACTATTTATATCACACGAGGGTGGAGAACTTTCTGTACTGCTAATGGACTCAAAGCTGGAGATTCCTTCACTTTCAAGCTGATCCAAGGAGGAAGAACTCTGGTTCTACGTTTGTCCACCACACAGTTTAAAAAAGAAGAACGGAACTCAGAAGTAGAGTCTGTTTCCACAGAGCCGGAAAATAATGAAGAGAGCAACCTCGGTGAGTTGTGTTCTGTCTCTCTCTCTCTCTCTCTAACTCTTGGCTCTCAGACATTCAAGAAATGTGCTCCAGTAATGTAATTTTTAGCTGTTTCTGAAATATTGATCAGTTAGTAGATAGAATCAGTTTGTCTATTACCACTTTGATTACTTTCCTTCTTTTGCAGAGAAGATTCCAAAGAAGAAGAAACCAAGAAAACAAACAAAGCCATCTTCATTAGATCCCTCTTGTTTTGTGGTTAATGTCTCGCCTGCGTCCCTACGTTATGACAGACTGGTATTCTACTAAAGAAAGTTTCTTATGTTAGAGTCTGTATTTTATCAAAATCATGTTGTATTGTAATGAATTTTCAGAATCTTCCAAGGAGTTTTGCGAGCGCAAATGGTCTAGATACAAGATGTGGAGAGATTTTCCTAATGGACGAAAAGGGTAGATCGTGGACAGTAAATTTAAAAGCTAATAAATCTTGTGGAACTGTTTATATCAGAGGAGGATGGAGAAGTTTCTGTCATGCCAATGGTCTTAAAGATGGAAGTTTCTTAACTTTCAAACTGATCAAAAGAGGAAGAACTTTGGTTCTACGTTTGTCCCCCACAAAGTCAGAGGAAGAAGAATGCTCAGAAGGTGATGAAACAGAGACTCTTTCCACAGAGCCAGAGAGTGATGAAGAGAGCAAACAAGATAAGAAGAAAAGCTTCAAGAAACGTCGATCCACATGGAAAGCTTCAACGTCACCATCCCAAAACCGATTTGTGACATTAACTCTCAAACCTTTTAACGTCCAAAGGTCTATACTGGTTAGTTTCATCAATCTAAAGTCAAAACCATTTGTTTTTCTAAATTCTATAGTCTTGAATCCTTTATTTGAATCTTTGTTGCAGTTTCTTCCGATACCCTTCACGAGGATGCATGGCATCAATGTGGAAACTAGAATGACTATGTTGGATAAACATGGTGTGAAGTGGTCTACGAATCTTCGGTCTGATAACAGAGATGATAGATTAAGATTAGTAGGAGGTTGGAAAGAGTTCTTTAAGGCTAACTGTGTGAAGACAGGTGAATCGATCATGTTGAAGCTGATTTGGGAAGGAGACAGAAGTTGTGTCCTCAAGTTCTGCTCCAAAATGAAGCCATAGACCAAATGGAAGGGCCGGCTCTGAGTTTAAGAAGGCCGCAAACAAAAAAGAAAAAAAAGGTCGTTTTACATTATAATATAAGAATATTTTCAGAATAAGGATCGATTCTTTTAAAAAAATATGAAGGGCCGCAAGCACGGGTTTGTCCCGCTTGGTTCCAGGATGTCTGTGTTTTTTTTTGTTTTGTCGGCTATGGTTTATCTTGTTTAACAGTTTAAGTGGCAAAGACATGCTTAACTACTAAGGTCCAATATTAGTATCGTACTTCGGACCATCGTACTTCATATGATTTTCCAATTATTTAAATATTTGATGTTTAATTCAGATTTTAGTTTGGTTTAAGTCGTGGGGTGTTAAGATTTTTAATTTGGTATGTGTTCTTTAGTTTTGATTCGTATTACAAATTTGCAATGTCTTTTCTTGTTAACTAAATTTTGGTTTCAAATATGATTTATAATAGTAATGTTAAACTAATATTCATGTAGTAATAAAATCCAAACACTCAGTAAATATTAATGAATTACAAACACTTATATATTAGATCAATTGACTAAAATATTAGTATTTTAAATTTTGATTCCAAATATAACAATAATTATTTAAATTTTCAAAAATATCACAAATTTAATAATAAAATGATTAAAAATTTCTTGCTAATAAAAAAAATTTAAACTCTAAATTGAAAAAACTGAATCCAAACATTATTTTTAATTTTATATATAGTTAATTTTAGATAAATAATTATTTTTATATAATAATTTGTGCTATTTTTGAAATTTTATTTTTAGTGTGCTAAATTTGGAAGATAAACTTAAAATAATGTTATTTTAGGATATTAGTCTAAGTATTATTTAAGTGATAACAAATTTTGTATTTTAATATATAATTTATAAACGTAATAATAAGATTATAGGAAGAAGAGTGAAAACAAATCACATAACTTATATAGATATAATAGAATATCTTTCGGAAGTGAATATTGAATATAATCTTTATTTTTTATTAAATTAAAATAATTTAGTTATTAATATATTATTTTTTGGTATATCCCATAGAATCCACATTAAGTTACTTTTGAAATCTAATTTAATTGATTTATTACTTTTAATTGATTTATTAATTTTAAATGAATTATAGAAGTATGTAAACTAAAAAATTTTTAAAGAGAAATCCCCTATATTAACATTAAATTAGATTTTAATGACAAATATAGTACTTAATATAAAAATTTGCTAATATAGTATTTTGACCGATCAAAAAACATTTTACTATACTCCAATTAAAACAAAGGTAAAAACCTCATTTATTAGAATAAAACGCTTATATGTCGATTACCTATCATACCATATTCAAAGTTCGATCCCTTTGAGCTGATATAATTTTTTATATTTTAATTGAATAGAAGGATATATATTAAACAAAGGGAATTATGATGATTGACTATTGTAACGTATTGGTTACACATCTTTTTGTTAGAATTAATAGTGCATGGTTCGATCTCTTTCATTACATTTTTCAATTTTTTTCCTTTAATTTAATTATTTTATTTAGATAAGATTTTCTTAATATTAACAACTCTTTAGTGAATTTAGGTTAGTAGTCACATTTTCTACATAATTTACGAATATCTTATGCAAATTTAGGAATTATCTCTTATGTTTTAGAAATTCTTTAATAAAACTTGAAATTGCATAGGATTAACTAACGCTAGCAAGAAGTGTTTAAAACATCAACAAGAGTGTTTATCAACATTCAACAATCACAAATATAAGTCATAAACGAAAACATGAAAATGTCCAACACAATTAGATATAAGATTTATTATGAAATTTGAATCAACACAATTAGATTTAAGATTGAGTCTTGAGGTTTTTTCCGCAATAGTGTCCAGTTCTTAAATTTTGCTATTTAAACTAAAAACATATATATATACTAAACAAAATGATTATATGTTAATTAATTACAATAGTGTATTGGTTACATACTCCTTCTTTTATAAAGTGGTGGAAGGTTCGACCCCCCCCCCCCCATTTAAACTAAACACTGGTATATATTCTAAATAAAATGGTTATATGTGGATTAGTTACGGTAGTGTATTGGTTACACACTCTTTCTCTTAGTGTAAGTGGTCCAAGGTTTGATCCCTGTCATACGCCATGCATGGAGAAAAATATTTGTAAATTATATTTTATTAGTAAATATAAATTAAATATTTATATAATTTTAACTTTTATTTAAAATTACTTTTAATATTAATTTTTGTCTATATAAATTAAAAAAAGAAAATAATTATTTTTTATGAATTTAATAATATTTTTTGGTTAGTTTAATAAAATATGTTAATTGTCTAACTAAATTAATAACAATGATATATATTGTAATTATTTTAATAAGTTAATCTTATTTGTATATTTATTTCTGTTAATAACGTAAAGTTATTTTCTTAAAAAAATTTTTAAATAATATATTAGGAATTACGGTAATAACTTAAATATATTTATATATATAAATTAACGTATAAAAAATTAAAAAAATAAAAATTATTGTTTTTGAAAACGTAATAGTATTTTTTGGTTAGTTGAATTAAATATATCTATTTTCTAACCAAATTAAAATCAGTGGCATGTATTGTAATTATTCTAATAATTTAAACTTTTTTATATATTTAAACTGAAATTTCCTGTGGTGTTGACACGTCAGCTGTCATTTTTTTTACTAACACGTTAAAGTAAGATTAATTTGTTAAAAAGATTATCAAATAATATATTAGGGATTTTTTAAATAAGATTATTTTAGTTTTTTTCATTTAAAAAATGTTAGTTATGGGATTTAGCTTTGATATGCTACTTTAGCAAGAAAATATTGTTATGAAAACTAATTTTAAAACTAATTTTTGTAAATCTAAATAGAAAACGTGAACATGAAAACTATTTGGGGGAATTGCTAAAAATAACCTAAAACTTGACTCCAAATGCAAGTCTAACCCACATGAAAATATTTTTGCAAAACTAACCTATGAGGGTGGAGAAATTACTGAACACTCTTTTTGTCTAAAAAAAATGTCGAAATATCAATTACGTTTCAGTCCCTGCGTGTTTTTTTGTTATCAAAGCAGACTTCTCCGAGAAGTCTGCTTTGGTAGGAAAAATAGTTTATTCCGGATGAAGCAGACTTCTCGGAGAAGTCTATTTTGGTGAGAAAAACAGTTTATTCCGGCTGAAGCAGACTTCTCTGAGAAGTCTGCTTTGGTGAGAAAAACAGTTTATTCCGGCTGAAGTAGACTTTAGTGAGAAAAACAGTTTATTCCGGCTGAAGCAGACTTCACGAAGTCTGCTTTGTAAATAACCTACCTAAATCAAATAAAATTTTTGAAATATTTTAAAAAAATTAAAATTGCTATTAACATAATTTATATACATATCAAAAGCACGTAAAAGTTATAATGAATTCAAAAATAAGAAAATTGGATTCGATCTAATGGTATAAAATATTTGCTAGTTTTTGTTGTTGTGGGTTAATAGTTGATGTTTGTGTAGAGAATTCATGCTAGAATTTAAAATATCATGTGATAAATTTGAAAATTTAGATTTACATTTTTAAAAGAAAATTGTTTGAGTTTTGCATTTACTTAACTATCTTCAACATATTCATCCAATTTTTAACAAAACTTTTGCACATTTAGTGAATCTTATTATTTAGGGTTTAGGGTTACGCAGACTTCTCGAGATGTTGTCGTAGATTTAACAAAGCAGATTTCTCGAGAAGTCTGCATAAACCGGAAATTAAATGTAACTAAACCGGTTTTTTTCAATTTAGAGTTTAGGGTAATGTAAAAATACGAAGCAGACTTCGAGAAGTCTGCTTCAGCCGGAATAAACTATTTTTTCACTAAAGCAGACTTCTCGAGAAGTCTTCAAGATTTATTCCTATTAAAGCAGACTTCTCCGAGAAATCTGCTTCAGCGGGAATAAACTTCGAAGACTTCGAGAAGTCTGCGCAAACCGGAAATTGACAGTTTTTAACCTAACCAAATTTAACTCTCCATATATAAAGAAGGTAACCCTAAAATTTTATCATAATTTCATTTCCAAAAAAAAAACGTGGGAGCCTCCATCCTCCAAAAATGACTACAAGGTAAATTTTCTCTTCTTCTCGTTTTACCTCCCCTCTTTTCTTTTCTTCTTCTCTTCTCATGTTCTTTGTCATCTTGTTATTTTGTAGATCTGGAAAAAAATCATGAGATGTGAAAAAGGTAAGTTTTTTTTTTGTTTATATGGTTTTGGGTTTGTGATTTTAGAATATTTTTATTGTTTAGATCTTTTGTTATTTTTATAACACTCTTTATCGTCTTATAGTGTTGTAGATCTGAAAAAAGAAGTGAAGAGATCTAAAAACGTAAGCTTGTTGCTTTTATTAGTTTTTAAGTTTTTCGTACTTTTTGTGATTTTTGTTGTTTTTATTGTTTTCTTAAGTTTTTTCCTATATTCTTATCTCATTTCTCATCTTGTATTGTTGTAGATCTAAAAAAGGAAGTCACGAGATCTAAATATGTAAGTTTGTTATTTTTACTAGTTGTTACGTTTTTCATGGTTTTGGAGATTTTGTTGTTTTTTGTTGTTTTCTTAATTTTTTCTTATATTTTTATCTTATTTTTCATTTTCTATTGTTGTAGATCTTACTAGATTTTGTTGTTTTACTAGATTTTTTAAGTGATTTTTAATAGTTGTTAAAATTTTATATGGTTTTTTAAGATTTTCAATAGATGTTTGAGATTTATGGTGGTTTTACAGTTTTTTGTTGTTGTTTTTGAGTTTTCTTCTTACGTTTTGAATTTGACACTGATTTTTGAATTAATGGATTTTCGTGTTGTAGACTTCATTACATGTTTGCAGATTTCAGTTGTAGACTTCAGTTGCAGACTTCAGTTGCAAACTTCAGTTGCAGACTTCAGTTGCAGAGTTCTTATATTCTTATCTTATTTCTCATTTTCTTTTGTTGTAGATCTCGAAAAAGATTCACAAAAAGTAATATTGTTGTTTTAGTAGTTTTTAAAGTGATTTTTAATGGTTTTTAAAATTTTAGATGGTTTTTTTAAGATTTTCAATAGATGTTTGAAATTCCTCTTGACATTTATGGTGGTTTTACAGTTTTTGTGGATGTTTTTGAGTTTTTTTCTTACGTTTAGAATTTGACTTTGGTTTTTGAATCAATAGATTTTTCGTGTTGCAGACTTCATTACAGGTTGTAGACTTCAGTTGCAGACTTCATTACAGGTTGCAGACTTCAGTTACAGACTTCACAACACGTTTTCATTACAAATGCAGACTTCACTTGCAGACTTCATTAATAATTGCAGACTTCGTTTGTATTTTTGGTCATATTTTAAATGAGTTTTTGTCAACTTTATTGTGTCTATCACTAGCTCCCATCACTCTACTTTGTCAGTCAGTTTTCAATCAACTTTTTCAGAATTATAATAAACTATTAGTTGTATGTCAATCACCTTTCAATCAGCTCAAGTCAAATCATACTTATAAAATTATAAAATGACAACCATTAAAAATACAAATATTAGTATAAATTTTCATAAACACTTTTATACATAGTTAAGGACTTAGTGATATTTAAGATACTTAATGCATACTTCCTAATAACAAGAAAGAACAAGAACTAAATGAAAAACAATAAATCGATTTGCAAAATCTAAAGATATGTATAAACAATTCCATCAAAATACTAAGTTAACAAGATAGTGTTAGATGTTTTTGTAACACAACATCGATAACATTGTGCCTTCAAATTAATTGAATTGATTGGTTACATATTTCAGAAACTACACACTTATATCGGCAAACTTTGTTGTATAAATCTCGCGGACTTCTTTGCAGACTTCTCGGCAGGCTTCTTTGCAGACTTCTCATCAGACTTTGTACTTTGTCCTTATTTGTAACTTAATTTTCTGAGATACTCAACACTAAAACTGAATTTATTGATCTTTTACTTTACCATAAAGAATGTAATCCTCAGCATTCGAGTAAACTTTATTCTCATCTTCATCAACAACGTAATCATCATCCTCAATTACAAACATTTTTCCTCTTCTTATATTATCCACAGAAAAATTCCAAGTCTCTGTAATAGTCCACTCCCCACAAACAACAATGATTTGGACCATTATATACGGTAAAAATTAATGAATTTGATTAGATCATTGTACACATACTAAATTTTCTCACTGAAGTAGACTTCTCGGAGAAGTCTACTTTGATCAGAATAAACATCGCAGACTTCTCAGAGAAGTCTGCTTCAGCCGGAATAAACTGTTTTTCTCCCCAAAGCAGACTTCTCTGAGAAGTCTACGATGATTATTCCGATCAAAGCAGACTTCTCGCAGTCTCCAACGTTTATTTCTATCAAAGCAGACTTCTCCGAGAAGTTTGCTTTGATTGGAATAAACGTCGCAGACTTCTCTGAGAAGTCTGCTTTGATAGGAATAAACTGTTTTTCTCGCCAAAACAATTTTTATTCCTATTGATCGGAATAAACATCGCAGACTTCTCCGAGAAGTCTACTTTAATAGGAATAAAATGTTTTTCTCGCCAAAGCAGACTTCTCGCAGTCTGCGACGTTTATTCCGATCAAA
>JAEVFF010000496.1:357935-391858 GCA_018901945.1 Pugionium dolabratum
TTCCTATCAAAGCAATTTTTATTCATATTTCATCGCTTTTTACATTTTCTTCTACCACCGTAGTTTGTACAGGGCGACGAATACGAAGTTTCTTCGATTCATATTGTGTTTGAAAAACAAGATCGATTTTGCTTTGAGAGAAAAAAAATTAATTTGGAAAAGAAAAAATCGATTTTAAGAAGAAAAAAAATCAATTTTGGGAAAAAATCAATTTAGGAATTTCAAAAAACGATGAATTTGTTTTAAAAGCTATATCCCTAATATATTAATTGAGAAACATTTTAACAAAGTAATTTTATGTTAACATATGATTTACAAGTATGTAATGCTGATGTGTCACAATATTAGAGTATTTTAAAATAAATATTATCTAACACATAATTTACTAGATTATTTACAAAAACTGTCATTAGATAGTATGTTATATGTAAATCCATAATATTTCGAAATACAATATATTTTATCATAAAATGGAAATACAATGTAAAAAATATAAATTTTAAAAAATTAGTCAAACAAAATATAAAATAAAAGTTTAGTTTAATCGAATATTTATCACATATACAATTTTATCCAATATAGATAAAAATTAAATCTATTTGTATAATCAAATTTCATTATCTATTTTATTTTCATAATCAATATTAAAAGATTTAGAAAACTTATTTTAAATATAAGATAAATTATTTATATATATATATATTTGATTTATATTAACAAAATAAATAATTAATTATTATTGTAAATATTTTTTATCAGGATCAAAATCTAGTTTAATTGTACTTGATGTAGTTAATTATTTTTATTATTCAAGTTAATGACGAATCAAACAAAATTTGGGATTAAAATACAGTGAACAAAAATTTGTGATTTATTTTGGTTTAATAGAAAGTTTAGGTTTTTTCTAGCAAAATCTGAGGTTTTCTTCGACATTTTTTTTCCATTAAGAAACCCATTCTCTTGTTCAACTCTAAACACAAAAAAAAAAAAAAACAAAAGCAGAGGAGATTCTCGGCATCTCCGAATCGAATCTGAGAAAGAAGAAGAAGCAAAAATAGCTTCGAGATCGATGTTCGAGACATTAGATGCATAAAGTTGGATTACCGGTGGATCTCAATTTCGTCACGCAGCTTATTTTGACGCTTTTTTTTCTGTCCATCGGCCTCCTCTACTTTGTCAAAAGAACGGCGGCCAAATACTTCGAGGTGGACGGCTCCGGTGGTTTCGATAGCAACCACCGTCGAGATTTCATGGTTTCCGACAAGGCCGAATGCACTGTCTGTGGGAAGGTCTCCACCAAGAAGTGCTCTCGTTGCAAATCCGTTCGATACTGGTAATCACTTGCTTCTCTTTGAAAAGATTCCCAATTGCTCCGAATAAGGGGTTTTCAATTTGATTGTATGTTGCTGTAGAAGAAAATAAAAATAAATGGAACATGCACGTTAATTGTTTCGCTCGTGCTTCCACAGTTCGTTTCTACAGATCATTCTTGCTTTTGAATAGGATTTTAGTGCATCTGTTTCTGAATTTGATTACGTTTTCACTCTATTATTTGCTACCAGCTCTGCAAAGTGCCAACAGTTAGATTGGAACTCAGGGCATAAACTAAAATGCAAGGTGTTTAGAATTGCTGACTCATCACCGGTTGGAAGTGATTTCAAAGCTCCTTTGTTTGGGAGTAGGTCTGCTTCTAAGATTGCATTGGTTCCTCAATTGAGCCAAAGCAAGGCTAACCTCAAGCCAAGAGACGTAATGGTCTTCTCTTAGTTATCTGATGTTGACATTCTCTTGATAGTTTTGATTGTGTAAGTCAGATTCTGTTCGTGTCTTCTGCAGGTTCTCTTCCCATACGAAACTTTTGTTAAATATTTTAACTGGGACAGACCGATATTGTCTCCTTGTGGGCTCATCAATTGTGGAAACAGGTCTTTGTTCTTTTGCTTTCTAGTGTGGCTTTAAAGCAAATTGTTTTTTTTTTTGCTTACTTTAGTCTGATTTTCTTATGCTTTTACGTCAATCCTCTTTCAGTTGTTTTGCTAATGTTGTTCTACAATGCCTTTCCTGGACACGCCCACTTGTTGCATACCTACTGGAGAGAGGCCACAAGAGAGAATGTAAAATTCTATTGCTTAACATTCAATTTCTATAGTTACTTCAACTTTGTTTATATTTTTTGTTTGACAGGTAGGCGCAATGATTGGTGCTTTCTCTGTGAATTTGAAACTCATCTCGAAAGAGCAAACCAAAGCCGGATTCCTTTTTCACCAATGAACATTATTTCGCGGTTGCCTAACATTGGTGGAAATCTTGGGTATGGGAGACAGGAGGATGCTCATGAGTTGATGAGGTGAGGAATTGTTACTCGTTAGTGTAAGTGAGCATAGCAATGGAGTTTCTGTCAATATGTCAGCTAATGCTTTAAGATTCATGTGATTTAGGTTTGTAATTGACATGATGCAATCTGTTTGCCTTGACGAATTTGGTGGAGAAAAGGTGGTCCCTCCTCGTGCTCAAGAAACAACACTTATTCAATATATATTTGGCGGTCTCCTTCAGTCACAGGTGATGTTTCCTGATCTCAGTAGCCGGTCTGCAATGTTTGGAAATCTTAGTAATACAATGATTTACCCGTACATTTACCACAAAATGATGGAAAGTGAGTTGATAAGACATACTAATGTTAGTCTTAGGTTTGAATCGTAGTGTCGTCTCAGCTGGTTGGGTTTATTTAAGATGTTTGAAACTCGCTTCAATATTTTTAGTTATCCAACAGATCATTCTTTTCTGATGTTTTCATCCTAATTTCTTGTAACTTTTCTCTCATTTGTGGCATTTTTTTTAATGTTATTTTGCAGGTTCAGTGTACTGTTTGCAGTAATGTTTCTGACCAATATGAAAACATGATGGATTTAACCGTTGAGATCCATGGGGATGCGGTATCATTGGAGGAATGTCTTGATCAGTTCACAGCTAAAGAGTGGCTTCAGGGAGATAACCTTTACAAATGTGATAGGTATTTATCCTTCTGGATCCTTAGTTTTCCCTAAACAGAGACATGGTTGATATCTTCATCCTGTGAATGGACTCTGTTCTTAAGTTTTATTCTCTCTTTTCCAGATGTAATGACTATGTGAAGGCATGTAAGCGCCTTTCGATTCGTTGTGCTCCAAATATTCTTACAATTGCCTTAAAAAGATTCCAGGTTTTAGCTCCATTCCCCTCACTTTTTCTCTGTTTTTCTGACATTGGTTGTCTAATAATCTAAAACTATGTACAGGGTGGGAGATTCGGTAAACTGAACAAAAGAATTATTTTTCCCGAGACTTTTGATCTTGGCCCTTACATGAGCGGTGGAGGAGAAGGATCAGATGTATACAAACTCTACGCTGTGATTGTCCATTTAGATATGTTGAATGCCTCATTTTTCGGCCATTACATATGCTATGTTAAGGACTTCCATGGAAACTGGTATAGAATAGACGACTCAGAGGTAGGAATCATCTTATATCAACTCTTGTTGATTTGTTTTCCTATTACGAATGTCGACATATCGACATAAACGAGGATTCCATGATGAGAAAACTTTTCAGAGGTTCACTAATCCTGTCTCGAAATACTCGCAGGTAGAAAAGGCTGAACTTGAGGATGTCCTTTCTCAACGAGCATACATGCTCCTCTACAGCAGGTGAAGCCTTTCACTTGTTTATTTTTTGTTGACAAAGAAGAATATCTATTGCTAAAACAAAGAATCTTGTATTAAGAGAACTAGCTTTAACAATTTATGAGTTCTGATGTTGGTGCAGGGTTCAGGCTAGACCATCAAGTCTTAGAACGGAAGAAGTTCAAGATGAGAAAAAAACAGATACATTGAACACAGAATCGAGCCAAGATGGCTCTGCTGAGAGTTCCGGGGTGACAGCAAAGGACATCAGTGTGTCCTCACTCTGTACCGGCATTATCTCACATTCAGAAGACCCTTTATGCCAAAAAGAATCATCATCAGCATCGGCAGTTTCCCTAACTGTCCTTGAGAAAGAAAAAGAAGTTGCCAAAAGGACTGATACAGTAGATTCTGAGTCAAACGCTTCTATCGACATGGAACATGATTCTGGAACAAATCTTCAAGAAGAAGCAGCAAATGGGAAAGGAGATCCAACAGTTGAAATTATGGCTGTTGATAATTCATCTTGTTCAGACATTATTACCTCACCTCCATCTGCTGCTACAGAGTCCAAACCCTCGGAGAAAGAAGATTCAGACAAGGAAGTAATTGATGGTACTCAATGAATAGAAAAGGATGGTGGGATCACAACATTTTTCATGGCTCTTGAAAATCGAAAAGGGAGCTTCTAACTTAACAATAAAGCTTGCAAATTTGCTTTTAGACGCTGCGACTTCTGGTGCCTGAAAGATATATAGAAATTGGAGAATCCTGGACTTTCCATATTTAGAAGAAATCTAGGGTTCTTACTGCTTACAAATCCCAGGATTGGTACTTACGTCATATGAGATAGAAACTTCAGGATCCACCAGTACGTAGGTAAGTTATTCTTTTGAGGTTTATTTGTTTGTTAAAGTAGTTTTACCATTGAATCCAAAACTCTCATAGCTAGAAAGATTGATGGAGCAACGTTGTGACAACTTTTGTGCTTATTTTGGTTTGGAAAATACAGACTAAAATTTGATTTTGGACCGGTTCGGTATGGTTTCTGGTTTTGATATTTCATCACCATGCATACATAGACTGATTCGTCTTCTGTTTTTTGGTACTTGGATCAGAATAAGTCGTTTAATTTGAACTCCGAATTAGCTTGGTTTGTAATGGAATCAGTTTCTCCCAATTTGTATCTCCATTTAAGTTTCTCGAGATGGGTTTTGCTTCTTAAATTTCACAAAGCCGTCGGTTGTCTCACTCAGTGTTCTGGTCTCTCCTTGGTTCGGTCAAGACACGGTTTAGCTTTACTTACCGACTTGGTTCTTAGAGACTTGGCAGAGACAGATGGCTTTTCTCAGCCATTAAGCTCTTCTTAGCTCCTTCATTGTCGATTCTTGGGTTTGAGTTAGTTGCTTATTACATAGGATGGCATTATTTCAAGAACCCTAATCTTCATATACCCACAACCAAGCTTGAGATCCAGAGCTTTTCTTGATATACCAATGTGCAATGAGAGAGAGGTAAGGAGGATAAAGTGTCGATATTTCTCCTGTTTTTCTTGACCTTTTTACATGGTTATGTGCTTCATTATTGAATTTGATCAGTGAAGTTACATAAATGATAAAAAAAACTACAGAAAAAAATAATGTCCGAACTAACAAAGAAACATTAAAAAAAAATTCATTTTCGTCAACAATACAAATTTATGCGAATAAATCTATTTTCGTCCATATTATCCGTATTTTTTAAATATCTTTCAGCTATATAAACTATATTTTTTTTTACTAAATTACACAAATTTCATAAATTATTGTAATTACAGAAATTTTATTAGTATTTATACGTTAAATAGTTATTAAATCTAGTTTTAATTCAAAAATCTGATTTTAATTTTGGTTTATTTTGAAGTTAAAACCAGATTTTAAAAGTAAAACAAAATTTAATAACAATTTAAAATATAAATACTAACGTAGTTTATGTAATTGAAATACAAATATAATTTAAAAAAGTTTATATAGTTATAGAAAGAAAAAACAGTTTGTAACTAAAAAATCCAAAAAGTACGGGTAAAAATAAATTTATTCGTATAAATTTATATGAACTTGAAAAACTAATTTATCGGAAGGAAAGCATTTTAAAATATTGATGATACTGCTAATCCAAATATAATTTATACGAAAAAGTAACACAGACACAAAAGAATCTTGAATCTGAAGAAAAGTAGTCAGATGTATATATTTATACAAACTGCTGAGTATTTTTTTTTTATAAATTTAACATCAAGCAGCAAAGTTATTGATTTTGTAACGAAACTGATTTTTCTAATGTTTATAAAGGCATTGACAGAGAATTATAACAAAACAGTTAATCTGCATCGACGGAGAAATCTGGCTCATCCGGTTTAGGAAGCATCGGTAACTCGACATCCTTCAACTTATGAGCAGTTCTCCTCGTGTTCTTCGCAAACCTCGAAGCAAGTATGGTTGCAGCAAAGTGCGGTTTCACAAAAGAAGTATGATTGCGAGTTTGAGAGCTTTGTGTCTCTCCTTCACGACTCATCTCCTCTGTGGCAGCAACTGCCACAGCCTCTTCTTCTTCATAAGAAGAGAATGACTCAGCCAAGCTAAGACTCTTAGCCAACATTCTTCTCTTATACCGTCTCCAAGCGACTTGTACGAAACAAGCAGCCCAAGTTCTCCATTGGTGAGAGTAATAACGGAATGTGTGTTGCAGTTTCTTGCTATGTAAACGTCTGAATTGGTTAGCCACAAATTTTAGATCCTCTGCTTGTAATGCAAAGGCTTCAACTTCTTCCAAGGCTCGCACTGTTCTTGTTGAAGATGGTAAGTTCACTTTTGATTTTGGAAGCAATGCCCAAGCAAGAAGCTCTTCTCCACAGAATTCTCCTGGTCTCAAAGTGATCGAGTTGAAAAATCCGGTTCTGCCTCCATTTGTAGTCGAGCTATCGAGTTTTCCACGGATGATGAAGAGCATTTCAGTCACTGGATCACCTTCACGTACAATGTAGTTCCCTTGTGTGCTTAGAGATGACACTAACCGTTCGCATATCGCGTCTAGTAACTGATCATCCATTTGAGCAAATAATGGCACCTGCGGAAATCAACATAAACCAACACTTTATGATGTTATAAAACCAAACTGAAACCGAATCGAAACAGAAATTCGTATAACATAACCAAAGTGTACATTTTTTCTTCTATTCCAAAGCTTGAGAACAACCCGAACAAACAAAACTGACCAAATTGTTTAGTAGCTGAGTGATGGATACACTTACACGACGAACAAGATCGAGACAGAGATGGCGTTGGATATCTCTACGGAGATCTGCAGGTAATGAATGAAGAATGGTTTCTTCATCAACTCCTCGAGTTGCCAACCATTTATACTGAACGAAACGCCTCACTCTTTCTCTTATATTCTGTGGCAACTGACGATGTCTCATCCATTCCTCTGTGTCTCTTCTCTTCAGTCTCCATTCCTCAAGCCTCACAGTGATCGATTGTAAATATGTCTAAATACATTAACCAAAAACAAAATTAACAAAATAACCCATTTCTGATAACAAGAAAGAAGATTCACATTTTATTATACCTGCATGTTTCCAATCAAAAGAGCAAACAAAACCAGACCAAAGATAGCCACGAGGATAGCAAACATTGTCTCAAGAACAGAGGTACTTGTGCTCAGATTCTGCCCGTAAGAACTTTGACAAAAAAAGAAAGCTGTGTTAGAATAAAGCTAAAAAACCGTAATGAATGAATGAATACTACAATAATACCTTAGATTCTGCAGACCAAACCATAAGCAATACAAATATTTCTCCAGAAAGGGAGAAGAAACAACGTTTTTGGTGAGAGCATCCGCGAAAATCCCGAATGTAAATTGGATTTTATTTGAAGGATCACAATTGCTGAAGACAACAGTTACATTCTGCCAGATATTTCGATCATCCCGATGCAAAGTACCGCAATCAAAGAAATCCGTAACACACTGTAGAGGAGCCAACTCTTTACGACATTCTGATTTCCAACACGTTGCTTGACGTTCTATTGACAATAGATACCACGCTGCACCTAGAATCTACACAACAACAGTAAAAATGTGAAGACATAGGAAGAACATTACATATATAACCAAGCCTTAAGCAGTCCCATGAGTCTACTTTGAAGAAGTTGAGTGTCTCGAAATCTAGCTATAGGTGTACTATAATTAGCACATTTAGTTGCTCCTTGTGAGTTTTTTATGTTAGGATACTCAATGAAACGACTTAAATGGAAGAAACAAAAGGCACAGACTGATTGTATAGCTCTTGTGAGTTGGTTGGAGAGTAGTTAGTGAGTATCTCTAGCTGTTTGGTTTGGTGATTTGATAAGAATTAGCTACTCACATGGCTAGCGAGCATATACTGAAGGAGATTATAAGCAGCACCGGCCCAAGCGGTGGTTGTAACAACTCCGGTTGCTTTGATTATCTCAGCGCTTAGAGGGAAAATCAGATAAAGGCGAGGAATGTATTGAACAAGAACTATGAGCACAAGAGCATTTGTGGTATGATCTGAGTGAGAGCTTCTGATTGATGGCAAGATAAACCAACTAACAATCTGCAATCAAAAGGAGACGCACAATTAAACAAGTTTCTAAGAGATGAAACAAGATTTGTTGAGTAGTAATACCTGTGGAAGAGGTAAACAAGCGATGAGATCAACGATGAAATCTGATCTTAAGTATCTTCTAGCAATCAATTTAGGATCTTTAACAAGCTCTCCACGACCAAACACTCTCGATGTCCGAGAGACGAAAGCTGTTCTGAATTTGATGACAATGTGTAAGACATAGAACAAATCGGCGAGTGTTCTGAAGAAAGTAACGACGATTCCGAGATTCAAATCTGTAGTCATACAAGAGGATCGTCCAGTGTGTTTGACTGAAGAGAGGAAGAAGAACAAAGGGTCTACGTAGAGAGCAACGAGACACCAAAAGAGGAAAACTCTGTTCCATTGAAGCACTGCGTCACCACCAGGATCTAGAATCTTGTCTCTTTCGATCTCGAAATTCTCGGGGAACACTTTGAATCTACCGAATCTAGGGATTTTGAGACGTAGACCTGTTTTGTTACTAGTCTTCTTTGGGATTCCTAATTCTGGTTTCAGAAATGGAACTGCTGATGATTTGAACAATGGCGGTCGCTTCTCTCCGACTTCTATTGTTTGCTTCTCGTCCCCATAGAATCTGTGTCGGACCCATTAACAAAAAAAACACTTTTTAAAAGTTGGGGTTTAACAATAAGATCAAGAAGAGGATCATCAAAAAACAAATCTTTTTCATCTGTTTTGTCTGAAAATCAATAATCAGAGGACAAATCTATTCCAAAAAACAATGCTAGAAAGTAAGAAAATCATAAGAAAAGCAACCCAGAAAGAGATTAATATAAAAGAAGGGTAAAACAAAATCAAAACTTTACTGAGATTGCAAATTACAAAATGCCAACTTTTTCCCATCATTGAGAACCCAAATTGATAAAATAAAATAAAAATCCAAAAGATTTGAGAAAAAGTAGTTTTTGAAGAAAATCTAGAACCTGACAGTATTGTCTCTCTTGAACTCCATGTTTGTGAAGTCGAAAGCAGAAGCAAGAAACAGCTTCTTGTTGTTCTCGTTCAAGTGATGAGAAACGAATCAAAGCATGAGATATTCAGCTGACTTGTTCATGTTCAGAGAGAGAGAGAGAGAGAGAGATGGGCTGTAACAGTTCTATTAAGTTTGACTTTACGTGAAACAACAACAAAAAAATGAAGGTATATATATATATATGTAAATAGAACAGCTCATAAGAGAGGTAGAACGAGTGAAACATTTCTTCTTGTGATTATTTTAAATGTTTTATTGGAAATTGTATGAGAGAGAGAGAGAGGGAAGAACGTGGGTTCCATTAACGCCTATGTTTTTAAAGAGATTGATGATGACCAACAATTCTTCAGAAGACGACTCTTTCTCTCTCTCTCTTTCTCTCGAGTATCTCTCGTTTTGTGTAGAAGATCCATGATATAAGGATCACTGGAACGAAACACACACTAGAAAGATATAACATTTTTTATTTAATGTTGTAAAACAAAAGACAGTGTAAAATATATCGGTAAGAGATCAATTCTGACATTTTTCTAATTGCCTTTAGATCTCAATAATCTTCTTTAATTTCAGATATCTTTTTATTTAATAATCTTGCATCACAGAATAAACAATGACGCGCTTATAACATGCAAAATAGATTTTACTTTATTCATGAAAAAATATTCATTAAAATATTTAATTTTTATATTTATATCATTTAAATATCGAATTTTTAATAAAAAATATCTATAATTCGCCAATTTAAAAACACCAAAAATAATATTTTTAAATCTATTATTTATTTTAAACAACTAAAACTATAAACTAATAAATTAAAAATAATTAACAAAATTAACAGTTTAATTTATTGTATTAATATTAATTAATTATATATCTAAATCATCGTATTTAACTATATATTATTATTTAAATAATTCATTAAAAATTTAATATTTAAATAATACATACAAAAATTTAATATTTTAATAACTATTTTACTTTTTTCATTCATGTGATAATTAAGTTATTGAACAAAATACTCTAACCGAACCAAACCATCTCGAACCCAAAACCAAATCAAATAACCAATGATCAATGAATTTAACTTATATTGCGTCAAATTAGGGATATTAAAATGGGTATACTCACCCCATTTAAACTCACCCCATTTAAACTCACCCCATATAAAACACATTATATTTAAACTCCAAATCTTATAAAACCCATTTATTATAAGATTTAATAAGGTTACCCATTTAGACCCATTTATAATTACACTAACTCATTTAAACCCATTCAAACCCATTTAACCAATTTAATCTATTTTAAGTTATATTTTTTTCTTTTTGTTTATATTTATTTATAACCATTATATTCTTAATAAAATAATATTGTAATTTTATTTTAAAAATAGGTAATAACTTTATTTATTTTTTATAAATATATTAAAATATTTTTAATAAAAATAAAATATTGAACTTTTGTCCTATGTTTTATAGGAAATTTGAGTTTTCTAATATTTTTAAATGTTATAATGGGTAAAGCTACTTTATTTATTTTCGTTTAAATTCATTTTCTATCACGAAATTATTCTACATTTTTGTCATAAATTAAGCACTTTTCATTCAAAACGTGATTCTATATTTTTTTCATAAAAACCGTAATTCAACATTTTCTGCCAAAAACATAATTTAGAATTTTTCCGTCGAAAACGTAATTCCATATTTTTCCACCAAAACGTAATTAACATTTTTCCGCTAAAAACGTGATTTCATATTTTTCCGTTAATTTCATAATTTTCCGTCAAAAAATATAATTTTATATTTTCTTGTCGAAAACGTGATTTTGTATTTTTCGGTAAAAACATAATTCATTATTTTTTCAAAAAAATATAATTCCACATTTTCCCGCCAAAATATAATTTCGCATTTTCACATTAAAAATATAATTTTGTATTTTTTACTAAAACGTGATTTTTATTCTTTATTTTTTACAAAAAGTTATTGATTACTTATTATAAAATATTTATTTAAATCATTGTTGATTAAACAAAAATAAAATATAAATAGATTTAATAGAGTACCCATTCTTTTAAAACAAAAACCCTTTTAATAAATGGATTTTAAATGAATACTCATTTAAACCCATTAATTTCAATTTTAATAAATAAATATAAATAAATTTTTAAATTTGTAAATAACCACTAAAAACCCATTAATATTAAACTCATTTTAACATCCCTAAGTCAAATCCGAAACCTTTACTTGAGAAACAAGTGAGCAAAAACAATTCATGTCTTCTTCCAAGAATTCGTTCTCATATATTAGCTACATGAACAGAACATTAAAACTATTTGCTTGCAAAGAGATTTTGAAGATAACAGTGTTCTTATATTAGCACTTAATCAATAAAAGAAACATATACAACAGTCTTTGTTATATCAACCTCGTGAAGAGGTAGGAATGTAATGACAAAGCGTAAAATACATAAAGTTAGATGAGATCAGAGTTCTCCATTGATAAGTTGTTCATCAACATTCAAAAGGCTTTAGCAAAGGCAGAGAAACTTCGGAATCTAGAATTAGGGCGAAAGTAAGTTGAAAGAGACAACAAGCAAAACAATCTCATGGCAAAACCTGGTCTTAACTAGAGCCAGTGCCATTAAGAAAAACAACTCTTGCGCCTAAAACTAAAGGGCCTAAAACCGAGCATTTAAATAATATGAAGACATCCTGCGCATGGTCAAGACACTATCATACTTTCAAAAAATACATGGAAAATTCTGCAAAGCCTGAAAGGTAATAAGTACCTGCCAGTGTAACCACTCCAGCTCTTGAGCCATTAGTAGTTCAAAAAAAGAAAGGTCGTACGAGTTTTGAAGAAGGCAACATCAGTAGCTGATGAAGTTTTCAAACATAAGAGCAAGCAGAAGCAAGTAGGAATCCACAATGTGGTAAACTATTATGATGATGCCATTGCAGGTCAATCAATTAACGAAGAAGCCTCAGGGCAGAGTCAGAGTCGAGAAGCAGATAAGCAATGAAGCAGTAGAAACCCGAAGAAACCTCGACACATTAAAACAAAACACAAGGACAAAACAAAGAAAATGCATAGGTTTTTAGCAGAATTTAAGTTTAGGTCTTTTAAGAACTAAGGTAGATATTTAAAAGTACTTTACCTAACAGCAGATACAACTACGGCTTGATATCCAAAAGCAAAAAGATGCATCCCAGCAATTCAAAAGTAGCAAGCATTTCCAATCCACTCACACTTAAAACATGTTCTCTTAGTGAAATCCACATATACTAATTTCCCTTCAGGTGTCCTCTTGACATCACAAGCAAACGGTCGTTTCCTGATCCCACAACTTGCTATCTAGACAAGGAACACTCAGCTCCGGCTTCTGCGCACATCTTTCAGACCATTTCTGCATAAACATTACAAAAACTTCAGACACATGAGATGTTTTTAACACAACACCAAACAAAAAAGATCTATATATTCATGTAAAGATAATGCCATCCATTCGGTTTCAAATGTATTACACTGACTGACATAGTGCACAGAATCTTGAGCAAAAGGGAGCTTACCCATTAACATATGGCATCTCTTCACGTCCTCGATAAGGTGGTGGTGACCTACTGTAGTTGCGCCCACGAGGAGAAGGACTGCGACGCCTTGGAGGAGGAGGTGATCTTGCACGAGGGCTGTAACTCCTGAAACCAAAAGACAAGTTAGCTAATCTGTTCGCTGAGGAACAATGATGGGTGTTAGTCACAAATCTTCAGTCAGGAAGATCAGTGGAAAAATAACCTCCGTCCTCCATATGTTGGGCTCTTTCTGTATCTTGGAGGACTGCGACTACGGCTGCGGCTGCGCCGCCTACCTGAGCCACAACGAGAGCGGCATTCACGTGCAAAGTGACCAGACTCACCACATTCATAGCACTTCAAATCAGAACCACCTCTGCCACGACCACCATCACCTCCTCCACGACCACCACCGCGGCCTCCACCACCACCTCGGTTATGAGACTGCTCTACCCTCCATCCATTCTTGCCTACCACAACAGCATATATATATACATCAAAAACTTACACCACATAATAACTCATAAATCAGAGCAGCTGCACCGTAAAAATTTAAAAGATCTCAATTGCTATGATTTAAAAAGCAGAACGGACAACAGACAAATGAATACCATCTAAATCACGGATGGCGTCGCGAGCATCCCTTGAGTCTTCAAAATCAAGAAAAGCGTAACCAGGTGGTCTTCTAGCAACCCAAACACTGCACAGAAAAACGAAAAAAAAAAAACAATGATATAAAAAAGTAAAAACACAAGCTTTACATTGGTATATAGCTCTCGCTAAAGTAATCATTTTTTCACCTCCTGATCACTCCATAGACACGAAACTCATCTTCGAGTTCACGCTCAGTAACTCGCGGATCCAAATTACCGACATACACACGCGACATTTGTTCAATTTACCTGGTCAAATCAAAAGTAAGGCTTAAGGAAAGCGCGAAACTTTTATCAAAAAGTAAACCAGATATAACCTTCTTCAACTTAAAAATCTGGAAAGCCAAGCACCAAAATCAATCTCTCGATCTAACTGTGAAATGAACCTTTCTAGATCCACCCAATCAAAGAAACATCTTAACACGAGAAAAACAGAAGAAGTGATAGACGAGAATCGGAATCACCTGAAGAACCCACGGATGTTGAGAATAGTCGGCTTCTCCTCGGTGGTGAAAACTAGGGTTATCGAATTGGAGGTTGAAGATAGAAACTTCAAGTCCTTAAAAAGTCATTACTTACCTTGGGCCCAAATATGGGCCTTTGTGATTATATGACATTAAGGCCCAGTGAATTTTTCATCTCCAAATAAATCGTTAAGCAAAAAAAAACTAAATATTATATAATATTTATGTTATATAATATTTGAAAGGTGAAAGAGAAAGGAATTTAAGAAGTGGAATTTTGTTCATAAGGGAAGAAATGAAAATCTCTTTTCTTACTTCTATCTTTTACAATGACAATACATATTTATAGTGCTATTAACCGACCTTATAAGGCGGTTGAATAATTATTATTTACAACATTCCCTCTTAATTATTCATAAAAATATTACGTACTGTCTCGTTAAAAATTTTATCATGTAAAAACTCAACGGAATAAAAATTATGACAAGGGAAAAAGAGTGCAAATACGTAATCTTCCCCTCAAAAGATGAAATAAATTTCTTCATAGATCCCGTAAATAACGCATTCCAATATTCTGAACATGTTTTCTGAATGTTGTTGTAGGAAGAGCCTTAGTGAACAAATGTGCTGCATTATCACTTGAACGAATGTACTCGATGTCAACTTCTTGATTTTCTCAAATTCTTGGATATAGGAGAAAAATCTCGGAGGAATATGTTTTGTTCGATCACTCTTAATATAACCTTCGTTGATTTGGGTAACATATGCAGCATTATTTTTGAATAATTTTGTTGGCTCCTTATTGTTGATTAATCCACTTACTCTTTCTATATGTTGAGTCATACACCTTCTCTACAAGCTTCATGAAGGGCAATGATTTCGACATAATTTGAAGAAGTGGCAACCAAAGTTTGTTTTTGAGATTGCCACGAGATCGCAATTCTATCGAGTGTGAAAACATAACCGGTTTGGGACCGAGCTTTGTGTGGATCCGATAAATATCCAACATCTGCAAAACCAACTAAACCAAACTCGGGGTTTCTAGAATAAAATAATCACAAATCAATCGTATCTTAGAGATAACAGAAAATAAGTTTTATTCCACTCCAATATCTTCGTATAGGTGATGAACTATATCTCGCAAGTAAATTTATAGCAAATGCTATATCTGGTCGAGTGTAGTTTGCGAGATACATAAATCAACCGATAGCACTCATATAAGGTACTTCAGAACCTAATATGTCTTCATTATCTTCACAAGGTCGAAATGGATCCTTGTTTATATTAAGCGATCGATTAAGTACTCAAAGGATTCTCTTTATCCATATTAAATCGTTTTAATATCATTTTCGTATAATTTGATTGATACACAAATATTCCATCTTGGAGATGCTCAATTTGGAGTCCTAAACAAAATTTTGTTTTTCCAAGATCTTTCATTTCAAATTCTTCTTTCATATGAGTTCTTGCATTATCAATTTCTTTTTGAGTTCCAATTATATTCAGGTCATCTACATAAACAACAATGATCATAAAGCCTGATGGGGATTTATTTATAAATACGCAAGGGCATATCGCATTGTTAATATATCCCTTTTTCAACAGATATTCACTTAAGCGATTATACCACATGCGTCTGGATTGTTTTAACCCATATAATGATCGTTGTAATTTGACCGAATATAGTTCTTTGCATTCTTTAGGGATTTTTGATCCTTCTAGGATCTTGAATCCTTCTGAGATCTTGAATCCTTCTGGGATTCTCATGTATATATCACTATCAAGGGTTCCATACAGATATGTAGTCACGACATCCATAAGGTGCATTTCTAACCTTTTGGATGATGATAAACTCATTAAATATCTAAATGTAATTGCATCCATGACCGGAGAATATGTTTCTTCATAATCTATTCTCGGCCTTTGAGAAAAACCTTGTGCAACAAGACGGGCTTTATATCTAGTGACCTCGTTTTTCTCATTTCTTTTTCTTATAAAAACCCACTTGCACCCAACTGGCACTACATATTCAGGTGTAACGACAATGTGTCCGAAAACATTTCTTTTTTGTAGAGAGAATAATTCATTTCTCATGGCTATTTACTATTTTTCTCAATCAGATCTTTTCTGACATTCTGTTACAGACATTGGTTTTGTGTCATCATTTTTTCATTTTCAATTTCTTTGTATACAGAAAAAGAGAATATACCATTAATATCCTCTATTTCATTTCTTACCCATAATTTTCTATTTTGGGTATAGTTAATTGAAATCTCATATGTTTCTGTATTGGGTTCGTCTTCTGGACGGATTTCCACTTCACGGTTTTCAAAAAATTGTTTGCACATGTCTTCCAGACATTCCATTTGAGTTGGTTCCTCTATAATCTTTTCGCAAATATTTTCGAGACGTTCTTTGTGAGGTTCTTCCAAAACCTTTTGATTTTGTTCTCCCAAATACTTTTTCTTACGGGGATATTTATTTTTTAAGCCCATCGGTATCTCCCTCTTTAACTGAACTTTGGGTTCATTTATTTTATCGCCATCAATATATTCTACAGGAACATTAATTCTGTGGGTATATATGACTTCGTCACTCGTTTTGTATCTGTGAATGCATCTGGCAACTGGTTTGCAATATTTTATAAATGTACGATTTTCTGAACTTCCATTTCACGTTGTTTTGTGAGAGGATCAAGATACAACAAAGATGGCGTACACCATTTAATATCTTATTGCAGTTATTTAATTCATCTCCCTAACGTAGGAAATTCTTCTTCATCAAAATGACAATCGGCAAATTGTGTCGTAAACATGTCACCAGTTCGCGGTTCAATATACCGAATAATATTTAATGATATAAATCCAATATAAATCTCTAATCTTCTCTGTGGCCCCATCTTTGTTCTTTGTGGTGGGGCTATAGGAATATAAACCGCACATCCAAAAACTCGGAGATGAGATACATTGGACTTCTGGCCAGATGTTAATTGTAATGGAGAATATTCATGATATGTACTTGGTCTTATCTGGACCAATGCTGACGCATGCAATATAGCATGACCTCATACTGAAATTGGGAGATTTGTTCTCAAAATTAACGGTCTCGCAATGAGTTATAACCGTTTTATCAAAGACTCAGCCATACCATTTTGTGTATGAACATGCAGAACCGGATGTTCAACATCGATTTCGAGAGCCATACAATAATCATTAAAGGCTTGTGACGTGAATTCACCAGCGTTGTCAAGTCTTACTTTCTTTATAGTATAATCAGGGAATTGCGCTCTTAACCTGATTATTTGGACAATGAATCTTACAAAAGCTATATTTCGTGTGGTTAACAAACACACATGTGACCATCTACTAGATGCGTCAATTAAAACCATAAAATATCAAAATGGCCCACATGATGGGTGAATAGGTCCACATATATCACCATGTATTCTTTCTAAGAATACTGGAGATTCATTACCAATTTTGGCTGGTGATGGCAGAGTAATAAGTTTTCCTTGAGAACATGCTTTACATGAAAACTCGCGTGATTGAAAAATATTCTGGTTTTTCAATAGGTGACCATTAGAATTTTGCACAATTTTTCTCATCATGACTAATCCAGAATGTCCTAGTTTTTCATGTCAGACTTTGAATGTACTCGTAAACTTCTAGTTTACTGTGATATACGATTCAATTATATTTAATTTTATGTAATATAATCCAGAGGACATCATTGGTAATTCTTCCAATATTTGTTTCTGCTCCCATGTAATGTAAAGATATTCAATGTTATTTTTGCTCATTGTCTCTATGTGATATCCATTTGTACGGATGTCTTTGAAACTTAATAAGTTTTTATGAGACTCGGAGAATATAAAACATCGTTTATTTCAAATTTTGTTCCCCATGGCATTGAAAAACTAGCTCTTCCGGAGCCTATGATAATATTTGCATTATCCAATATTGTATTCACACTTCCGGCAGAATCTTTCATTTTTAGATAGGAGAAAAACTTTTTATCTTTAAGTATTGTATGTGTTGTGGCACTGTCTGCTAGGCATATATCTCCATTCTCATTCTAAAAAAGATATATTTTTTAGATTAAAATATTGATAAAGATGTATTAATAAATGTTAAACTCACATATTTCAAAATCAACTTATATTATAACAAAACTATTTATATTAAGTAATTAAAGTTCAAACTTACATATATTTTTTAAAAAGATATTAAGTTTATTTTTGTTCGTAAAGGAGCTAAATACAATTTTATATATATAACATTAAACTTAATTATCTTGTTCTTTCGTATTCTCGGAATCAACCAGAAAATCAGCAACATCGAGATATGCATTTCCATCGAAAGAAGGTCTGGGTTCATCCGAGATAAAGTTAGTTTCACTTTCTTTTCCTTTTTGTTTCTCTCTTGATACAGATTAGCCAAATGTTTTAGTGTACGACAGGTACAAGACCAATGTCCTTTCATGCCACATCTATCACAAACATTTTTATATTGTATATTTTGGTGTACAGCAGGTACGCGACCAACTTTATTTTCGTGGATTTTATTTTTTCTCTCGAATTTAAATTCATTGGGCAAAAACCTCTTCCTTTTCCTCGTCCACGTCCACCTCCTCGTCCACATCCACGACCACGACTATGGCCTCGACCACATCCATGTCCTTGCCAATTATTGTAACTGGATGATGCAATATTCACTTATGGGAATGGAGCTGATCCAGTGGGACGAGATTAATGGTTCATCATCACAAGTTCATTATTTTGTTCAGCAACAAGGAGAACTTGCATTTACTCCGAATAACGAGTATATCCCTTTGCTCGATATTGTTGTTGCAGGATTACATTTCCAGAATGAAATATTTGGAGAATTTTTTCAATCATATCATAATCACTTACTTTTTCTCCACATAATATCATCTTAGAAGTGATTCCGAACAACGCGGAATTATATTCACTTACACTTTTATAATCCTGAAACCAGAGGTTTAACCACTCATGTTTGGCTTTTGGTAAGATCACATATTTCTGGTGATCAAACCTATCTTTGAGTGATTGCCAAAGATTTGCAGGATCTTCTTTTGTGATATATTCGTCTTTTAAACCATCATGGATATGGTGGCATAAAAATATCATGGCTTTTGTTTTTTCTCATCGGATGTTGTTTCCGACCTATCGATGGTGCCAAGAAGGTCTTTTGCTTTTAAATGCATTTTTGCAGCTACTGCCCATGTCATGTAATTTTTTCCAGATATATCAAGAGCAGCAATCTCGAGTTTTGCCAAATTTGACATTATAACTATACCCATAATAAAATAATGTGTTAAACATCAGTTTTATAAAAAATTATTTTACAATTATTTTTAATAAATAATCATGATAAAATTTTGGGTGTAGATTTTAATTTATTATATATATATATATATAATAAATATGTATAATCAGTTTTAAGAATTTAAACATAACGATGACATAAATTAATTTATGATAAAATTATAAAACATTAGTGAATATAATAACACATAAATTAAAATAATTTCAGCAGGCATGACCTACCATATAAATGAGGAGGCAGCGCCTACCGTATAATATCCAGGAGGCAGCGCCTACCGTATAATATCCAGGAGGCAGAGCCTACCATATAATATTTAGAAAGCAGAGCCTACCATATAATATTTAGAAGGCAGAGCCTACTATATAATATTTAGAAGGTAGAGTCTACCATATAATATTTAGAAGGCAGAGCCTACCATATAATATTTAGAAAACAGAGCCTATCATATAATATTTAGAAGGCAGAGCCTACCATATAATATTTAGAAGACAGAGCTTACCATATAATATTCAGGAGGCAGAGCCTACCATATAATGTACATATGCATTAATAAAATAATATTTTACCTTATTTTAGGATCTCAGATAGATGGTAGAAACACTCGTGTTGATAACGTATTATATAATATTTATGTTGTATACTATTTGAAAGGTGAAGAAAAAGGAATTTAAGAAGTGAAACTTTGTTCACAAGGGAAGAAGTGAAAATCTCTTTTCTTACTTCTATCTTTTACAATGCCAGTACATATTTATAGTGCTATTAACCGACCTTATAAGGTGGTTGAATAATTATTATTTACAACACTAAATAGATTTTTATATAACATTTTATATGAAAAAAAGCTTGTGAATATAAATTTTCCATATTTACGAATTGTCAGTTTGTGGTTTAAAGTATAACTTTTGTGGGAGGTTTATGGTTAGAATTGGACTATGAACAAGACGTAAACCATGTGTTGTTATGCTTGGTGAATGAACTGAGACAAATATATACATATATAGTGTAGTTTGTTTGCTCGTCGCCGACGTTTTTGACTGTGGTTAATTTAGTGGTTGCGGCTGTAACATATGGTGTTCGTTTGTTTATCGCCGGCAATTGCACCTACGGTTGATCGTAGATTTTTAGTCATATTACTGTTTTAATCAATGATAAAAAAAATTATGATGTAAAATACAGCGTTTAACCGATGTGATTGACCACAGTTACATACGGTAACTAAACGAACAAAAATTTGCTACAAACGCTACTGTACAAAATTGCAGCTGACAAACGTCATCACTTATATAACTAAGGCAAACGAATATGTCGTGGCAATCGATAGATAGGAATTACCCTCATCTGATTTTTTAAAACATTTATTGACTAAACCAAACATTAATCTAGTTCAAAAAACATAATTTTCGAATGAATTTTTTTGGATAGAATCATGATAAATAATAAAATTGATTGAAAATTAGACAGAAATTTTTTTAACGAAATTTTGATATATACTTAAACAGTATTTTTCAACTAAAAATATAAGAATTTATCAAAAATATTACAGTATTATTATATAGTGACTTATTTATATTTTTAATTATTGTGATTTGATAAAACTCTTAAGTTATTTAATTTTGAGGTTTTATCGAAACAAAATATAATATACACAAAGTTAAAAAAAGGATTTAAGATTTCTGTTGTGAAATTTGCTTTTTAGGTCTAATGATAAAATTTTAGAAAAATATTTTACATTACCACAAAAATGTGTTTAGTCCTAAAATTCCATAATTATTTTTAGTTTTTAAAAATATTATTAAAAGTTTTTCAAACATATCACTAACATTAAAAATAAATTTAGGAGTTTATAATTTAATTCGGATAGTGTTTAGTATTTTGAATTTAGAGGTTAGGTTTTAAGATTTAGAGTTCAGTTGGGTTTGGGGTATAGTTTTGAAGGTTTACAGTTTAATTTTGGTTTACAAAATTTCTAAAATTTCAGTGATAGTTATAGAAAAATAAAAAATAATTGTAGTATTTTTAAAATAATAAAAATTATAGCACTTTTGGAAATTGCCTTAAAATTTACTTAACCAGCGAGCATCGTGTTAAACCGAGTAGGTGAGATCTCTATCAAATTGATTAAATGACATTTAGTAGAACATTTGAATCATATTATCGAACTTCAATGAATTCATTGTATTTTCAAACTTACGACACCTTTTATTTATAAAAAAACACATACTCTTAAATTATCTTCAAAAGATTTTAATTATAAAATCTAATCACAATAACATTTGATTTGATTTAATTCAATCTAATAATTTTTTATATAAGAAAAAACTACTAACATTGATTTTGGAAAAATTAAACGAATTGATTTCTACTCTTTTTAACTTAAAGTAATTATCTTTATTACGGATAGTAAATTAATATTTTAAATTTTTTTAATCATAGTAAATTAAATAAATATAAAATCACTGTGATACCAATTTAATTGTAAAGGAAAAATGTTTTAGTATATCTAAATTTTATCATTATACGAAACTGATTTATTAATGTTGTTTTATATTAAAATTATAAACGTTAATATGAAATTCGTATAATCAAATTAAAAGATAAATAGATCATATATATATAAATATATATAAATATTATTACACTTACCATTTAAAAACATGGTTCCACTTAAAGTTAGAATGATTTGTTTGAAAAGGACCATTCGCGGCTTAACTCTTAAGTTCAAACGTTCTCACTTCTAAGTTTAACTGTGATGTGAAAACAAAAGCATGACGTGACACAATGTGTTAAATCCATAGATTAGTTTGGGATTCAGACAAACAAAAAAAAGTTTGGATTAATCATTAAATCCAATAATTCTCAAAGTATTATACACATTTCTTGAAGTAAGACTCCACTTTTTTAGTGATAAGATTAGATTAGTTTTTTTAGTATTTTTGAAATGTTGTCAAACCACTTTCAAGTTTGATGTATGACGACACCAATATTCCTTTTTCTCTTTCTTAGTTTTTTTTTCCCATTAGATGGAGACAAAGCTTCACTATCGATTTTTAAAACAAATTGATGAGAGTAGGAACAATTTTTTGATAATATTCACTACGATTTGTTTTTAAAAGTAATATTTTAAAATATCATTTAAGTTTTTGTTGTAAATTTAACATTTTAAATTTAAAATTTCAAAAATAAAATAAATTATTTTCTAAAAAAATATATTTACCATAAATAAATTATAAATATAATTAAAACATTATATTTGAGTTTTTTCAGTTTTGGATTTAATTTTTGTTTAAAATAAATTTTAAAGTATTTTAATATTAATTTCATGCTATTTTTAAAATTTAAATTAATAATGTTATATTTGAAATAAAATCTTAAAAATAATAATATTTTTTTATTTAACTAATAAATAAAAAATATTTATTTAATTAATAAAATAGTATTATTTTTATTTAACTAATAAAAATAACCAAACTAACATGTATTCAAATGTTGAAAATAAGATATTTAATCTTTAAAAAATAAGATAATTATATTCAAACATAACATCAATTGTGAAATCATTTATTTTTAGTTACATTGTCTACAAGACATATGTTTCATATTGAATTATTAACCACTATAGTACAATTTAGTACAAACAACTCAGTTATTAATATAACCGTAATACAACTCAATTATTAGTATAACCATAATTCTTGTAGATGTTACATATTCAGCTATTACACAATAATATAATTATTCGTTTATCTGATACAAAAATGATTGTGGTTACAGTTATTATTACGATTTTAACCATAAATTTTTAATCGCACTGTTGTTTTAACCAGCATTTAAAAAAATTGTTACGAATAACACAACGTTTGACACTTATAATTAATCACAAATAGTTAAGTTAGATAAATGAATATTGACAATATTTTATAGGTACAAGAAATTGCGAGTAACAAAAAAAACATGACTATAATTAAAATGTGATTACTTACGAATAGTAAAATAATTATTAAACATCGATCGTAATCCTTAGTTGCATAACATCTACTGTTTTGCGAATATTTTTATGTAGTCAATTGTAAGTCACAAAGCAGTAGATAAAATATAGCAAATTTATGAATACATTTATAGTCACAAATAAAAATGGCAAATTATATGTTTTTCTATTAATATGTTAAACGGAATTGTAGCAAATTTTGCTTTAAAATTGTGTATTGGACAAAGTGGGCAATGTCGATTTAACTTTGCAAATTCTCAAAATATTTAAAATTTTATGTATATTTTAAAAAATCACTAATAGTATTTTGTAAAAACTACCATTATTTTTTTCAAAAGAAATTTATAAAACTAAAATTTAAATCCTAAAAAGTAAACCCAAAAACTTTATCCTAAACTTACAAATTAAACCTTAAATATGAAATACTAAACTAAATCCAAATATTTAAATAAATAAACCATTAAAAATATTTTTAATATTTGTAATACTTTTGAAAGAAAAAATTTTGTATTGATATTTTTAGAAAAAAATAAAATAAAAATTGTATGGCAATTTTCGGAGAAATGTTTTTGTGATAGCTTAAAAATATTTCTCTTTAATAATACTGTATATGTTTGCAGTTTTTAAATATTTTTCTATTAGGTTAAAAGAATATATACTACTCATTATTTTGTGTTTCAATTTATTCGTTTACCGACTCGATTATTTAATTTTTTACAGTTCTCTTTCAAGAATATTCTTTTATGAGTGTCCATTCTTGGTAGTGTAAGACTTTTGTAAATAAGCTTAACACCAATGGATCAGACATTTGTCTTTTCCAACAAAACAAATTATTATTCTTTTAGATAAAATATCACATAACTAAAATTAAATTTTAACTTATATCCTTTATAATTTTTTAAAAAATATCTTATAATTGGTGATAATATTTTTAGAAAAATAAAATTATCGTAGTTTTTTTGTTGGTATGTGTATTTCTTTTTTTGCCAATAATTAATTTTTTTAATTAGAAACATCATTAATTACAAAAATAGTAAAAAAGATAGATAAAAATTAAATAAATTCCAACCAAAAACATATGACAATATAAAAGAGTTTGCCCAGCATCAACAACTTTATTACATGTCCGTGTTTGATGATGGAACTCTATTGGTTCAAATTTGATAATCTATTGGTAAATTGTGTGAATGTAATAATGGCATCGTAGATTAACACCGCACTACTTCAGAAGCATATTTACAGCTAAATTATCTTTTTTAAAAATAACATTAAGATATTTTAAAAACTATGTGAATTGAAAAATTCATATGAGATCTGAAAATTCTGTTTCAATAATCATATATCGTCCTAATTATTTATTCATATTAATATGGACAAGAAATCCTAAATTATTTCGTATAATCTAATCTAAACTCTAACCGAGTTTCCATTTTTATGGGCGGTATCATAATTATCATTATAATTATATTTAACACAGCTGTGTATCTGTATTTCTATCTCTAATATATTATTTGAGAAACTTTTTAACAAAGTAACCTTATTCTGACGTGTTAATAACAAAAATATCAGTTGACGTGTCAATACCACATCGAATTTCAATTTAAATATATAAAAAGGTTTAAGTTACTAGAATCATTACAATACATGTCATTGATATTAATTTGGTTAGTAAATAGATATATTTAATTCAACTAACCTAAAAATACTATTACATTTACAAAGACAATAATTTTTATTTCTTTAAATTTTTTATACGTTAATTTATAAATAATTTTAAATAAATAGAAATAGATTTAAGTTATTACCGTAATCCCTAATATATTATTTGAGAAATATTTTAAAAAAATAATCTTACTCTGACGTGTTATTAACAAAAATATCATGATACCGTATCATCACTATAGTAAATTTCAAATAAATATACAAATAAACTTAACTTATTAGAATACAATATATGTCATTGTTATTAATTTAATTAGACAATTAATATATTTTATTAGATCAACCAAAAAATATTATTAAATTCATAAAAATAATTATTTTTCATTTCTTAATTTATATACACATTAATGTTAAAACTGATTTTAAATAAAAGTTAAAATTATATAAATATTTAATTTATATTTATTAATAAAATATAATTTTTGAATATTTTTCGGACGGCAGTGGATATAAATCTAGTTTAGTTTATTATTTGAATGTTTAACGAAGAAGGAAATAAAATAGTGACGCGAGGGAAGGGCAGTTTTGTAATTATAAATTCAGTTTGTCCATTCTGTCAAACATGATTAATCTGTTTTTTTATAATCATCCCCACAGTTGGCTTTCAAAGAGCAGCAACACCAACCATACACGCTTCTCTGTTATCAACCCTTTCTCTCTCTTTTTTGGTTTTCTCTCACTAGATTCCTTTTTCATCACTCCTCATGGAATATTCCGGTGAAGACCGATTCGACGTGATCATCGTCGGAGCAGGAGTAATGGGAAGCTCCGCTGCGTATCAGTTGGCGAAAAGAGGCCAGAAAACTCTTCTCCTAGAACAATTCGATTTCCTCCACCACCGTGGCTCTTCCCACGGTGAGTCACGAACCATACGCGCTACTTACCCGGAGGATTACTATTACGCTATGGTTTCCGAGTCGACTCGGTTATGGGCAGAAGCTCAGTCCGAGATCGGTTACAAAGTCCATTTCCCAACTCAACAATTCGACATGGGCCCTGCAGATCAACAGAGTCTCCTCTCCGTTGTAGCCACTTGTCGTAAACACGGTTTACCTCATCGGGTTATGGACTCTGTTGCAGTCTCCGATCATTTTTCCGGGAGAATCAGTATCCCGGAGAATTGGATCGGAGTCTCAACGGATCTTGGTGGAGTTATCAAACCCACCAAAGCCGTCTCCATGTTTCAGACTCTCGCGTTTCGACACGGCGCCGTTTTGAGAGACAACACCAAAGTGGCGAACATAAAGAGAGACGGTGAAAACGGGGAAGGTGTAATAGTCTGTACGGTGAAAGGAGAGAAATTCCACGGTAAAAAATGCATCGTAACCGCCGGTGCATGGATAGGTAAGCTGGTGAAAACGGTGGCCGGAATTGATTTTCCGGTGGAGCCAGTTGAGACGACGGTGTGTTACTGGAGAATCAAAGAAGGTCACGAGGGTAAATTCGCGATCGACGGAGATTTTCCGACATTCGCGTCGTACGGAACTCCATATGTGTACGGAACTCCGTCGCTAGAGTATCCAGGACTAATCAAAGTGGCGGTTCACGGTGGTTACCGGTGCGATCCAGATAAGAGGCCGTGGGGACCAGGAGTGAAGCTAGAGGAGCTCAAAGAGTGGATTAAGGAGAGATTTGGAGGGATGGTTGATTCGGAAGGACCCGTGGCGACTCAGCTTTGTATGTACTCGATGACGCCGGACGAGGATTTCGTCATTGATTTCCTCGGTGGTGAGTTAGGGAGAGATGTAGTTGTTGGCGGTGGGTTTTCCGGTCATGGGTTTAAGATGGCTCCAGCAGTGGGGAGAATATTAGTAGAGCTAGCGACGGAGGGAGAAGCCGGAGGAGAAGAAGTTGAGATGAAGCAGTTTAGTCTCAGGCGATTTGAAAAGAATCCTAAAGGGAATGCTAAAGAGTATCCTGACCAAGTGATGCTTGGTAGTTGCTCATTAAAATAATTTTTTAACTTTAAATTTGGTTCCTAAATGTCAACTATTGAATAAAATTTAAAACTTGTTAACTTTTTTATGGTTTAAAATGAGGAATGGCTATTTCATATATCAACTTTGCTCTTTAGTTACAATTGGAACACTAATTAGAAACAATCATACATTAATATTAAACGTCGTTATTTGCAGCTGTGACTCAAAGCTGACTCGACTTCAGATTCGATATCGTTTTGAATAATACTTCTTCTGTCCATATAGACACAATATTGACTCTGTTTTTAAACTTGTAAATAATGTTTTCAATAGCTGTGTTATTTTATTAAATTTGAGTTTACTGAAAAGCAATTGTTCTTTGATAAACATAATAATATCAAAATTCATGAAAAATCAAATTATTTTGTTATTTTGTATCCTTTTTAATAAAATAATTTTATTATGATGTGTTATTAATCGAAATATCAAATAAATATATAGATGAGTTTAAAATAATAGAATAATTACAATATATGTCATTATTATTAATTTGGTTAAAAATCAATATATTTTAATAAAGTAACCAAAAAATACTATTAAATTCATAAAAAACAATTATTTTTCTTTGTTTAATTCATATATATAAATATTAATATTTAAAACAATTTTAAATAAAAATTAAAATTATATAAATATTTAATTTGTATTTATTAATAAATAATATTATATAATTTACAAATATTTTTTCTAATGTATAATGTAGGTATAAATTTAATTGGTTTGATAAGTTGAAACATGGATAGGAACAATGTTGACATTTAATGTTTAATTAACAAAATAAAAAAAGTTAGGATAGTAGATATATATGTTTTTGCAATTCATTGAATTATAAAACTAGAAGCCTTTACAACAACAAAAACAAAAACAAAAACAAAATGGGGGCGACAAGTTCATTTCTCATTTCTTAAAGCACATTTGTATCAATCTGGTCTCACATCTCTATGTGTGAGTACAATAAATCCAACACATGTGTTGCTGATTTAGCGAATCACAAGTTCCACTTGTACACATTCTTTCCATTTTATCATCTAAATGATAATCGACAAAATATGCTGTAAAGATATCATCAATTTTTGATTCAAGATCAATGGTCATGCACTCATTTGGAGACATTTAGTTAATGATTTACCCAAACATGTGAACATGAGATATACAAAATTTTCAAATTAAATTTTGTTTATTATAGTTTTGTTTGTTTGGTCACCGCCGGTGGTTACGGCTATACCCACAGCCGAACCTGGATGCAAGCGGAATAATGTATGCTTGTTTCCCTTCATATTTTTGTAAAATAATTAGTTTTCATTTTGAAAATATTATGATAAAGAAATGTAAAACGGTTTTTTTTCTTTTTTGCTTCTAACCTTGTTAAATTTAGGGTCAGTTCTGGTTATGACATTATGACAGCGATTTCGACATATGTTATTCGCTTGTTTTTCGCTTATGGTTGATAACAGATTTTTTAATCGCATTATTGTTTTAACCAACGATAAAAAAAAATTACGATGCAAAACAGATTGTATGACCAATGTGATTGACTATAGATATCTAGTGCAACAAAACAAACAACAATATGTACTAAAGCGTTAGTCGCAGAAAATTATAGTTGTCAAACAAACATCACTCATATAATAAATAATAATCATTTAATGCTTTAGATGTGAATTCAAGAGAGTTTTATAACCTAATTCTCTAAATGGGATAATCATAAAATTGAGCTTATATATATAGTTCAATTATTTGATTTTATAATCTCGCAAATGCCATAGTCAAATCGATAGTAAACAAAAATGAGATCATTTACTCGATGAATCAGTGAATAGTTTAATACCATAAAATGGTAGAACAGTCTAGTAGATCTAATATTGCGTTGACAATAATATTTGTTGATTTTAAAATTGATGAATATTTTCCATCATTGTATTTAAAATGGTCATTAAAATATTGAAATTTTGTGTTTGAGTCATTTAAATAACAAAATTTTTAATGAATCATTTAAATAACAAAATTTTTAATGAATCATTTAAATAACAAAATTTTTAATGAATCATTTGAATAACAATCTATAGTTAAAAATGCATCGATTTAGATATACAATTAATCAACATTAATACCAAAGATAAAATCTTAAACTCTGTTACTTATTTTAACCAACTAAAAATAGATACTCATAAATAAAAAATAAATAACAAAGTTAATAATGTTATTTTTGGTATTAATGTTGACTAATTGTATACCTAAATCGACGTATTTAACTGTAGATCGTTATTTAAATGGGTCGTTAAAAAGTTTGGTATTTAAATGACCCAAACACAAAAATTTAATATTTTAATGATCATTTTTCCATTTAATAATACTATACTCCATTATCTGATATACACATTTCTCGATCTTTTTTCTTTGGATATTGTTCTATTTGTATTGTTTTCTGTTGGAGTTCGGTTTGTACGACAAACCCGACCCATAAAGATATAAATGACGTTAGGTCCAGTAACCATCGAGATGATCATTTGAAGTCGATGAGGTCAGAATTACCACTTCATACAGAAGATAAAGAAAGAAAAAGTCAAATAGTGAAGAGACATGCGGAGATCGCGGAGATCATGGAAAACGAATAGACTGAGTATCACGGAGATCGTTGATTTCGCAATAATAAATAGGATAGATGTAACGTTTTTAATTAATTTAGTTCGATTGATATTAGGTACATTCAATTCATTGAATATCAACTTCATTTTCTCCTAAGCAAATTCTATCTTTGAGATATCGACTTATTAATAGAATTAAACCCTATAGATTTAGATTTCATCACCCATATCTTTTATATTTGTATTTAACAAAAATATCAATAAAGTGAAATAAATAAATAACATTTTAAAATAACACGTTTTAAAGTTTTTTTTCTAAAGCTATCAATCTAATTATAAAATTACCAAATTAGCACAAATAATTATGTAAAAATACTTATTTACTCTAAGTAAATTATACATAAATTTAAAATATTATATCTAAGTTCTTTTTTTCCAATTTAGAGTTTAATATTTTTGTATTAAAATGAAGTTTTAATATATTTTAAATTTAAATTTATGCTATCATTAGAAATTTAAACTAATGATGTTATTTTTGTACATTCGTACATTGTAATAAGACTTACTTTTGGAGACATCAGTTTCATTCTCTCAGCAATGTCGGCTACATCTATGTTGTTGACAGTTATGCATTTGGGCAAATATATTGAGTTACAAACAGGATAAACGGTTAAAAATTTTAATTTCAGGAAAGAATAAATATTAGCAACGATATCCAAATGTCACGGGTAAAATCATATGATCTGTGTGATTAATTTGTAAGTTAATTTAAAGAATATAAGATAAACTTACAGTTTCTTCTTGAGTAAACTGTGTAGCTTGACAAATTTTGATACATAATCTATATCAGGATCATATCCATATAGAATCAAGATCATATCCATGTAAAATCAAGATCAAGATCAAGATCAGGCAAACATCCTCTCGTGGAGGAAGTGAATCCTAAACATGAAAGAATTAAGAATGATTTGCATGCATAGATCTCCTTTCGAATTGAAAAAAGAAAGAAAAAAAAGTAACAAAACTTACTATCTCCGATTAATCCGTACTCATTCTTCTTCTTCTTCACGGAGAGATTTCACTATTCAAGTGAATAGAACAACAGTTGTGAAGTCAAGATTTGCCTTAAACTTACTCACCCGAATCACTTTCGGCTTGTGTTAATTTTCACAACATTCACTTCTCCTTCTGCAATCACATTTCGAATGGAATGGTACTTCACAGCTATATGTTTAGTGCCTTCATGAAACACACTATTCTTGGACAAACAAATTGCACTTTGCGAGTCGCACCACATATTTACAACACCTTGTTTGAATCCAAATTCCTCAGGCAATCCCTTGAGCCATATAGCCTCCTTTACTGCTTCTGTTAAGGCTATATATTCCGCCTCCGTTGTCGACAGAGCCACCACTTGCTGTAGTCTTGATGTCCAACTCATCACGTTTCCACCTACTGTGAAAACATATCCCGAGATTGATCTTCTTCTATCAATATCTGATGCAAAATCAGAATCGTAGTAACCTTGCATTTCAAACGATCTCTCTTTCTTGTATCCCAGTCCAATATCTGTTGAATCCTTAATATATCGAAGAAGCCATTTCACTGCTTCCCAATGAACTTTGCCCGGATTGCTCATAAAACGGCTGACAAGGCCAATACCATAAGCAAGATCAGGCCGGGACCCACCATGGCATACATGATGCTTCTAACAACTGAAGAATAAGGGACAGATTCTCCACCTAATCCCTCATTTTCATCTTTTACTACTGTTCATTTGAAATGACTTCCCACTGAAGTTTGGGTGCTCTTTGAGTTTTCCATTCTGAAATTTTCTATGACTTTCTTCAAATATGTTGACTGAGATAACTTCAATATCCCTTCAGCTCGATCTCTTATGATTTCTATACCTAAAATCTTCTTTGCAGGTCCTAAGTCCTTCATTTCAAAGACCTCTGAAAGTTGATCCTTAAGCACTTTAATTTCTGTTTTATCGCTTGCTGCTAGGAACATGTCGTCCACATAGAGCAAGAGATAAATGAAACCTCTTGAACTGTCCCTCTTAGTGTACACGTAGGAATCATGGCTGCTTTTTATGAAACCTTTTGATTGCATAAATTCGTCAAAGCGTTTGTTCCACTGCCTTGGAGATTGCTTAAAGCCATATAAAGATTTCTTAAGGAGACACACTTTGTCTTTGTTGATTTTGTCTTCGTAGCCTTCTGGTTCAGACATATATAAGTCCTCCTCAAGATCGCCGTGAAGGAAAGCTGTCTTGACATCTATTTGTTCAAGCTCTAGCCCCTGATTTGCAACCAAAGACAACAAAATTCGAATAGAAACATGTTTTACTACAGGGGTAAATACCTCTTGGTAGTCGATTCCTTCCTTTTGGGAGAATCCTCTTACCACCAAACACGCTTTGAATCCATCTGGCTCATGACCTTCCATCCTTGGTTTTATTTTGAAGATCCATTTATAACTTATGACCTTCCTATCTTTAGGTTTGTGTACGAGAGTCCAAGTCTGGTTATTTAGAAGAGATTCAATCTCTTCATCAGGTGCTTGTTTCCATTTTCTTTTGTCTTTGCTTGACATAGCTTCTGCAAAATCACTTGGTTCCTCCAAATTCATTATTTCAGATGTAAATAAAGCAAAACTTACCTCATCCTCTGAAAGATCATAGTCATTGAATCTTACTGGTGGAACAATTCTTCTTCTTTGTCGATCTCTTGCTATTTGATAATCTGTTAAACTTGTTGTCATATGATCCCTTACTTGAGAGCTTTGATCTATATCTTGATTATCTTGATCATGTGAGCCCAGATCGTGAGTGACTCCACCTTGAGAAGAGATTCCTTTTTTTTCTAACTTGTCTGGAAACAGAGTACCCGAGATCTGTTCTTTTCCATTTCCTTTTGTTTTGCAGTCCTCTTTACTTGATCTGTTTCCCGGGATTAAATCGTTATATACTTAATTTTCATGAAACTTCACATTCCGAGAGACAACACATTTTTCTTCTTCTAGGAGCCACACTTTGTACCCTTTTGTACCTGTGGGATAACCTATGAATATACCCTTGAGAGTTTTTGGTTTGATCTTCCCCTGATATGCATACATATAAACCACAACACCAATAATAACACAAATTTAAAATTAAAATATATTAAAATGATATTAGAAAAAATTAAATTTTAAATTAGAAAAAATAAAGCCAAATATAATACTTTAAATTTATGTATAATTTATTTATATTAAATAAATATTTTTACATTATTATTTGTGCTATTTTTGAAAATTTAATTTTAAGATATTAGATTTTAAAAAAACTTTTAAAAATACTATTTTAATGTATTAATGTAAAACCTAAATCATACCTTTAAAATAGGGGGAATTGCTAAAAATGACCTAAAACTTGACTTCAAATGCAAGTTTGACAATTTACATTTTTTTTTGCAAAACTAATCTATGAGGGTGGAGAAATTACTGAACACTCCTTTGGTCTAAAAAATAATGTTGAAATGTCAATTACGTTTCAGTCTATGCATGTTTTTTGTTATCAAAGCAGACTTCTCGGAGAAGTCTGCTTTGGTAGGAAAAATAGGTTATTCCGGCTGAAGCATAGTGAAAAAAACAGTTTATTCCGGTTGAAGCAGACTTCTCGGAGAAGTCTGCTTTGGTGAGAAAAACAGTTTATTCCGGTTGAAGCACACTTCTCCGAGAAGTCTGCTTTGGTGAGAAAAATAGTTTATTCCGGCTGAAGCAGACTTCATGAAGTCTGCTTTGTAAATAAATTACCTAAATCAAATAAAATTTTTGAAATATTTTAAAAAATTAAAATTGTTATTAACATAGTTTATATACATATCAAAAGCACGTAAAAGTTATAATGAATTCAAAAATAAGTAGATTAGATTCGATCTAATGATATAAAATATTTTGCTAGTTTTTGTTGTTATGTGTTGTGGGTTAATAGTTGATGTTTGTGTAGAGAATTCATGCTAGAATTTGAAATATCATGTGATAAATTTGAAAATTTAGATTTACAAATTTTTAAAAGAAATTGTTTGAGTTTTACATTTACTTAACTATCTTCAACATATTCATCCAATTTTTAACAAAACTTTTGCACATTTAGTGAATCTTATTATTTAGGGTTTAGGGTTACGCAGACTCCTCGAGCTGTTGTCGTAGATTTAACAAAGCAAATTTCTCGAGAAGTCTGCACAAACCAGAAATTAAATGTAACTAAACCGGTTTTTTTCAATTTAGAGTTTAGGGTAATGTAAAAATACGAAGTTGACTTCGAGAAGTCT